>CM075854.1:94393622-94993622 GCA_037975125.1 Latrodectus hesperus
GTATCTACAAATCATAAGTAAATGAATATATTAAAATATTTTTTATGCCACCAATACATTTCATTTTTCCAGAAATATTAATTTTAATGTGTATAAAAATATTTTTAATCTGAAATCACTCTTAATTCGATCTATTATTTGAGACTCAATGTATTTCTAAATTCAACTTTCCTCTAAATTGTTAAATTAATCCTTTATCTTTTTGATAAAAGCTTTGTCCACTAGATCAATTTTGTATAAGTTTTAAGTTTCCAATCCTATTTTTTTCTTGACCCAGATAGCAGTTGAATACTTTGTTCTTTAATTTGACTCAAAATCTCGTGAGTTCAATTCCAGTTATAGGTATGGTACTCATTTGTAATTGTTCAGAATACACTATTAATTGAAAGACCCAGTCTAATTAGCCCTCGTTGGTAGAAAATGACAAACTGACAATCCAAACCAACATCGTCTTTCAATACTTATTAATCAATTAAATTAGAAAAAGACAAAAAATATTAGTTTTGTTTTATAATATGGATCTAATTTTTTATTAAAATAATTCTATAAAAATATAATTTCTCTAGAGAAATTTAATTACAACAGTAATAAGATTTTTGTTTGTGTTCTTGTTTCATCTGTGTAAAAATATGCAAAACCAAAATTCATAAAACACATAGAACTATTACTTGAAAATATAAACAAATGGTCTTTTTTTCAAGAAACTTTCAAGATAAGATCCATTTTATCAATTTGTTTCAATCCTCAAAAAATTTATTTTTATGAATTTAAATTCATAATTTCCTCAATTAAAAGTCTGAAGTATATAAAATGTGATTTATACGAAGATACAGGTGCAATTAAATCATGGAATATTTCTAAGTACACTAGTTTGTGGAAAACATGAAGCTTTTAAGAAATGAATTTTTTTTAAATTAAATGTTACAAATAATATACTACATTATCAATGAAGTATTTAAAGCTTTAATTTCATGGGAAGTATGATCGCTATCATTGCTCATGAACGTTCTGAACTATTAATATGAACATTAAATGAACTTTTATTGTTCATATTGCTGATGAAATCACCTTTCTCAATGACACATGCTTCCATTCATTCACAACGAATGATGAAAAATTTCTAATCTTGCAATACATTCTGACAGGCATTCATGAATTGTTGTTCCAAATCTAACATTTTTGGAGTCCGAATTTGGTGGCTACCATATTCCAGATATTTTTGATAGGTTAAAGGTCTGATGACTTCGCTGGCCAAGAAAATGTGTTAACGAACCTGAGGTAGTATATGAATAAGCCAGCTGTATGGGGAATAGTACTACCTTATAGGATACTGGCCCATGATTGAAGTACCAAGAATGAAGGCTACGGGATAGAATACACATCAATGCACTGTAAAGCTGCATGCACGATGACTAAAACCGATCTGCTGATGTGAAATTAGCATGACACCATCGCTTCAGTAATAATAGCTGTATGCCTCATTAAATAACAGGCTGACTGCTCTCGCTAATTTTGTGTGTCCGCACATAAGTATGAGAGTTATCAGTACCATCAAAAACTGGGATTGATTGATAAATATGTACAATCTGCTTTGACAATGATGATCACATGCAACACATACCAAATTAGTTGACTCCAACAATGCGAATCTAGTCAGATATTTTAAAGGCCTATATTTTAGAATAATGGAACTCAACTAAGCACATGGAGATGGTGGAAGAACCCAAGGATGTGGTATGGAAGTGACTGTAACATATTGGGTTGATGACCTCAAATTAGATAATTCCTGACACACAGCAATAAGATCTTGCCTTCATTTGCGAATCTTGTCATTCTAGAGAATTTAATTTCACAGATAAGCTCCTTCCAGCAATTAGCCGAGCTGGCAGCCGAATGGTTAGCTCTCTTGCCTTCGGTTTTTTTAGAATGGAGGTGGAGTGCCTATGGCTACTCGGCAGCACATGGCCTCCTCGTCCTGGGTGGATTTCTCCAACGACGAGTCATTATTCTCACCGTATACCTTCGGGTGGGGCGGTAAGGCTATTTCTGTTGCCTTCGGTTCAAAACTACAAAGAGATAACATTAGCAAACCTATTAAAATCTGGAGGTTTAAAAAAAGCAGCTAAAGAAATATATATCTTTATTAACTGCAGCTTACAAGACAACCATTGACTTTCCGTTTAATTTAGTTTTAACATAATTTGATATAGGATGATTCCAGCCAAAATTTCTTTCATTTTACTTTATGTAAAGTTTTACTAAAGTTATGTTTATTTTATGTATTCATTTTATGTAAAGACAAGGTGTATCTTATTTTATTTCTGTTAGGACAAAGTATATCTTCTCTTATGTTCTTTCGCTTTTGTATTATTGTTTCAATAAAGGCCTGTGGCCCTCTTTCAGTTTTGGATGGGTCTTGTTGGACCACAGGCTGGCGGTTGTCGGGCTGCGGGCAATACCTTGGCTTGTGCCTGGATTCAGTTCGGATTTGGCGCCTACCTACACCCCATCATTGCAGTAGATTGGTGTGGCGGCTGTGCGCATCGGTCCTTGACCACACGAGTGTCAACTGGTGGGATTGCATCCACGATTGATCATTATATTCACCGTATACCTTCGGGTGGGACGGTTTCATAATCACTCTTGCCTTCGGTTAAACAGTTCGTGGGTTTGAATCCCTCCTTGGGTCTGGATGTTTGTAGTGGTTCGGAATCCACTTTAAACCGTAGGTCCCGGTCTAATTATCCCTCGTGTGCAAAAAATGTCCGTTGAGCGACAAACAAACCAAACCTTCCAGCAATTATCGTACGGTAAAAGTGATGACTTGGTTTGTCCATCCACCATCACACATTCCGATTATGCAATTAAGTTCGAAATCACCCATTTAGCTATAAGGTATTATTTTCTTTATATTTAACGAAACCATGTTCTTTAGATTTAAACAACGATTAGTCCCATTAATACAAAATCGTAAAATAATTATTCATTGGATCTGAGGCTATGAAAAAAGAATTTTTCGCATAAAAGTTGCAAAGTAGAAATAGGTACTATTCAAAACAACGTTCAATGGTCTTAAAATTTTAACAAGTTATATAATTCATATGCAGATTTTTTTATGCAAAATTTAAAGATATAATTATTTTTTGAATTGTTCCTCTCAACAGTTTCGTGTAGATATGAACTAATTTATTTGAAAATGAAGTAATTTGCATTCAGAACATACAATAAAAATCTTATTTAATTCTTTTTGTCACTATTTATAAGAAAAGGAAATTGTAAAATTAAAATTTGTAAGAAATAAAAGTAAACCAATTTTCATTGTGGATAATTCTCTAAAATTCATAAAGTAGAAATGAAGAATTATTTTACTTTTATCTATATATGTAGGGTATTACAATACTCCTGTGTCTTATATAATTAGAAGCAAAATATTTATCTTCGTTATTAAGAATGGATTAAATGCTCTATTAATATTTCTAGAAATAGAGCATCAACTTATGCCCACAGAACTCTTAGATGCAGGACAGATCTGGCATTCTGTTAAGAGATCGTGGTTTCAATGCCCTCCTGCAAAGTGGATATTTGTATTGCTTTGAAATCTGCTTTAACTTACAGTGTATAGCCAAATTAAAACTCTGCACACAGTGACCGTAAAAGAACATAAATTCTATTTTATGTCCTTGTGTATTTGCAGTAATATTTTTACTGACCAAAGATGATATATAATAAAAAAGGAAGAACAAACTGAATTTATTTTGCATTTAAAACAAGTTTTTATTTTATTGTTTTTTTTGTTTGATAATTTAAGATTTTCTTAACTTTCTAGGTATAATTTAAAGAATTATTTAAGATGGCGAGCCAAGAATCACAATGTCAAGTTAGTTCGAGTTCAACGAGTATCTGCAGGAAACGAAGAGAATAGGCATTGTGTAACATCACAAGTTGCCACTTCAAGTGTCATCATTCCGATATCGGAGAATAACATTATTCATCCGAATGTGTTTGCAAGTGTAAGTAATAACACAATGAATATTTATCTTTTTTCAATACATCTCAATTCTTTGTTTGATCATTTAAAAAATTGCAATTAAACTAACAACTGTTAAGGTGAAGAAATAGAGCATCAACTTATTCCAAACCTTTCGTAAAATTAATTAGATATAAATAAGTATTATAACTGATCTAATTCTCTATTAAAAATAAATGTTGATAGATATTATTGAAAAATTTATCTAATTTTTTTTTATAAAGGAATATTTCATGCAAACTAAAAAAACTTATATGCATAAGGTAGTATTTCACAGTAATGAAACTTTTCAGAAATTCATTAAGAATATATAACCACCGCCATCAAGAATATAATTGCTCATTAATATTGTCCTTTTATACGGTACATTAGTATGTATTTGATGTTACAAACTAATCTAGTCTCTTTAAATTAACTTCATGTGATCATCATAACTTGCTGACTCGAATTTGTAATTTGTAAGCACTTAAAATTTCGTCGAGTGGGTACCAGATCTAAATTTCGCTTTAATGAAACTTGAGGCGAAGCATGGTAATTTTCGTAACAAGCTCTAAATTCAAAGTTGATTAAATTACGAAAAGTTTTGAATATTTATATTAGTGTTATCATTTGACAAATTTAAATTTATGAAGACGGTTTTCCAGGTTTGAAAGTTAAGCTGAAAAGAAGCTTTGGAAAACTAGAGTTGGTAAAAAAGAAATTTGTATATTAAAAAGAATTGTATATTAAGAATTGTTAAATTTTAACTCAATTTATACTGTTCAAAAAGTTTCTTCGTTTTATATACTTCTATTTATTGTAAAGTTTCTATTTAATCTTTGAGTTTTAATAATTAAAAGTATTTCTTTCACAATATTGTGTTTTATTGTTTTATAAATGTATCATTATTACGATGTAAAATACAGGAGCATAGGATAATACATCGAAATACTGTTTTAGGTAAAAATTGAACACAATGTTCTTCCACACTTGGAATTCACTTTCAACTGTAGGTCTCTGTCTAACTAGCGCTCGTTTGAAAAAAGTGACCGTAGATTTAATAAGTAACACGAACCAACTGTCACGATACTTTTTTCAAACAATGTTAATAAAATGTTTACAATGCACAGCGTATACCTGTAAAATTATAGAATCTAGAATTATCATGGGTACAATCTATTTTTATAAACAATTGAGTTATCAAAAACTACGAGTTAAGATTTAAAAAAAATTGGTTCATAATAACATTCGAATTAGTTTCTCTTTCAAAAGCTTTGAAAATATTTTTGTTTCATCATACACATTTTGTGATTTTTTTTATACTGAGTCATTTAAAAAAATTATATAAAGGAAGGAAATTGTCTTGCATATCAAAAACAGCAAAGTAGCTTTTACAAATAACTTTATCTTTAAAAATGTTCCCTCGTTACTTCATACTTTGAGCTAGTACCTAAATGGTTATTTCTTGCCTCCAGTTCATGGATTCAAATACCACATCTATTTTGGGTGGTGGTTCGGGATTCACTTTAAAGTGTTAATTCCGATCTAATTTAATTATCGTCGACGAAACATGACCTATAAACTACAAACATAATTTATATAATCCACTATTTAATGTTTCCTGATAAAATATTTCATTTGAATACAGTTAGATTGAATATTTTTAATCAGTACAAAACAAATGATTCACACTTTAAGTTTCGGTAATATGAAATTTCAATTCATTGACCGAGTTTTGTCTTATTGTTTTTACATGATAGTGAAAATTTTCGATAGATTTAAATATTTATTTTTCTAAAATATAATTTCTCCTTTTCATACAGGATTCTAAAAAGCTATGTAACAAATTTAGCGATGACGTTAGTATGTAAATATTTAAGAATAAAATTTGAATGCATTGCAAACAAATGTTTCTAGCTGATCTTTTGATTTTATAATAAATCTTTTCAATTCACCCTTTGTTATTGTCTAAAATTCATTAAAAATGTTTTTATATCCCTTTACATTCCATATTCATCAAATAAATTTCTTGATTGGTATATTTATAAATTATTTCAGTTACAAGTTTCAAGAAATTTTAACCAAAAATGACATTTAATTTTAAAATTGAAACAAAATTTATAGCAGTAAAAATTTCAGAAATTATAAATTTTTAATATCGTTGATATAAATGCATGAATAAATATTTTATTACAAAATTTTCAACTATCTTGTTTTATTATAGTTTTGTAACTTTTTTCAGATATTTTCTTGTCAAATTCTTGCTAAATAAAATCTTATTTCCTATCTAAATTATTCAAAATAAATATTTAAGCATTTTTCATTCGTCCCATATAATCTGATCATTAAATGAAAGACTAATTTTTCTAGATTGTTTTTCAATATTTTCAATATATTTTAATTTATTAAATTATTAACATTCGGTTTGATTTGGATATCTTATTTTTTATCAACTTTGCATTGCTTATTTCAATAAGTGTTTCACCACTTTATGGATAATTTGAAGTATAAATTTTAACTATTTATTAATACCTAGTACACATCAGGTTTGACTTCCATATGGCTACTGCTGGGAGCCCGTCTAAGCATGCAGCGACAAGCCGCTATTTGGCCTCATTATTCCTTCGAAAATGTAACTGATCGCTGTGATGTTGGGCTAGCAGTACTGCCCTCTTCAGGCCCGATTCGATCACAGCCATGCTAAATTGATTGCTTATGGGGCCATGTATTTCCCGGAACTTTACTATAGTAGGTTGTTTATTGGCCTTTTACTGATTGACCAACAGAGGCCGCTTTTATAGAAGTAAAGCCAGATAAAATTTATTTCTACAGATAAAAATGAAGTCTTTATACATTATCTCTGGTGTTAATTTGTATATTGTAAATATAATATAGATATTGTAGAAATCCATTGATTAAAATTGAATCTGTTATGAATGTAATTTTAGTAAAATGTGTCTACATAATTTCTAAATGGCATTAAATATTTTTTAATCTCTAAAAAAGAAACAATAATATGGAAACTATAGAATGGTTTTCAAAATGTATACTTCCAATTCGTAATTTAGTAAACTGAAAGTGTAATTCATCCAAATTTTAAGGCTCATATTTATTCAAACAATTGAAACAGTCTTATATTCTTTTAATATTTAAGCACATTCTATTTTTACTCTTATAAAATTTTATTATATTTATAATTTATGATTTTTTCATTTACTTTGCAGATTATTTTTTAAATTGTCTATTATATTCGTTTTTCATTTTAGTTAGAATTGTATATAAGAAAATTCAATTCCTTCCTAAAATATGAGCAGGAAACTATACAGAAAATTCAAAGTTAATTATTCTAAGAAATTGATTTTTATTGAATTACTTTAAAGAACTCCTATATTTGATAGGATTTTCATTTTTTTATTTACATTTACAAATGCATAAGTTGTTTAACCTTTTTAATCTAAAAATTTTATTTGCTCCACCCCTCCCCCCCACTAGGAGCGATCTGGAACCAATTTTTCTGATATTCCTCCACTTTCTGTTGGGGAATATTTGAAATTTCGCCCTGATCACTCACACTGAGAATAAAAAAATAGAATGTAAACAATAAAAATATATTTCTAAATTATTTTTTCAATATTTAAAAACTAACTTTAAAAATATTTAAAAAACAGAAATATATTACAAATAGTCAAGATCAATAAAATTTATTTTTGTAGTACATATTTCTGTTTTTTCCAAACTTATTGATAGAAAGAGAGCATTTGTAAAACAATACAATATTCACAACGAAATAAATTGAGAATTTTATGCTTAAGTAAATGCAGGAATTTTTTTAGTTCATTATATTGATTCTTCCTTTACTGTATACATTTTACTGAACAATGTTTTTTTTTCTGGGAATGTTGTCTTTTTACAACAAGAGTTTTTTTATTTTATGTTATTTGAGCTCCTCAATATTCGCTGGAATGCCGATAATATTACCCTTTATCACATGTACCGCCATTAAATACTGCATAAATACTTGAATTACAAACACCAATAGTATAAGCCTACTGTATTGGTTTTCAGACTAGAATTTTGTTTTAATTTTACGAGAGCTAAACATTCGTAAATGCTAGTCAATATAGCTAATTTTCAAAAACGGAATTTTCAATTTGAAAAATGTGTTCAGTAGATTAAAATTTGTTAAGGAAAGAAAATATAATATAAAAACTTAACTACACCAAAATAAAGCTATGTTTAACAATGAACAGTTGGAGTTAACATTTACAAAAAGTGTTGGAAGGATAAACGGGAGAACAATAGACTGCGAAAAATGAGTTAATAAGGATATTTACAAGATATTGAAGAGAGAGAGAGAAAAAACCCTCAATAACACAATATTTTTGAAAATTTAAATAAATTACCGTTTCACAATATTATCCGTCAGAGAGAGATTTAAGTTTATAATTTATAGCTAAATTTACAACATTTTTTTTAAACAGCCAAGAAGTTGAATTTTTAAATAACTTCGCCATCAGTTTAAGAATTTGATTTTCCACTTGAGTGTGAATTCAAGTAATGATGTAGATTTCAATCAGAATTAACACTTGTAAAATTGAATAATTTTAATATTGTGAAAAAATTTAATACCAAATCTTTTTATTCAATTTCAATTTGCTTCCTTTAAAAAAGAAGCAGAATAGTAATTATTTGCAGTATTATGTATGCAAATTGATATTTAATATTTCATTACACACGCACACATACACATATAGATGTATAATAAGTAAAATTAAGTTGTATGTATATAAAAAATTAAATATCCTATTGATAATTGTTTTATGGAAAACAGAGATAAATAAATGAATTGACAACAATTTTAATTGAACAATACAAAAGAAATCTAAGCATATATATCTAACTTATTTTCAAATTTCAATATAACGGCTTAATTAAATCTTACATTTTCAAGATTATTATTGAAGAACATGATTTATAACGAACATTTTATATTTTATATATAATTTAAAGTCATATCCTGAAATAATTAAGGAAATGTGAAAATCAGAAAGTGTTAATGAAATATGTACTAATGATTATAGATGTGATGTGACTGATGTAGACAATACTTATAGATGTTACTGTATTTTATGGGAAGGTTTTACTCTGAAATATTCTGAGAAAACTGCATTGAATGAATAGAAAAATGATCTTATTTTTAAAAAAAGTAAAATGAATCTTACTAACGAATTCTCTCAAGTTCATTATCTATAAGGCTTAAATTAATTGCATGTCAAAACTACACAAAATATTGTAAATCTTGTTTTACTTATTTAATGTTAAATGAAGGTTTGTTATTAAGTGTTTGTCATTGTATTTTTTAAACCATTCGTTAGAAATATTCTTTCAATTGGATTGAAATTACATTAGTTACCACTACAATTTTAAGATTTCTTTTCCTTTTTTCAGCCGAGCAATTTGCATATTCAAAAACCGCAAAATAATGAAATAAATTTTTTTTTATTTTCTAATTGTTGTAAAAATTCTTAAAAGGAAAGAGAAACTTTTATTTTCAATTATTTAAATCTGAATACTGAAAAAATTTCATAAATAAGAGCTCAATTTGATTAATGCAGCTTCAACAATCGAAAAATCATTACAAGAATAGAATTATATAATGATTTTAATTTTTTAAGCATTCCATAGCTAATGTGTGAAAATTAAACATTGACACTGAGAAAAGAGATTAACTTTCAGTGACGACCTTGTTTCTGGCGCAACAATCAAGCCTTCTCCTGAAAGATTAACACACCTTCTCCTGTGCGATAAAGACCAACTCTAAAACTTAGAACTCCAGTTTAGTTTATATTATGCTGGGAAAAGTTGAGTCTTTTGCCCAGGAAGACAGAAGACAGGTTTACTTTTGTACATTAACAGACCAGAATTACATTACCATGTTAATGAAAAGAATCAGTTTTGCAACTTCTGTCACATGGTATCTATATGGATAGTGGAATAGTTCCATTAATTGTAGGGAAAGTGATAGTTCTATTAATGGACAATATATTTAGTATTTTGTTCCAAAATAAAAGATGGTTGACACGAAGGGTTTCTTTGCATTTTAATATGGACAAGACTCATGGGTTGTCTAGGCTGAACGTGAGATAAAATATTTTAAACATTGAATCCATAGAATTAAGATTAATTATAGATAAATATAAATGCCATATTCCGGTATATATATATATATATATATATATATATATATATATATATATTTGATATGTATATTTTATTCTGTATTTAATGAAAATATAAAAAGCTTAAAATTATTAGATATCCTTGTTTTCTACATATTTTGAAGAATTGATATATTTTTCAGCGTCAAAAATGAAATTGTCAATGAAATTATTACTTACAATCACTTAATACGTTCCAGTTTTAAGAGAACCAAAATGATCAGAGCAAATATGATTAAATTGATATAATTACAGATACATTTCTATTGAATATAATCTGCATTCTATTAAGAAATTAATAAAAAAATTTTCCGTTATCGTCACGTTTTTAGTTTTCATTTTAAACTTTTTATAAAAAATAAATAAATAAAAACTTATTCTAAAATAGAAAAAATTGAAACTTCTTATTTTTCATTTTTTTATTTGTTCATTAATTACGAAAGCAAGTAGTGAATTTCGAGATTTTTAAAATCAATAATAATCAATAAAATCAATAAGGTAAATTATGAGCTTATATTGTTAGATTAAAGTACAAAATGAAAAATGTTGCTTGAGTTAATGTTATTTAATATATATTTGTATTTTTTGATACTTCTGTGTTATGTGAAAAAAATTATTAACATCTACTTTTCTATTCATATTTATTATAACAATGCACCAAATAAAAATTAAAATCATTTCATAATCTTGTACAAAGTTTTTTTCAGTTATTAAATATCAAAATTATTTCACATGTTGCATAGTCTTAAAGTCGATTTTACTTTAATGGTTGAGACTTATATATACATATAGTGCTGCCATCTGACGAAAACTAAGAAAATATTTTCAAGCCTTTTTCTATATTGAAAAAGTATATCACAAAAATACATTTTACGTATTAATTTTTAAAATTGAACTTTTATTGGCCTCCAATTAGTCTAATTTTGTGAAGAGATTTGATAATATAATGTATATTTATGTTGTGTCATTAACATTCAAGAGAATTTAATTCTGATTTTGTAACTTAATTTTATAAGTTTTTTCGTGAAGTAATAAAGAAAAGAAAGTACTTAATAAAGCATTATATATAATTAAAATCATTGATGTTCTTTCATTTAATTGACTCCGTTTCAAATTTCAAAAATTAACGTTTTTTTTTTTGATAACCACAATTAAAATTTGCTTTTCATATAATTGTTTAACACAATATTTATTAAAAGGGAAATTTGCTAATTTATAATTTATATAATAAGATATACAAAATAAATTTTAAGGAATGTGATTATTAGTTACAATTTCTATTTTATGATTACTATTTTATTGCTGAGTGAATGGTGTATGAGTAAATGGTTTTTCATAAATTTTTTATTGAAACTTTATTTTAATAAAAAATATTTCTCTTCATTTATTTATTTCTCTTGTCGCAATATATGTGAATGAAATATACATACGCTAAATTGATAATGTACTTAATTTTTTTCTATATTCATTCCCATTGTTTTGAATAAATTTTATCATGTAGTTTTTTTTTAGATCTCTTCAAGAATATAGAAAACACTTTTTATGGCACTTAAAATAATTAATTGCCATAGCAACATAACTAAACGTGATCAGTGATGATTTACAGACTAGGTTTTACTCAACTTGTCTACAACATAATAAATGCAAATTATGTTAGCACTCTAACTAAAATTAAAAATTCAATATTATTTGACTAAACATAAAAAAATCAAAATTTTACTGATATGCATTAGAATAATTTGAAAAATGAATATTATACAGCAAATGTTTAGCATATTTAATTTAAAGTAATGAAAAGAATTTTACAAATGGATTCTCTCTCTCTCAAAGTAAATTTATATCCTAAATCTTAACGATAAAACGAAAAATAGCATTTATAACTACATGATCCTGATTATCCTTATTACATAATCCTTTAAGAAAATGGAAAAAAAATTACATTAACTTTGAAAAAGATATTTTTTTGTTAATTACCGAAATGTTATATTTTATTAAATGTGAATGATTGCATTTTCGACAGTTATAAGACAAAAACCAGGCTATATATACATCATAGAAAAAATAATGAAGCTGTCAATAATAAACTTTTGATCCAGTAGCATGCATATTAATTTTAGCACATTAAACACGATTGAACTGCCACGCTAAGAATTAATGCGTGAAATTAATACAGTTCAACATGCACGAATGTAGGAAATGTTATATTTAGGAAATGCGAAAAAAACAACGAAATATCAGACATCTTAATACGTGGAAAAGCAAAATATCTGTCAATTATATTAAAATAATCTTACTCATAATTACAGTAATATCCTTGTAGGCTTTCTTATGTCTTTCTTTGGCTGGCTGAAATTTACTTTCATGAAAATTGCTCAACATTGGATGAAAAATGCCAGTAGAACTTTTAAAGTGTGTGCTATTTCTCATGACTACTTTTATTTTTATTTAGTTAGAGCTGAGCCTCCACCCTTACCTTTTCAACGTAAAATAAAATATGAAAAAAATTAAAAGGTATCACACATTCGTTTGTTGATTAATTTTTTTTTCATTTTTCTTTTAAAGTTTTTATAGGATGGTTTTTTATCCAGGAGAAAATTTTAGACGAGATATGCAATTAAATCATACAAAGCTTTAAAAAAATAATAAAAAAAACTTACTCAATTTTTATTTAGCTAAGAGTAGATTTAATTTTATTTTGTAAGTTATACTGTTAATTTTGAGAGCCGGATGAATTAATTTTTTCGTGAAAAATAGACTTAGTCAATTACCAAATACCCTGCTTAATGGCGGTAGAGTTTCTCAATTTAGGAGATTTTCAGAACAAACTTGTGCTGCCATCTAGCAGCTGCAATAACTAATAATATATAAGCTAAATTTTAAAAATAGATATTTCTGCCCTTTTAAGCAATATTTTTCAATCTGTTTTTATATCACAAGCTATTTGCTGTCAAAATCTGAAATGCTTTCTGTAGCTCACTTATGTACTCTGATATTTTAATATCATTTAAACATACTTTTATTCAGAGCAAAAAATGGATATGCTATGTTTGAAATAAAAATAGCATTCTTGGGAACTTTAGATATTTTATCATTAAATTTAGGACAATGCATCCATATTTTAATATATATTGCTTGAATTAAATATTCAAATAGCATTACCATCTTAAAGTAAACATTGTACTTTCAAATGTTGAGAGCTCCAATAACAAGAAGTCCAGTTTGAGTAACATTCAACATAATAAGAGATTAAAATGTATTCTAATTATTATAGCCCTTGTTGAATACGGATTTATTTATTAATATGGACATTTTTCATAAATATGTGAAATTCAATTGCTTGTGCCTACTATTTATCTGATAACATGAACTAAAGTAGTATAATAGAATATTTTAATCGTACAAAGAAAGCTTGAAGCATTTATTAAGACAATTTTTAAACTAGTTTATCATAGTGTTATTTAAGTTTTCGACAACTTACAGCAAATTTGAAGAAAAATGTATTTTTATTCATGTATGCTTTGAACTTCAGTGAATAATCTTGTGTTGTAACCAAACACCATTTCTAATGACATTTATTCTGCTTTTCTTATTTCTGAATTAGTTTTTCTGCTTGCGTATAATTTTTGTTATATTTTGTTAAGAATTTACATATACGTTTTAATCGAATTTTTTAAGATTATAAATGGTACATTTTTAATGCATAAAAAACTGGAGGCTTGTCACTGTTCATATTTAAGAGAAATATTGAATGTTTTTGAGATTAGAAGTTACTACACACGTGCGAATAGCTGATATTTACTTTTTTTAATTGTTACTTGGATCAAATTATTATCGTACATTAAGCAGTTTACTCATTTAAGAAACAGAAATGCATTTTTTTACTGCACAACGGGAATAACACTTATTAAAAAGTTATTTTTACTTTGATAATTTTTAAATGCAAATATAATATTAGCTGATCAATTTTTCTTTTAAAAATTACAGAATAATCTGGTGAATCTTTCATAAAAGCTCATGTTTATAATTCAACGAATTTAAATCCTGACCTTTTCTTCATTTCTAGGGTTAATATGCTTAGTTAGTAAAATGATACACATGTAAATTCTTTGGTCATCGAATGTTAAACATTTTGTTTGAGTTGACATCAAAATGTCAGCATTCTTGTCTTAGATTCAACAGTTTTGGATTGAATTCCCACTTGTAACATGGTTATTTATAGTGGTTCAGAGTCGATTTTAATGTATAAATCAGTCTAATTTACTATTGTACGCAAAAATTGATAATAATGGGGAAAAAATATGAAATCCAAACCTGAGATTTTAAAATATATTTAAGAGCTTGTGATATTTCTCACAACTACGAGAAAGGGAAACACGTTCATTCCTAATTTGAATTAAAAACTTGTAATTTGCCTTAAAATAATACGTATATATTTCTGAGTTAAAAACGGATCTATTTTTAGATCTTCATTTTATGAAGGAGGGATTTTCTTTGAACTCACTTGAAAAGTAACAAAAAAATTGTTACTCACAGACAAAAGTTCTTAAAATTCTCGATAATGCTGTTTTCAAACTGAAAACTACCCCTATATTAATTTCCTATTTATAAAATACTTTGTTACTAGTTAATTTCCACGGCTTACTTTATCAGAACTTACATTTGTTGCTTATAACTGTGCTGATTTTTATGATTATCCTTTATGAGAAATGTACATTTATAGTGAGTCTGAACTTCTTGTACTCAACTTGTGTAATGTTTATAAACATTTATATGAAATGTTTTTTATAAGTAAATGTGTGTTAGTTCTAGTTTTACAACAAGCAGATTATCAAGTTCTAAAAATAAAAGTTTAAAATCAAGGTGTTTACAGTTGCTCCTTGTGTTTGGTACTTTATTGCAGTTTCATTCAATGCAATGGAGACTATTTTAACCAATCTAGAATTTTTACTGAAAAATATAATACATACACGCACATATTAAAATACCAAGCAAATTGTAACCTTTTACTAACCGGAGTAGTGTACTTTAAAAACTCAAGAATATCGAGAGAATTCTATTATGTTAACGGGATGCAACTACGCGTAAAATGTGAAATGACCTTAAGTAATGAAAGATAATATTTAATAGATAAATAAGTAAGATAAATAAGTTCTTGCTGTATTTAATGACCCAGAAGAACGTGACCTACAGAAAGTTAGCCTGTTAGTCATTGAACTAATCATCATTGGCATCCTGCACATTTTGGCAACGTGTCTTCAGTTGTGCATCTCCTTGCAGTAAAAATCGGGTATTTTGGACGCAAAGAAGTCCATGAGTGCTTGGCTCTGGAGTGCTGCATTGATATAGGATTTTTCACGAGGATGATTGTTCAGGGAATGGAAGAAGTGATAATTTGATGGTGCAAGGTTAGGTGAGTAGCACAAAGCTTTCCAACCAAGTCCCTGTGTGGTATTCCTGGCCACCCGCGCGACATGCATCCTTGCCGGCCAAGAACAGTACACCCTTGCGATTAATCAGTGCTGGCTCCTTCTGTTGCAATACCTGTTGCACAAATTCCAATTGTTGCGAGTACAGGTCTTCAGTAACCGTATGTTGCATTGGTAGTAGCTCATAAGGAACCACTTGACGACTATTCCACCAGACACCTGTTTCATTACAGAAGGACAAATCTCCCGTCCTGAATTTTTGAAATCAATGCCTTGCCGTACGCTCATTCACAGCACTATCCCTAAGCGCTTGATATATTCGGTGATTTGATATAGTGGCTAATAAACCCACTTTGAAATCGTAAAGCAAGCAACACCTAACGGGTTCCTTGGACACATTCATTTCTCTTCACAACTATACGAGCTACTATGTGGGCGGCGGGCCTGCTTTTACATCGAATGATATACCTACTCTTGACTAACCGGTATCTCATAGACTAACTACGTCATACACTAATTTGCATTCTTATTCTATATAATGGGGACGTAAGCCATTTCATTGTAAAAACGAAAATTAAAAAAAAAAGATTCAATAAAAGATTAAATTTTTGACAGATTCAAGGAAAACTGTCAAAAAGTTTTAATTGCGACTGATTTCTAACAATCGAAAATAAATTGCCATTATAAAGTAATTATAGGACTAGACAAGTTTCAATTCATTTTCGTTTGATATTCCGCATGAGAAGGATCGAAATTAAAAAATCCGATTACAATGTAACCATAAAAAAGCAAAATGACATGAAAAAATACTAAAGTTCTAACATTTTTTATAATTACTGGTAGAATACAAATAGTTTTAGCATAGTTATCTATTTCTAAGTAAAACAATGGCAAACTCGATGGAATTTAATGTTTATTAAAAGCTATCGAAGCCAATCTTTTGCAAGACTGCTTGCAGTCTGGCAAAGTATTAGCCTTCAGTTCAACAGATCGTGAATTACATTTCCACCTACAGGTATGGATGATTTTATTGGTTCGAAACCTAACGTCAATCCTTAAGCACCGGTAGAATTAGTCTTCAGCTGCAAAAAGTGATCGTAGATTGACCGAGAGAATCTACTGAATAATCAAACTTTTTGCGTGTTCATCCTAAGTTATGATGTTCTGTAACATCTCACAAATCAACAATTCAACAATTTTTTTAATGGCTTGTAATCGTTTCAAGTTAAGATATATTTTTTATAAGAAATATTCTTAATGTAGGTTGTAAAAACTTTCCGATAGTATATTGTCTGGATGAAGCAGATTTTTTTCCCAAAAACTTGTTTTTATTTTTATAAATCAAAAACGTATAAATTGAAATTCTTTAGAAAAAATACATATACTTTAACTGGCATACATTGGATTAATATTTTAAATTAAAGTACTATTTTGAATTAAGCTAATAAACGGGGGTCAATTCCTCCATGCATAAAAAATTGTGGCAATAAATCATGCGATATTGATAAAGCTTTTTTTAGCTTTATTAATATATATCACTTGATTTACTTTAGCTTTCTGCTTTAATATTATTTTCCTTCCTATTTTCTATTTAAAGACAACTTCAAACCTTTGTTTACGTTTCTCTCATTACTTGATATTTAATTCATTAAAATTGTATTAATTTATTGCCAAAGCAGATTCAAATTAATTTTTTTATTTGTTCATAGATTCAATTTTTCGGCGAACATTCTTTAAAAGATTCGTATGACCTTATTAATTGTGAAAATTTGAGTTATAATTAAATATGTGCTACCAGGCAATTTTTTAGTTAAAAGTAGCTTCTTGGATATCAAATAAAAGATAGTAAAATTGACTCAATTTATGTGATAAAATAACCTTAATTTGCCTACATATACAGTGGATGTTCAAGTAGTAAGAATTCTACAATTATGAGAGCTTTGCAAGAATTTTCTTACAATTAATGACTTACTGCCATTTATTCCTTCACTTGAGGAAACATTAATTTGAATATTATAGTTTTAAAAGGAATGTATAATTTTAGAATGAATTGCACTAGTTTATATATATATATATATATATATATATATATATATATATATATATATATATATATATATATATATATATATATATAATAAGTAGACATTAATTAAGAATTCTTCACAAAAATAATTTTTGTATATATTTTCTTAAAATACTAATAGGAATTATTGTAGTAAATTTCTTATTAAAACATAAATGTATGAATGACTATTATACATTAAATGCATAAATGTCCTATAAAATTTTGAATAACTATTGTATCGTTTAATAATTAATGAATCTTATATGTAACTATTTCGTTTAAAAGTTGTCATATTTAAATTATTTATATTTTTATTGCAAATATAAAAGAAAAAAATAAAATAAAAAACATTACCACTCACACACAGGTATTTATTTCAAAATTTGTGAATTGAAGTTTCAAATAGAATTCAAAATTAATTTCACTTATTTAAATAAAATGTTTTATAAAAAGTACATTCCCACAGAGTAACAAAAAAGTAATTATTACTTAAATTATTTCTGTGCACAAAAATTAGAAATATCAGCATTTTAATTTGAATTTTAGCAGCATATTTTTAATATTGTGTGTTTCAATTATCAAGTCAAAGTTAAATCAAAATAAATTCATTGGTGTAATATTGTGATAAATAACTGCTGTGGAGAAAATATTGTATTTAAATGTCGGTAACTTGTTCATACTTCTGTCATAATGTTAACTTTTCCAAATAACGAACTAGTTATTACCTATCATATTACATGAAACTTATTAAATAACGTATGTAATCTTAAGTAAATCTCAGTCATTCTATTATATTTAAATATATATCAATTTTATTTTTACATAGCAATACTATATTTTTAGAATATTTTATGGAAAGCAAATATTTTTCTAAGTATTTGATACCATTTATTAAATGAAACTGAATAATTTATTAATCATTTCTTTTAATCACTGGAGAACCAATTTGCTTGTTCTCTTCATAAGTATAAACAGTTGTATAAATATATTAATCTAAATATGTAAATGTTTTTTCAATTAAAATGGTCTACGAAATTAGAAAATAATCCCACCTGTTATAAGAGAGGTCTGCGTATCACGTGTAAAAACAATTACTGAATGAGATTAAAGATGCATTGCACACAAAAAACTGAAGTGAAGCTGCAATCAATTAGGTGAAAATATAAATGAAAATGCTATAACTTTTCTATTTATAAAATTAAATGCTATAATTTTCAAATTTGAATGTAGAGAAACTAAAACAATAAGAAAGCTTGATGGATTGCAGAATTTTTAAGAAATTAGTGGTAATGTAGGAAAAAAATATCGATGGTATTATTTTAATGAAAAATGTAGTTTAAAACTTGTTTTAAAATAGTATGTTATTACATATACTATATTCTAGCGCAGCAAAATTGTTAGAAAATAACATTTAAACATTATTTGCAAGTGTATTTTGTGAAACTACACACACACAGTTTTTTTTGGTCTTTGAACAAGTGAATAGGTCAGAGTCTGAGCTAACACCCACCTGTTTAGTATTCAGACAATATCAGAAGTGAGAAATTGGGCTAATCTCAATACAACTCTCCTTCCCTGCCTGAATTGAATCTATGAATACCAACTAAATACGAAAGCTTTACTTTTGATGTACCAGAAATTGTAACGCTCGCTGTCAACAAGCTATGCCATATAAAGAAATTTCCTTTGAGTTTATTGTGATAATGTTTGCCTCTTTTGTAGTCATTTATTTAGGTACAAGCTATTACTTAAATATTGTACACACACAGATGAAAGTCTTATCAACTAGGATTTAACAAAGAACAAGGGTGGATTATGAAGTTAATCAAACATACATAAATTCTAAGAAAATATTCCCGATTTTCTGTTTTCCTAAAAGATATTAGCTTCCTGCTAGGAAAACACGGGAAACCTTGCCAACAAGTTTAATTTTCAAAATTTTTTTTAAACTTATTAATAATTTTGTTTTTTAAGAAGAAATTATTCAAAATATGAAATAATCTAGATAGGAAAATTGTTAATTTTTTCCGAACAAATTTCACAATAAAACTTCTGTATATTTAGTTTCACTCAAAAATAAAATTTTCATGCATCTAAATTTGTATATTAATAGCAAGAGGTGGTTGTTTTTATTTTTGAAATACGTAATAAAGGTATTTATTACGTATTTCAAAAACTTAAACGTGTCAATGGTAATGAATGTCAGAATAAAAGCGAAGAGCAAGTGAGAAATATTTTGAAATTTTCTACTCTAAATATTTTCAACTGTAATATGAAATGAATGATTACTGTTGCTTAGTACTTAGTAAGATAATCGTAATGTAATTTAATAATTAAACAAGTGTTTATATAGAACGATAAGAGAGCATTTTTAATTGAACTTGATTTTGTGAATAAAAAACAAGGATAATTAACAAAATGTACTATACTTATAGAAATTTACCAATCGATTGTTTCCTTTTGGAAAATATGAACCTAGATATCGAGGAAAAAGTTAAAATTGTATTTAGAAAAGGAAAACAATATGTTATTTTTATGGATATTTAATTTTTATTTGGCTTTTTTGTTAAAAACGCTTTTTTAATTACATGAAGTTTAATATATATATATATATATATATATATATATATATATATATATATATATATATATATATATATATATATATACACAGGGTGATCATAATTAAACTTCAAATTTAAAAACGCTATAAAAAAAGAGCCACTAGTCAGAAAGACCTGAAATTTCACCAGAATGTACTTCAAGCAGGGGGATTTTGTTTGGCGTGTTAAAAAAATTAGGATAAAAGTGGCCAATAGATGGCGCTGCACAGGCGGCTGTAGATTAATTACATGAATTCTGACATGAACGATAATCAGTTCTGCTTGCAAGTTGAACGTTAAACCAGTTGTGCTATTATAAGTCAGGCAGATGTTGTGGCACTCTTGGTGTAAAGCCTATTCAGAGCGACAATGTGGTGCCACATCGAATAGGAAAAAATCGGTTTTTAATTGCCCTGAAGCCAAAACCGTAGAAAAAGCCAACAATAATTCTGTTTTTAATTGTCCTTAGTCTTTTTCAAGAAATATTCAATATGGTGTCCATTTTCTGTTAGGAGGTGTAAACGTAAAACGGTATTTTCCACAGCAGCTTGGAGAGTATCAGTGCTGATGTTGTTAACGTGCTGAGTAATATGGCATTTCAAATTCACTAAAGTGTCTAGTGGAGCACTGTACACAACATTTTTCAGAAATCTCCAGAGCCAAAAGTCACAGGGAGTGATGTCTGGTGATCAGGGATTTGGAAAATGTCGGCTGATAATACGGTTATTTCCGAAATGACGTTGCATCACCATTGACAATTAACGAGAATTCAAGCTACTTAGCATTTAATACAAGACGTTAATTTGCATATAACCACCTGTGCAGTGCCATCTATAGGCCACTTTTTTCCTAATTTTTTTTCCCACGCCATACAAAATCCCCCTGTTTGAAGTACATTCTGGTGAAATTTCAGGTCTTTTTGACTAGTGGTTCTTTTTTTACGGCGTTTGTAAATTTGCAGTTTAATTATGATCACCCTGTATATAAGTTGGAGCTACTTTCACTCAGGTTTCAATTCCTTTCTGATCAAAGGAATATTCGGAATCCAAAAACGCATTTTCTGCATTGAATGAAAAGAGAAATTTTTCAAAAATTGAAAACTAATACTGAAATGAAAGCAGCGCGATAGCTTAATATGGGATATGAGCCAAGGCCTACAGTGCCCATATTTGTTTTCCTGACCGAGGGCCCTGGAATGCGAAGCAAATGTCCCGCTTAGGTGGTAAGCCTCACGCGAAACCCCTAGTGTTTATTACTCAGTACAAATTGCGTGGTACTCTGCTTATCGACCCTTTGAAGGGATGAAAAGCAGAGTCAACCTTTGCCCAGCCATAGTATCGAACCTCGGATCTGTTGCTTGGGAGCTCGAAATGCTATCACCACTAAGCCACCGGGTTCATCGAAAATTAATAAAGCTCGTAATTTTGAAATGAATATATTAAGCTGGTTGACAGAAAGATAAAAGTATTGGATATCGTATGTATTTTTCTCTATCTTCATCGGTTCCACAGAGACGGTAATTTTGAATAAGGAAGTAAGCAATACACGCCGCCATTCTTGAAGTAATCAGAGTTAGGAAACAATGTGCATCGGGGCTTCGGAAACTTTAAATTGTGTTCAAATTATCCTTAATGATGGCTTAAATGAATTACAAAATATGTAATCGAAATTTCAAAATGAAAGATGGCCTATGACTTAAGTTAGCCAGCAATCAACAACCTGATAAGTTTCATTCAATTCCATTAAGCCGTTCTGAAATCAACTCTGAACCACAAAATTCGGAGAACAAAGGATTTTATGCAGATATCTAATTATTTCTGTAAAGTTTATAGGTTTTTGTTCTTAATTTGCACTGACGGAATATTAAAAATGTTGACTTCATGAATGCTTAGCCTCAGGACAATTAAAATAAGCTTTCATTAGATTAGGCATCATTTTAAATCTGGAATTTGTCTTTCAAGTCTGCATACATATAAATAATTAAATATATTATATACCAAATGTGTGTTTTAATTAATTCTTTAGCTTTTCGATTAAAGCAATATTCTGGTATTACATTTTCACCTTCAAATTTATATCATTGCATATATAATATGGAAGACTGGCAGGATCACTTCTACTTAAATTTCGAGGTCGAAGCCTAATTAACTGGCCATGAAAGTGAAAGAACTAACATTAAAATAACCAAGATCAGCTCTCACCTTGATCTTGATTAGCGTAGGCGAATGCATTTAATCTAGAATGTATGTTTTGTAAACACGCAATGAGAACGGACTTAATATTACATCTCTTTATACACAAGAATTTTTATTATATGACTGTGGAGAAAGACTGAAAGAAAGTACGCAGTTATTTGATTATAGTTTTAATTTAATATTTTGCATGGTTCATTATAGTGACTCGATCCAGCTTAATTTCGATACCAATTTCATAATGAATAAAATGCATTTATTAAAAATTCAACGAGCATAATTATTTGTGAAACTTTAAAAAGACATTTTTTGATTCTCTGAAATTAAATGAGATCACCTACTTTTGTTATGGTGTTGATAATTTACTCATTTGATTTCAATTAAGAAATTCAATTTTCTGCTCTTATTAAAATATTTAATGCTGCTATTAAAAGTAATTTTGAGGAAAACAATAAACATGTTGCGTGACATAAAAGTCTATCATGCCTTCGTAGAATTAGTTTCAACATATTTTTGTCAGTAAAATAGAAATGTATGCTTATTTTTTATGGTTTTAATGGTGCAGCCAATATATAATTAATTATCAAATTGAAAATTTTAAATTTTAATTGAACTGTTAGAAATGCTATTAAGAACAAATTCCATGATGTAATACACATAATGACAAATATTATTTTTCCATCATATTAAGGTATGATTTGTAAGATTTGAAATTTCAGTTCTATTGGTAATGGAAAAACTTCAAGCCGCTCTTAAATAACTTTCATATGCCCAAAAAATATGGCGTTTTTAAGTTGTGGGAACAATAACATAAAATCAATTCTATAACTACCCTACAAAGCCATTAAATTTAATTAGTAATTGAGAGTATATAGCCATAATGGTAGTTTAAAGGTTGGCGCTCTAGTCATTATTGCAACAATTTGGTGGGTTCAATACTCCTTTTTCTGTGGAATTTATTAGATTGGAATCTACTTTAAATTATAAATTTTGGGTGAATTATTTCGCATCTATAGAAGGTGTTGATCAAAGGACAAACTAAGCCAAATTTAAATATTTATTATTTTTGAAGTATTGATTTTTTTCGAATCTTCATCTTTAGTTTAAATCATTTAAAATTATAAAATATAGATCTGCAATGTATTAAAGGGATTGCTTATTATTTAGCCAGTGATGAGCTTATTTATGCGATATCTTCTCTCACATTGTTATTGCACCTCATGAATTGCTGGAGTAATTCCTACCAGAAAATTTTGATAATCTTTCTTTAAACAAATTTCAGCTTTAACTCGAGATGAAAGTCTTTGGGTGATGAACTATTTGGAAGTGATAAAAATGCACTGAGTCCTTAGATGATTGGATAGTGGGCACAAAATTATAAATTAGGGTTTTGAGAAGATGCGGCTGTGGCATACCCAGATGGGGCAGTAGCCGAGGAATCGTCAAATATTTACTGTATAGGCTGTGGCAATGATTCCAAGATAATAAAAATAGTAGCAACCTCAAATGATGACCTGTATTTGCCAATAACCACTTATAGATACAGACGGAGCTCAGAAGCGGACCTGTCGCGTCACATAACATTAGCTACGGGTATGACCGTTTCAAGGCAAATAGTGTACAGACGTTTGGGAGAGTATGGTCTATATGTTCACAGGCCTGTCATATGTGTTCCACTCACGACAACTCACTCTCGTCAGTGGTTAACTGGTGCAGAGAAAATGCAATATGTACACCGTCAGCATGAGTTTGCGTTATGTTTTCCAACAAGTTGAGGTTTAGCTTGTTGTCCGATTCATGATGGACGTTCATATGGAGAACTCCAGGTACGCAGTAACACCAAGACAACATCATTGAACCCCAACGTTACGGCGATGCATGAGTGCATGTTTGGAGGCAATATACTGGACTGCAGAACAAATCTGCAAATTTATCAGGACATCTTTCTGGAACAAACGTTTGTTTGCTTAGATGTGTCATGGACGCTGAATAAGTTTTTTATGAATAACAACGCCCATCTTCACTTGACGAATATCGTCAGACGGCCTTCAATAGGAAGATATCACTCGTAATGAATGGCCAACTTTCTCACCGGACTTGAATCCGATACAGCATGTGTGGGACATGCTTGGTCGACGAATCGCAGCTTATTAATCATCTCCTCCATCTGTGCTTTTGAGAGCATTCCTTACTGAGTGTAGTTCTCTTCTCCAAGTACAGCTTGATAACATGATCCTCAACATGCCTTGGCGTTGTACGGACTGTATTTCATCGTATGGGAGATATACAATGAATTAACCATCATACTATCAACGTATGTTTAATTTCTGTACTGTCGATATGTGAAATCAATACTCCAGGAAGCTATAATCATGGTTTCTATGCCTTGTTTTATAAATACACCATCTCTTTTTGATCTTTCTCATACGTTTAATGCATTGTCTTTATGAATAAATCACGTTCATTTTGTTTCTGTTCCTTCAGTTGCCGGTTCAGGTATTATCCTTAATTTATGGACAAGTGATTAAAATATGAAATTTCTAAATATAAAATAGTAAGATTAAAAAATTTATATAAAAATTAAAATGCTAAATATAAAATAGTAAGATTAAAAAAGAATTCGTTTTACTACAGACAAGTAAATAACAGGTTTCCAGTGAAAGAAACTGGAAATAGTGTCATTTCCTTTTTTGACTATGTCTAAAAAGATACTTCTTGGAAGATCACGATTTTGCTAAAATATTTGAATTTATAATGAAATGTTCTACTAACTATTAATTATATTCCTCATATATATTCATTTTGCTTGCTTACAATTTTATGGCTAAAATCCCATAAAACGAGATTACTTATTTTGTTATTTATATATTTTTTTAAATTCCCATATGCTTCTCAACAGTAATTATTGTTTTATATTTTTAATAAATTTTCATATATGAAAAAATTCAGTCACTCTGTAGCGCACATTATTTAAATTAGATTTGATTTAAGAAGCAGGCTAACGGTGAATACATCATCACAATGATTCCGATTCAAATTGTCGGTTAAGAATAAAATATTATCGATTCAAACTGGAAAACTGACATTCTGTAATGAATTCAAAGATAAATTTACATAGTACAACAAAGCTAAATGTAATAGATTGTTTATTAATCTCTGTTTAATATACAAATATATTCATATCATGCTTTTTATACATAATAAATTTAATTATAAGCATTTTAGAATACATCCTAGAATATTGTTAGATAGATACGATGTTTTGAGAACCGCTATAAGCATTTTTGATTTAATTATCTATTTTACATTTTAACTTAGGAAGTATTAATAAAAGATAGAGATTTGCTATAATGAGCTGTTAAATTGCATGGAATATTAATAATTTAATGATTTATAAAGCTTGAATCTAAAGTAATTGAGTAGTAAGAGGGTTATCTTGATAGAGAAATAAGAACTCTTACTTCTTTGGCGAAAGATGTTTTTTAATTTATCAAATAATTTTTATCAATATTCTTTTAACATTCATTAGTTATTAAATCAATTGACTGATATTATGGACTATTAATTTTACTAAAAGTTACTCAACTAGTTTGAAGAAACTAAAGATAAAATACTGATGAAATAAAAGGAATCAGTTTTTTCACACACATAAATGTTAAAATGATTATTACAGCAAATCCTAATTTATAGCAATTTATTATTAAATCACATATTTTCGTTATAGATATAATGCATATTTTCTCCTATACATGATAATTTTATATTCATCACAAACGTTGAAGAAATGTTTTAACAGATTTTTCTATTCTAGTATAATTTGCATAACAGTACTTAGCTGACAAATGTTTTTGCTATCTAAGAGCAAAATCTATATTAGATACAAAAGGGATACCTTTTTTACTCGTAGCTTAACATCATTTGTCAGTATTTTGATAATTTAGAATTTCTGTATTTTAAATTACGAAAAATTCAATTATTCGTCCAACATTTAATTGCTATATTTTAAGTCTAAAACTGAAAACAGAAAAATTATTTTACTCTAAAATTATATTACGGTTTGCATGAAAAATAAACCTCTCCTATATTGCCCATAATTTGCTTAAGTTTATAATAAGTGATTTTAGTGTATTGTGTATTGTATATCAATTAGAAAGTAGAGAACTCATTTATTTATACTGTTTTTGTTAGGTTTTAATTAATATCACATGCAAATTTTTTCAAAATATTAGAAAGTATTTTTTAAAATATAATTCCAACTTATTTTAAAATAGTAAAATCAAAATCTACATATTTTCTTGTAGCAAAGCTTAATTAGCTGTAATTACATTTTTAATAGAATTCTTAATGTAAAGTGCGTAGAATATGAATAAAATTTAATTAAATACTTATATGTTTCAATCACAAAGTTTTTCATTTGAATTTTTATTGCCTTTGTAGTTTGTTATACATACGTATGAGTTGAATGAATATAATTAATGAATAAAGTGTATAAGTATGATTCTCAGTTTTAAGACTACAATTGATTATTCAAAGTATATTATTTTAATTTTTTAACATTAAACAATTGTTAAGTAATTAAGTTTAATTAGATGCATAGAAAGTATTAGGAAAATTTAAAATAAAATTTCAAATAAAAAATATTCTTGAGTGGAATTAAAATTTAATATTACCAAATAATCGAAGTATAAAATTCTGTAAAAAAGAAAACCTAAAAAAATGAAATATTTATATTTAATAACGCTCTTGTAATAAGACATACTTTAAAAGGATAAGTTAAAAAAAAACGTAATGAATGATGGATGAGTAATAATATTCTATTTCCTTATTTTAAATTTATTATCTAAATCTCGCTTTTACTGTTACGATTCTGAAATTTTTGTGATCCTTACACTTTTCAAGGAATAAAAGTAACGAAATTCCTTGTATATATCTATATATAATTCATCTCTTTTGTATATAAATTCGATCAACAATAAAATACTCACCTTATTGACCTTAATATGCCAATCATTACTAAAGAAAAGATTCACCGACAATGTTTCACGCGGTGTGAAGAATAACTAGATATAGCCAGCCTAATAACCTTTGTTGCTTGACCACTCATCATGTAACGATGCTATCGCTCCCCATCAGATTATCACCCTTTACTGGTGTGGCTCTGAGCCTTCATATCAAAATGAACCCGCTTTCAAACTGGACTAAGTATATTATGTAGATGACCTTTGAGTACCGTGAGAAAAATGGAACTTCTTTCTTATTTTTTTAAAGAAACGCTGAAGTCTAGTTTCAAACGGCGCATACTTCTAATGAATTCACCAATGTATTCCTAATACCAATTAATATTTAACAGTATTTTTAAAAACAGTTTGGTGTGTGTGTAGTCATATGCAAAATGGTTAGATTAAATTATGTGAAAAACTACGAACATGTTATTGGCTTTAGGATGACCTGATGAGTTTAATACATCGTAAGGTGTAATGCGAGCTTTGTTTATATGCCAAAGATATTTCCTGGTTTTTATACATAATGTGCCACCATAAAATGTGATATAAACTTTATTTGTTTCTTTTGTAAAAATGCAAGAAAACTGCCATATTAAGAATTTATTGTTTTAAATAGTGCCTTTTTATCTCCTTAGTTTCAACACTAGTTAGTATGTGAGGAAATAATGAGCTTCTGTTAATAACTTTGCTAAAAGAAATTTAGAAATACAGCACACAGTCATAAAACAACTGTAGGTCTAGAATTAATTAATTTAGTTTAAGAGATATAAAATTACTTAAGGATTAGGAATAAAGGAGGACGGATTAATTTATGATTACTTTTTTCTTTTAAATTTCAAAAGTACATTAAGATGTCATATTTCATAATTTAAAAAAGATTGTCATGTAGTGGATTTCATCATTTCATTTTTTTGATACACGAAATTTCAATCATGGATTTATCTAACGAAATTACGTTACAATGATAAATTCACAAAACACCACATAAATAAATTATTGAAACAAATTAATACCCTTAAGACTAACACTTCTTTTCGTATGAAGATCTGTGGAACTAATTGATAAATAATTAAAAGGATAATAAATATTTTGATGTGCAAGACTCAAAACTTGCTCGTATTACATACTTAGAAAATAAATACACCTTCAAAAATGCTTGCAAATAAATAAAATAAACTTTCATTATTTTATACCTACAAATATATCAGATTTTATTGTAGAAATGTTTTTTCGAATTCATCATATCATAAAATGCTTACGTGTTTATTTACTGAATGTTGTTCTTATTTCTAAAGGAATACTTTTAGATTTTTATGGCATTATATGTAATTTAAATTCTTCCTACAAATAACTTACAAGTAATTTGGCTTATACACAAAAAGATATTTAGTCACTCAGTGAGGTATACAGATTTTTATTCTATCTCATGCAAATATATTCATTTCATTATAGCTTGGCTTATAGTTCTTACTGAAACATGGATAAAGTGCTCATTTTAACTAGTTTTATATAAACTTGATTAGTGATAAGTCTGGTGAATTAATCAGCAAGAACTTTAATTTGACGCAGAAAATCTCTAGAATGTTTCATTGTACTTGAATTATTATCATCTTGTTGAAATTACTTTAGAAACCCGGTCCCGAATGGCAACATATATACGAGCACATTTGTCGAGCAACTCCAAAAGCTTTCGCTGGGCAATAAAAATTGACCCATGGTCGTATGTAATGACTTATCGCATTATCACCGCTTTTGGTTGGAGTTTCATTCTAAGCAATGATCAGAATTTGAAAGATGATAAGCACTCCGCCGTAAAAGAAACAAGGCGTTATAGAAGCTAAGCGTTCTTAAGAATTACACTAATAGAATTAATAGAAGTTAATTTTATATATTAATAGAAGTTAATTATACTTTAATCGAAGTTAATTATACATTAATAGAAGTTAGTGGGGTTTAACCTCCCATAAAACATGTTTAAGTACATTGTTTGGAATATCATTGCAAATCGCTTTTGTCCTGAATCAATTTTTAGAGCTTTTTCAACCAGCCATATAGAACTTATCTTGCGTGAATCAAAGTTCTAGTAAGAACACTGTATATGCGACTGGATTTTCGGTATGTATCAGCCTTTTAGACCCTATTGTCACGTGTACTTACATTCACACGCGTACTGATTTACATCACGTAATAGGCAACCTAATAGCGTCAGGAAGGACTTGTCATAGTTAGTGGTTCGTGTAAGCTTGTTTCATAGGAGGAAATCTATAAAACTTCCAACCACTGGCCTCAACAGATGTACATTGAGAAAGCAAAAATTCAGCCCTTATCTCATGTTGTTCATCAATGTCTGAGATCGAACCCACGATCATCTACTCCGAAGAGTTCAATATCTCTACAAGGCCCTATATGTTAGATTTGGAAGACAAACAACTCTGGTTTCAATTACTACATTGAGCAACACAGATGAAACTCATATATAGTTTCAATATTATATATACCAAAAAGCATATATATGAAAGTGAAAACAATTCTAATAATATTAAAGGGATAAACTGAAAACACTTCAATCGGTAAAAATGTCTTTGAATTAAAAACTATTTAAATACGAACTAATTTCATTCAGGAAAAAAGAAACATTGATAAACATTTTGCTGTGAAAACTGATATTTTGAGCTATTCTATGATCTTCTAACAGTTAAATCCAACAGCGTATTCAAAAACTTAAATATTCAGATTATAGAATCATTGAATGAAATAACAATTATATAAGCAATTTCTTTACCTAATAAGAGCACAAAATAACATAATCAATTTTATTGACTTCAAAAATTTCAAATTTTAATGAATATGATTGAGTTTTAATATTCAGTGGAAGAATAAAGAAAAAAAAATTAATTAAAAATAAACATAATAAAAATGAAATATTGCTATTCTCTCTCAGTATTTTATACATTTTTCATATCACAAATTTTACAATTATAAACTTGACAGCGTTTTATTAAATTCAATTTCTATGTACTTCATTTTATTACTTATTATTCGATACCACTTTCAAGCTATAATTGATACATTTTTAGAAATGAAGTGAAATTATGTTTCCAAGTTAGTGCGATATCTATTAATCATAAGGCTATCTTTTCCTCATGCTGCAGTAATCTTTAATATTATTTATGATCCTCCGAAGATATTCATACAGATTTATAAGCAATTCATTTCATGCAGTCTCTCTTAACGTAGAAAAAATCCAAATCAGACGAGATCATTTTTTACGATACAAAATCCTTACTGCTATTTTTTGCTAGTCAACAAATTAATTTGTGACATAAACAATTGTAATATGACTCTTGACATTTGCATTTTTCTATCATTAAGGCATAGCTTTCCTTTAAGAGAGAATCCTGATCCTTATGTGTTTCTCACGACCTCTCCAACGAGGCTTTTGGGTGATCTAGGGCAGAGGTGTACAACCTATCTCTTTATGGGCAGCATGAGTATTCATGAACAGAAATTTATCTTCATCAAAACATTCTGACACTCAACGAAAGCCAAACGCGGAAGTGCATCTTCCACAATTTAAAGGTGTGCAGCCAATTTTACTCGCCCGATTTATTTATTTTTATAATTTAAAGTATCAAAGATGAACTCATGAAGGTGATTGGGGGAATTTGAAAAACAACTTCCAAAATTGAAATATTCGCAAATAATTTGGTGTCATTCTTTCGAACTAGTAACATTTCCCACGCTTAGGAGAGTTATATAAAAAGATCGTGTTACAAATTTAAATCTAATTGACACATAAAAATGTTGAAAATGTGTTCAATGTTCAGTGAGTAGCTATTTTTATTCATAGGTTTTATATTTTAGTATGACTGCAGATTATATATTTCTGTTCAACATTGATTTTTCTTTATTTTTATTGTTCTTTTAATATTTCAAAAATGCATAGTTAGTAAAATGATTTCAAGCATATGTTATTAAACGAGTCTCACCAAATTTTAAAATTAAACATTATATTCTTAAGGGAAGCTTTTTACTTCCTTTATAAATGACGTCAAACTTATTGCTCTGCTTTTCAATAAAGGAAGCAATTTAAATTGCATCAATTTATTAAATTTTTATATTTCATATTTGAAAAATTAATTTCTATATAAGCACACATATGAATAAAGAAATCTTCACGAAAATAATGTTGCTGAGAAATAAAAAAAATCTTTTATTATTTTCCTTCCCCTCTAGTATTTTTATAAAATGTAATAAGAGTGACTGTATTTTCTTAGTTCATTCATAATATTTCTAAATGTTTTTTTATTATTTACTTTGATATAACATACAGAAAGGTTTTTTCAGATAAATTGGAAATAATGCATTCATTTGTATTTCCCTTAACTTTTCACTTCAAAACTAAATTAAGGGTTTTGCACTTTTAATCGCGTAATTTTTATCGCTTTGTTTAAGCACTTCCCCTAATTGAAATACACTTTTTAAAGATTTGATGTTTTGTAATTACCTTAAAAAATTTGGGTGTATACCATGGTAAAGGTTCATATTTTAATACTCTTTAGATTCTCTCTGCTATTTATCTGAATCTTCTTTTATAGTAAACAGATATTTTTAAGGACTATACAATTAACACAAAGGGTGCAAAATCTATATTTTAAGGAATGATTTTCTAGTGTTATGATAACAACTTACGCGGTTAGGTTTTCCCATTATCGTAATGATATAATGAGTTTTCTAGTATCAATCCCACCTTTTGATGTTCCATTTTTTTTCTAATGATATCATTTACTCCTCTGTTTGAAAAGTCATACGATTTTCGTTCATTTTCAATCCTATTTGATTATCTTTTCTTAACCACGGAACTGGTGTTGATCAATCGTTATGTAAATGAGTACTTAATATGGACATAGTTTTATACTTGTAAATTTCGATTGTTTTAAAAGTTTAACCATCATATAAAAGCCTAGCTCTTCAAATTCATACATTTTTGAAAGCAAATCAACTACTTAACGAATCGACAATAGTGAAGTTTTTAAAGAAAATCAAAAAAAAAAATTAAGACGATTATAAGAAACCAGTTTATATCATTTGTTTCATTTAACATGAGGTATATGCAAAGAAGAAAATTGTTTCATGACGTTTCTGTCAGTGTCCTGAAGTTATTTGTAAATTAATTATTCGGACAACGTTCAGGAGAGTGTTATTTGGAATTAGTGGTCGTACTTCTATTTTAATTATCAATCGAAATAAATGCTTCCAAATTTATGGAGAAATTTCCTGTTTTATTCCATTCATTTTGTATATTTTTTATAAAATTTATTTCATTAAAAAATTGATAGTTTAATATTTTTCAACTTGAAATACTTTGAAATATGCCTGTGACTAAAAATTAATTTTTTATTAATTATGAATCAAGGTAACGCACAATTTTTCAAATTTCAACAGTTTAGTTTGATAATTTAAATCCAGTCGCTTGAGCCTGCATATACATGCACTTTCTGTAATCTAAGGATATTTTTGTACCTAATTAAGAGAGATAAATTGCATAAATAAATAAATAAGATTAATATGTTACATTCTAATTAATGTCTAGTTTCTTAAATTTATAGGAATAGTCAAAGTTAGGAAACTCCAAATTGTTTTTTCGAATCATAAAATAATTTTCCTTTCTACTTATGAAATATGTTTCTCTAAAATATTAAGCCAAAAGTCTACTTTCATTTTAAGCCTTATAAAATTAAAATATTATTTTAAAATTTATTTAAAATTAATCAATTTTAATCAGATTTATGGTTTTAATTTAAACTATAGTGAATATGCATTTTTTTGTAATAGAAAATTAATTTCTATGCAGTGTGTAAATATTTTTTCCCTTTCACACTGAATAATACTATACAGTTATTAGATCCCGGCTGAATTAGATCTTGTGTGAAAAAATAGATCTTAGATCTACAAATGTAAACTAAAATCTTGAAGAGTCTACTTCAATAATAATTAGTTTATTTCAATAATTTGTTGTCAAACAAATCATTAAATGTCAAAACAATTATTAAATTTTTGTTCAAATTTTGTCTTGAATTTATTTTATTTATTAATATAAGCTACAAAAATAAAACTAAACCTAATATTTTTCCAGTCTAAAAATTAATTTTTATTTCCGTTAAAATATGTTTAACTTAAAAATGTTTTTCTATTCTAAATAGAAGTTGGTATTATTAGAGTACTTTTTAATTTTTTGTTTATGATAATTTTCTATATTTTAATATTTATAAATCTACATTATACGTAGAAAAGTATTTATACAAATAAAATATTTATTTCTTCAAGCAAAATTACATTTCTTAAAATTCTTAATTCTTTTATCAATTCGTAATGCATGTAATATTTTTCTTTTTATTATAATTTTAAAATATTCCAAGTAACTTAATAGGGATGGGATGATACACATTTTAGTTTTTCCTTTTTATGATTTTTCTTTTTCTAATTGCAATAATTAAAAATACAGTACGTTGTTTCTCAAACTCAGCATTTTTTAAATAAGAGAAATAGTCTAATCCCTTACTTTTAAATCTATGGGCAAATTTTGGTAACCAAATCTTCTAAAAGTGTTCCACAAATTTTTTCAATATTCCATATGAATCAAAAAACTTAGAACATTATTCACAATTAAGAAATTGGACACGAAGAAAAATTAAATATCTATAAGAAGAGAAATAAATATATAATATTTAAATGAAAATTAAGATAATTGCTCAGTTAAAATATGGATTATTTGCTAACATTCCGGAAGCTTGAAAGTTTTCTTCAAATTATACTTTTAACATTAGGATTAAAGCGGGAAAAACATGGGAAAAGATTTTTTTTAATTTGTGCAATATTTGTGTTTTTTTAATTTAATGTTAAAAATAAAAAAGGTAATTAATCTGTAAAAAAAGAAAAATATATGAATAAAAAAATTATTTACAAGCATAAAAGTTTAAAATTCTCTCTTTAATGGTTTTTATACGCTGTAATAATATTTTGTCATACCAAACACAAAGTTATTCATTATAAAAACATTACAAAGTCAACGCAATTTTAGTTCGTAATGTTGTTACATTTTCAAATCTAATTACTAAATTTACTAAGCTGTAATTTCTTACTCATATATTTTAAAAGAAATGATTGAAGTTTAAATGATTAAAAAAAAATCATGTTTCCACACCTACCACATATTTTGCTACAACAGAAAGTATATATGTTCTAAAACATGCACTTACACTTATCAACAACATGATTGATAGTTAAACTATTATTTATGATATTCCAATTAGCAATTCGATAGCAATATTTTAAAATGAAGCAAATTAAGACAATAACAGAAAATGATAATATGAGTATATTTATGTAATGTGTGTACATGTCAAAAAAATTGACGCCATAAATTTCCAGTAATTCCATTTACAAAATTCCCTGTTTACCTATCGTGTTAAGATCGTTTCTTTGAAAAAAAGGTAAAAGCTGACAGGAATGAACGCTAAAATTTACAATCCATTTAAAATGGTCTTTAGTGCGCAACTTGTGGTGAAGCTACGCATCAGTAGCTTGGAAAAGATCAAATGAAATGTAATAACAGGTCCATGAAAGAGATCCTCCGGAAGATCTATCAAAAAATAAAATGAGAAAAACAAAACACGCTAGGAAAATAAAAAAAAACTAATATCGCTATAATAGAAGCATTTGCTTACGCATTCATTCAAAGAAAAAAATCGCGTGGTCCACTTTTTTTAACCTCTATCTGATTTGTTCGTTAAGAAAATCTTTCCCACAAGACTACCTGATATTTGCAAGGCACGCACTTCCCAGAGAATGGCCGCGGGTCATAGGGAATGCTTTCGTTTCTATAGCCTAGGGAGGTCTTCATGAGGCAGTATCGACCATGAGACATATTTCGTCTTTTTCTATTTTTATTGCCGGCTGTCACTGTTAGCGTGGCACGTTCACAGCACTTTCCCACCAACTCGAAAGGGATTCGGTAAAAAGTAAAGAAGTGCAGGTGTTTCCTTTCGGACACCGTTAGATGCATCTGCATGTTTATTTTGCAGTTTTATCTATAGAGTGAAATCCTTTAAAAATTTCTTATTGTTTATATTATACCAATTAAGGAATTATTTTAATTGTTAGCAGATAACTTTTAAAGTTACCCTATTAGATTACTGTTCATTTTTATTAATACATATTTAAATCCTACATTATTGTTTTTTTATATTTTCTTTTCTTTTTTTTAAAAAAAAGAAAAAGAAAAATTAACTAAAAGCACTTTTAGAGTTTGAAAATTTTGATTTGTGGCATTTTTGAGAAAGAACCTTAATAGAAGGATATATTTTTTGTGCATATTTAATTTACTGTACCATTAAAAATTTCTTTTTGCATATCTTGGGCTTATGACTTTTTATGCAATTACACAATATTTTTAAATGCAATTGATTGATAAATAAGGAATTAATAATTAATACATTCCAATGAATTATTTTAATATAAAAATATTTATGTTAATTTTGAGATGAAGGTTATGTATTATCTAAAATAAAAAAGGTATCGTCATAATGGTATGTTTATCACTTGGAATAAGTAAGACATTATTTGGTTTTCAATGTTTGAAATTCCTTGAGGAGAAAAATTAATTTGCATTACACTTGAAAATCTTCGATAGATTTGTTTCTGATCTCTTTTTTTCGGAAATGTTTTTCGAATATGTTTTCTTACTACTCGCTTGCTTACAACCGTTGTCTTTGCAGAAAATATGCAATGTGAAAACACAAAAATCCTAAAAACATCATTTAGGATTATTCATAGTGGATAAAAATAAGGTTATATTTGTCTTTCATTACTAAAATTTTATAGGGCAATAGTTCAACCTCAGAAAATACATTGGCTCCAATCTTTGATACTTGATATTTGTATTGTAAGAATTTTCTTTTCTTCTTTATCAACTTATGAAATATACATGGAAAATTTAATATTTGTTGTAATTAAAAATACATTAAAAAATTAAATATCATAACAAAAATAATTGATACCTTAATATTATATGTTTTTTTTTGTTTGATAACAGGAATGAAATGAAATAAAAATATTTCACATAACTTTTAAATTTCTGGAAAATAAACAAAGGAAAGCAATGTAATTAATTATCAAAAAAAGTTTAAGCATCGTCTTATGAATAGGTATATAATTCTATATATATATATATATATATATATATATATATATATATATATATATATATATATATATATATATATATATATATATATATATATATATATTCTGATTAATTTTAAATTAGTATGAAAGTATAATTTTTTCTGCAATGAGTTATGAAGCGTGTTTTGAATATTATTTTTTTGAAATGTATTTCATCTAAGCAATCTGTGTGCCCAAGGTCTTAGCAAAACGATTAAGTTGGTTTCCAGTTAATATGTTCATATTATTTTCTATGCAGTTTCACCCTCTTTAGATTATCACAAGCAACTACTGCAATTCAATTAGAGGATATAAGAACAAGCCTATGTTATCAAAAATTATTTAACATTTTCAGTTAAATATTTTGGATAAAATTAATTATTTTCATAAATTAACTTAAAGTAGAATTTCAAGTAGTAATTAAAATTCCTTTTAAACTATATATATCCTTATTGGCATTGTTATTTTTAATATCAAGCGGCTTGAATAGTGACAGCAAACAGTAAATTAAATAATTTATTTTGAACGAATAAACGATTGGACTAAATCAACAGTAGTAAAATTTACTGTTTAATGGTCAATCGAAATATATTTTAAATGACACACAGGTGAATTTAATCCTATTTTACATGTGGACAAATGATTATATCTCTGCTTAATCTTCAACTCGTAGAGGAACATTCTATCTGGTAACTATGGTGATCTTAAAAAAGATACTAGTTAAAGGAATGCTTTTTTCATCAAATGCATATTGGATAGTTTCAAAGCAAGCAACTGAAAGGCAGTATTTTTAAAAATTGAAAATTAAATACGAGTCACACAAGCGTTTTTATCATTTGTACCTTAATTTTTAATGTTACATTGAATTATAATTTTAATATTTCACGTCGTATTATGATTGAAAGTTTTCGACTCGCAAAGTGAACTCTTTTGAAATGAGAATAATTGAAAATTTCAAACATATTATAAAATTCGAGAATGGGTCGTAAGTTTCTACTTTGTCAGTTGCTTTGCATACAAAGAGGATATTTTATTTAAGTAAACTAAGCTCTTTATACATAATTTGTAATCAACTATGGTAGTTTCCAGCTATCTCTATCTTAGGACAAAAGATACAAGCAGTTAATTTATACTCTGTGAAGAATGCAATGATGAATCTATAATAATAAGAGAGTAGAATCCTACAACTTTCGTTCCTACAAGTTTTAGAATGTCCTGAGAATCAAAATTAGATTCTGGAAACTAAGTTTTTTAGTTGAAAGAAGGTAAATGTAAAATAGTATTGGAGACAAGCAATATCTTTAATATTATGATGCGTTTTAATTTGATTTTGGTACTTTATGAACAAATGTTTTTCTTTGGATAAGTTTATTCTAAAGTAATTAATAGTTTCGTCTGTCACTCATCTAATATATATTTATTAATTGTTATTTTACTATTTTACGCACATTATGGAAATTATATAAAAAGGAAATGTTCTGTAGTTATATGCATAAAATTGCTTATGTAAACAAAATTTCAAATTTAACTGTTTATGAATCATTTGTTGACAATATATATAATTCTATGTATTAATAATATTAAATTTCATTATTACATAATTAATAATATTAAATTTCATTATTATAAACAAAAATTTCTCTTAATTTACATAAAGAACATTATACACGAGAGATGTGCATTTAATTTTTTTTATATTTAAGCTGTGTGATAACTAACAGGAAATTTTAGATTAAAATTTTTAGTAAATTAAAATTTATTACGAATATTTTCATTCGGGAATTTAATTCACAATATTAAGGATTATGTTTAAGAAAATTAATTTTATCAAAGTAGATGCTTAAATCCATGATCTTAAGGCTCAGCTGTATCTTAAAAATATATATCTAGTGTTCAGAATAAAATTTCTCTTTAAGGTATCCTTAAAGATCACATCTGCTAATTTGTATACGCCCCAGTAACATAAAGCATGGTGCATTGAGCGAGGATTTGCATTCTTTGTTATGATGGCTAATATTAAGTAAGCACACATTTGCTGAGCTCTTGGTTTAGTTTTAATAACTGCTTAATTATGATGCCAGGGCCTTGATAAGATTTTTTTCCCACCAGGTGACAACTGCAGATGATCGTTTCGCAAACACGTGTTTCTTTGTGTTCAGCATTGCGTGTCACTTGGTTTCCCGATACGCGATTCTGAGATGATTTTAATTGTTCAATGAGATGATCGCATGCTAGCTCCTGAAGTTACTTGGGACACACTACTTCGTCTTTGATGAATCGCTTTGCTCATTTATTTTATTTAGGCACACCTCTTCAAGGGAAATGCGTGCTTCTGAATGTATATATGTACATAATCGTAAAGCTTAGTAAGTATTTAATTTATTAATAAATGGATGTATTAATAATCTCACTGTTCTCGTTCTTTACTATACATTATATACCTATTTATATAATATGCATCTACAAATAGAGAATAACTTCTTTTATCTTTATTTGCAAAATAACAAGCACTTTTTACTTACAAAATATTTATCATACTAGTCAATCATGAGTAATATAAACAGAGAAAATCTCGATAGTTAGGGAGAAGCTGCATGAAATAAATCTTCTATACACAATTGTTAACTTTCTGTATGTTTTTGTAAACTTTTATTTGTGGCTATATGTTATTTTGGGATTCACTCCAATAGCTAAATGATAAATTAAAGCTTGTTTACTTAATGAATGAAGTATTGGATGACTAATGTGTGTGTGGCATACGCATAATTATAACATATTTAAATATATGAGAAAATAATTGCTCCATGATTTTTGAACTACCCTTTTAATTACCTTCGCGTAATCTGCGTATATATTTTGGGAGAGCTTAAGCTTTCCCTGTGTTTTAATAGCTGTATTTGTGACAATGCCCTATAAGGGACTTTCAGATGAATTTCTCTTCCCCCTAAGGATAGGGAGTAGTTATTAATACTAATATTGAAAATGCTTAGAATTAATTTAAATGCCAATGTAATATACTGTCTTCAAGTACATCTTAAAATTTCAATTCTTTTAAAGTTAGTATTAATGCAACATTTAAGGTCTTAGCCAAGCATTATATATTTGTATTCGCTGCGTGTGTAAAGAATAATATTAAAAATCTTTTTGGAAAAAAAATATATCAAGTTCAGTACAAAAAAAGTAAATAAAATATATTTTGTAACGAAGTTTTTATTTTGTGACAGAAATAGTTAGAAGAATGATGTATACAATATTTTTTTAATTTAGTGGGGAATAACAAGCCTCTAGTAATCATGTAACAAAAGGAAGTTTAGGATTTAAAGTATCTTGCCTATAATTGAAACTTTAGAAGGTAAAGAATCAAGAATGATTAATAAACTAACAATATAGATACATAATGATAAATTAAAAAAAAAAATTCTGAAATTAACTTTCAAATATTTTTATAAGAGAGTTGTCTCCTAAGTATCATTCAATAGTTCTGTTTTTACCTCATATTTGGATCTAGATGTAAGTCTACTTATGATCAAATAAATATCAGATAAATAAATTTCTTGATTTATATATATTATTTCTTGATATATTCTCTTGCTCTTTTTTATGAAAAAAGTTTTTATAGGACATTTTTATATCACAATTTCGATAAAAAAATTGTTCCTTTTAACTAATATAAATTAAACATAATTCTTAAGGTTTTTTTACAATAATAAAAATAATGGAATTATATCACAATATTGGGATATATTATGATTTGGCTTATAAGAGTGAAGTATAGCCTAATTATTTTTAATTCATTTATACTCTTTTAACCAATTTGTTTCTCTATTTTAAAATTTTGAACGTTTTTTAATTTTTTTTCAAATCTTATAAAACGTTATAACAAGTATTTCTTGTTTAAAAGTTTTATAAAATTTGTTGTCATTATAGTAATTTTATAAATAAAGTTTAAAATAAAGTTTCAACTACTTATAAAAATTTCTCTTCATTTATAAAATTATTGTATTGACAACTTTAATGATTTGAGACAATTTTAATAATAAAAATAGTTTTGTGCTTCAATGCAAAAGAAAAACATCCAAGACTCGAAGACAAGATATATAAACATGGAGAACTTTAATGTTATTTTTAAGAACTAGGAGTTAAATCCCTTTTTTACTTATTTTAGATCATTGGTGTAAATTGTTAATTATAAAAAATTCAATATGTGCTTCTTCATAAGTTAGCTTAATCGAGCTCATCCAAAAATGATGAGTAATTCGATGTTGCACTTCATGGTAATTTTACAGCTTCAGGGAAGTTTTGGTGCTGCCATCTCTTAGTCATCTATGGAAACTATTGCATCACCAAAGTTTAATAGTCATACAAATAATTGATTAATTAAAAATATTACGGGTTCTGGATTAATTTAGGATTTTATAAATCATATTGTACTTAGTTTTAATCTAAAATAATATGTAATTTTTCATTGAAATATATGTGTAAAGAAAAAAATCGGAAATAAATAATCTGTTGAAAGTAAACTTTGACAATTGACGTTGTATGTGTGTGTGTGTGTGTATACTTACTTTGTGTAAAAATGAACCCATGGGGTTATAAAAGCTATTAATAATTGCCAGCATCTTAAGTCTACTCTTAAGGAATAAATTAAAAATTCGAAGATAACTTTATAATACATAAATTTTAGGAATCTATTTTAAATTTAAATATATATTAAACAATTATGTGCTATTCTCTACTTTTCATACCTTGAATTCAATATGAAATTTGGTATTAATAAAAAGTTTTTTTTCTAGTGTACATTTCAGATAAGCATAGAGGCCTAATATTTTAATATATGCAGGTTTGAAAAAATTTTAAGATAGTACTCAAATACACATACATGTTACATTGCTACTAGCTTAGATGTGTAAACAACATCTATATCAAAAATATTAAGCTGGTGAAATGAAAATTTATGAACCTCATTTTTAGTGGTAATTATTAAATGAGTTAACAATATTTACTGTACTATTTTTGCTTAAACAAAATATACCATATAATTCTTTTTGAATGAGTAAATAACTTGTTCATAATAAAATAGTTATCAAGATGATTTTTCTCGCTGTATTTAAATTTCTTAGAACATTTTTATTGATGTTATATACATGTATTCAATGAAAAATTTTAATTTATAAACAAATGCTCAATATTTTGAAGCAAATTATGTAATTTATGCCAAGATATTGCCTTGTAAATTGTAGACACTGTTAAAATTAATCCATGGCACTTTTTTCTGGGGAAAAGAAAGTAGTGCTTAATGAATGTGAATTGAACAAAAACGCAATTAGCGAAATAGTGATTTTATTTTGGTTTTCCTAACTAAGATTAATGAATATGAAGCTTCAAATCAGACGTGGATCATGTTTTTCTTCGTTGTAAACATTCTATTTTCTTTAAAACATCATCAGAGAAGATGAAGAATGCATTAGTTTCTGGTACTTTCTATTTAATTATAGATAATCTGGAATTATAGATAACTTAATAGAAAATCTTGCATAATATATGAGCTAGATTTGTAACATTTATAAACTGTTGTATAATGTAAATGAATACAAAATAGACTTATAGAAAATTTGCTTGGTGTCATGCATTGTAGTTAAATTAATTAAATCTAATATTGTTTCATAAATTCTATATACAGACACATACATTATGTTTCCAGAAAAATACGTTTAAAAAATTGTTGATTTCTAAATTTTTTACGTAAATAATATAATTTGTAATCAATGAAACAAGAAATGGCATAATTAAGTATAATAGCTGCCTGATCAAAACAATTGTATGCTATACAGTTATAACAGTTATATTGAGTTTTAAAATTATGTATGTGTATAAAAATCTAATATACTCTTTGTAACACTGTATAGTAAATAATCAAACATATTAAAGTCATTTTTAGTTTTTGTGACATCTATTACGTTTTTATATTAGAGGGCTCTTTTAATTGACAAGAGGTTGCATTTCTGTATCGCAAGGTAATGATCCATGAATTATCCGACCACCCAGAAGTATTTGAAAATATGTAGCAACTTTTTTCCGTTAATAAACTACTGCTACTTACCAATACGTAGTGTTGCTATATATATATGCATATATATACATATATATATATATATATATATATATATATATATATATATATATATATATATTGTTATTTACAACATTTATTAATATATTATTAATATAAATATTATTACGATATTAATATTATCATACTATTATTAATTATAAAATTAATTATTATTACTGTTCATAAATTACAAATTTGAATGAAATCATTTTAATTGTAGTCTCATTAGCCTAGGGTTACAATGAAAAATAAATATTTCCTTGTTATTTAATAATACTTTTACTAAACTGTTCTTAATTAACAGATTAATTTTCTGCTGCTAATATTATAATCGAACGTATTTATTGCTTATAAAAATAATATGGTTATTTATTAATTTTTATTAGATTTTCCTCTCAATTTCTGCATTTGTTTCACATTAGATCTGCATATTTAGTTACCTCTGTGTGTGTGTAACAGTCTTCAAAATATCTTATAAAATACCTTGAGAAAATGCCTCACAATTTGAAATCACAGTCAATAACTAAGCTTTTTACTCTAAACTATGTACATTGGTCACGTCAGTGACAGGATATTAGTTCGCTTCCAATGGGCAGGCATAGACCATCCCAATGAAGTTTTATCTGAGTTAATATTTAGATATACATCTCTTTGAGTTCATGGATTCAAATCCCACCTTGGATTTGGATGTATGTAGTGGTTTGGAATCCACTTTAAACCGTAGTCCTGTTCAAATAAGCTCTCACTTTCATATGCAAAAGATGATCGTTTAGTGACAAAAACAAACAAAATAAAACCGCTTGATTCTAGTCACAAGAAAAGATCTTTCATAAACTGGGTTGATTGGCATAGTAATTCAGACTTGATTTTGCACTCAAAACTACAAATCAAAAACTAGATGAACCAATCAAATAAAATAACATTCAATTATTTACTGAAATGAAATTAGTTTCAATTTCTTTTATTACCCTATTTGTATGCACACCATTTCTAAAAAATAAATTTAATTTTTTCACCTTTAATTAACAGTTATAAGTTACATTTGAGATATCTTGTAAAAATAAATTATAAGACTTGTTTGGCTTTGATAAACATCAAATTTCGTGTTATATTGATTTTAAAATACATTAAGATGTTTCGAGATTTCACAGGTAAAAAAATCTCAAAATTTCACAAAGTAGGAATCTTAATAAAATTTGGTATATTAGTAAAAAACCATACGGAAAATTAGAAAACTAAGTAGTTACTTCTTCATATTAAGGCTTCAAAATATTTTTAATCTAGAAAAATATGTGAACTTTATAGTTTGATAAAGATTATCATCAAGTGCAAAAATATTTTTATGTAATTTATATTAAGAAGTTTTTCATTGATTTGTTCCGTAAAATAAATAATAATAATAATGATTTCCACTTCTATAACCACTTTATTTCCCCTTAATTGTCTTAAATACTAAGGTATTTTTCAAAGTTTAGGTAATGTCCTCTTTTTCAATTTTTTGCACAAAATATTGCATACAGATTTTTGTATGCGAAGAAATAAATTAAGTACACTTCTATTATTGTTAGTGACTCTGTGCTTGCTAGATTTCTATACAAAATATCTCATACCAATGCATTTTGTGTAGACAGTAACAATAACATGTTGCGATACACTTTTAATATTACTAATAAAATTAGATTAAATTTGGTCTTAATGATCGTTGAAAATTATAAGTAATTGTAAAATGTTTTTAAAAGTGCGCACTCTTTTGTTTTTATCACATCTTTTTATACGTATAACACATAACTTTTTTATTTTTATCACAAACGTATCAAAATAATATTTATCTAATATATTAAATTAAAAAAAAAAAACTTGAAGAAAAAGCGGATTAATATGCGAAATATTTCACAACACTAAATAGAGCTCTTTGTGTCGGAGAAGAACCATTTACTATTTTGATAATTACAAGTCTGCATAATTTGCATAAGAATACGATGCAATAAGGAAAGAACATGATATGAGCATACATAATGACTGTCATCTCTTTCATCACGTATAATACATATGAATGCCCTACAATGATGCTTCTATCATATTTTTGAAACTGTGTTACTCTTCTTTTTGAGTGAAAGGGAATATAAATTGACGTAAGAGGGATGAGTATAAAATTTACATTATACATTGTTAAGAATTAATGCGATTGTTTTAGTTAGATTGTATTATTATTCAAAATTAATAGAAAAAATTATAAAATTTTGTCTAAAGTTATCCTAACTTATTTCTTTTAAAAACTTTCTTACGAAAATGAACCCAAACTCCCCAAAAAACAGAAATTTATAGCAATATTTGAAAATTAATTATTGCTGAGAGAATATTTCTTCTCAAGGAAAATAACGCTGGTTACTAACTGGTGCGAGTAAATAGCGTTAGCTCACCAGACACACGCGTTACTAGTATTGAAATTACAGCAAATTTGGAAAAGCCGTCTCTCTTAGAAATGCTGTATTCTATTTTTAAGGATGAAGCTCTTATATTCTCATCTAAATAGTATAATGTTATACACATTATGGAGTTTTATATTATCAAACTGGAGAACGATATCATCATCATGTATAACGATGCCAGGTCCCATAATGGTCGCAAAGCAAAATAATTGAAGTGAATACTTGAGTTGGATATTCTGGTAGTATGTTTAAAAATTGCTGGACATGTTTAAAGCCTGAAGAAAGAATTAATCAAGCCACAAGAGAGTTAAAAATAGTCAGAAAGCTTTCAAAATGGTCTTAGAATATTCATATTTTTATTTAGTTAATAGAATCGGCTTTGACCATTAGTTACAGTTCTCTTTATCAAATTAGCTACAACAATCTCTTCAAAATCCAGTACATAATTGACTTGAACACCAATGGATTACCATGTATTTGGTAGGAATGCATAAGTTTGTTAGTTAATAATGAAAATTATATAGAGCACTGTGTTTGCGTAGTTAAATTATAGTCTCAACTCATAACTGGTTCAATAAAAATATATTTCATAATTCACGTTTGTGCAAAGTGTTTAGATAGGAAAATTGTTGTTATACATTATATAAGAAAGAATGCCAACCAGCGTGTCTCTGACTTTACTCAAATTGTAGATTACATGCATTGGTATTTATCGTACTAAAATCTTGCTGTTCTTGTTGGTTGAGATCCTATAATTATCAACAGAATATGGAATAAGTGGTTTAATGGAATACTTTATTGGATCTTATCTGTCACCCTTCACTGACAGTCAAGAAGACTATGGTGATGCTTGAATAAGCCTAAAACATTGTACAGTCTCCTTTTGAAGCCAAAGCCTGAAATGGGTTTCTTAGTAAGATAGTTTCTGTTTTAACTATTGCAGCAGATTAGCTAATCAACATGGTAGCTATATTTTAGATTATTTTTGAAGCTGTATCACATGCAAGAGAAAATTTAATAGTATTTATCAACGAACAATTTGGACTAGGGAATATTGTCACCTACTTGTTTCAGTCGATTTCCAAAACTTCATTATGCTCAGCCTCCTACGTCGTTAATGAGGCATTAGAAAACACACATTTTCAGCATTTGACATCGACATACTAATCAATCAACTGGAGCGATAGTATAACGTGCTACTGAATACATGTCTTAGTTAACTCTTGTACACATTCGTTATATTTTGATAGCATATATACCTTATGCTAAGGCTCGTAAATCTGTTTAAACTTCTAGACTTCTAGGACGCAACTTTTCAGTAAGGAAAGGCACGATTGTAATTGATTATCCAGACCATTTTTATATAGTAGACATTAACCTGCCTCATGGTACATCATCAACATTAATCATATTCACTTCACTACTGAAAACATCGGTATCAGTTTGCTGAGTGATGACCGTGCCACCCCTTACCAATCACTACAGTTTGTATGCTATTGTATTATATTTAAATTGTTTTTCTCGTACAAGCAGGAAAATCCTTTTTCAACTCTATGGCCAGGTAAAGAAGTATATTGTCGAAGGAGACCACATTTGTGTTTTTACATGGTTTACCAATATTAAATTACCAATAGTGTTACATATATATTTGTAGCAGTATAATATATGTACATATATATCCTCCTTGGATACTTTATAGGTTGAAATTTTATTATTAGGTATAAATTTCACCTTTCATTTAAATGGTTTTAATTTGAAAATACATCATTACAATTCAAGTGACTTAAAAATGTCTCCCAATCTTAGAAATACTCAAACGTGATAATAATATTTGAAAACAATTCAATAATTTGGATAAATTTTTATCTATAATTGTTGAAATCACATGAAAATAAAAATGTAAACTTAATTTTAAAACGAAAACTGGTTATCTATCAAACAACTATTATTTAAATAAAATTCAATTCGATAAGGCACATGGGAAGTAGCAGTTAACTTTTATAAATGCCATTTTTTGTTATTTAAAGAAAAATAAAGTAAAACAAAAATTATATTTTATTTAACATATCACAAGAATCCATAGACAAGAATCGACAGAGAAGAATCACTATTATATTATTGCCCAAATAACCTTTTAAAAAATATACAACGAGCAATTACGATGAGAACTCCAGTGATACAATGTTTATCATATCGTTGAGCAGTTATTTAAAAAATGAAATTTGTGTTGCAGATAGCGTCACATAAGAAAACAAAAAAGTAGGACTTTATACAAAGTTGCACCAAACTAGATTGACATTAGCACCTATTACAGAAAATCAATAAAAAAGCAAATGCTATCTAAGTGTTAGTTACATTAGCCTTGACAGGTCAAGATTCAGGAAGGTAATAAGAAAATCTTCCCAAGAGAGTGTAGTAAAACTGGAGCAGTGTCAAGATCACGAAAGGGCGGTACTCGAGAACTAGGTGTGTCTACGCGATAGTCATTTTTTTTTCATCGCAGCCTCTCAAGGTTTTGCCAGGTAGATTATTAAATAAACATTATTGCCTTTATTCGATGCATTAGATCTTCAACTTTCTCGTAATAGCTAAGGCGAGGGGGAGGAGAGTGACGCTTTTTATTATTCCTAGGCGGACTCTGAATGATACGAAGAAATTAAAAAATAAAACTCAATGAATACCGAGAAGACAAAAATAAAACTATTTAAAATATCACACTGTCGCAAATGGATGAGACACTTGGTCGTTTAGTTCCATCAGATGAAAGACGAATTGATTTTTCCGTAATGTCGCTTAATCATATAGAATGGCATTAATTAGAAGTGCTGTAAAAAATTAATAGCAGTAATAGGAGATAGTTTTTCTGAGAAAGGTAAAAATAAAGTATTGCAAATTACTGTTATAATCAGTGCTCTATCTAGGGTGAAGATTATTAAGATCATTTCATCCAGTCTCAGGCTTGTTCCTTCAAACTTTTTTGCCGTGAAAAATAAATTTATGCTAACTATGTTTCTTAACTAAGCATTGCAATCAATAAATTAATATAATTGCCAAATTTTATCAGTGATTATTACTAACTACATTTATTCTTGAAGTATAGTTAAACTAATTATGCACATTAAAAAAAATGCATAAAAAGGAATACTTGGATCGGCTTTCTTTGTAGCAAGTACTTTTAAATAGCTCAGTGCTACATAAATTTATGCTACATAATCTTGTGCTACATAAATTCAGGAGCTTACTAATGACATCTTTTTAACAAATAAAAAATAAAATAACATCATTATGGAAGCTTGTGAGCAGTATGAGTAAGCAGAAACGATGTATAGATTTTAATAGTGTATTTAGTATGTTAATCACCAGATACTGTCTTTAAGTAACATTTTTGATGGCTATGGAATATTTTACACACATATATTGTTGAAAATGGCAAATAAAAAGTTACTCTAAAATCAACTGGAGTCTAGTATGAACTTTTCAAACAGATAGTTGAATATATTTTTAAATCATATACTCAAACTTTTCCTTCTTCCAATGGTTTAACAACAATAATTAAATATTTTTCACGAAGTTTTGTAATGCTAGTAAGGTTTTCTATCAATGATTTTTTAGTGCTCAATTTCGAATTCCATAAAATGAAAAAAAAAAATGAGCCATTTCTCAAAAAGATATGTATCTACATATTCTCATAACATGTATATTTAATTGATTCTAAATTAAAATAGGACAAATTTTAATTAATAAAAGATTAATTTATATTTCAGCATTATATATAATAAATATATTTCTGAATATGTATGAAAAAATTTTGGTACTTGTTTATCTGGAAAAATCTAATAAAACAGTACCTTAATAACACATTATCACTGCTTTTAAAAACATAGTTATATGATTATTCATTATTCATTAGTGCTTTAGAAGTTTACATTATTTTTCTACTTTTTATTTGTCTGATTCAAAAAATTAACATTTTGTCATCCATTAAAATACATTAACAAAAATAGTTTACTATAATAAATTATCCTGACATATGAAATTTTAATTTTGGGGTTTTCAAGTAAACATCTTGTGGGTTCGTTTCTTTCATTTGGAATCGCAGTAAAGGTAATGAACAATTTAATAAAAGCAAAAAAAAAAATCCAGAAATCTATTACATAAAAATAATCACATAATAAGAGGAATTTAATAATGGAAACGGAGCTATGAGACTATCATAATAAAAAAAAAGGTAAAATCATATCGGAAACCTGAGGGGAATCTCTGGAATGTCAAAAAGTTAAAATTGGAATACTAAAAATACGAAGACGAAGTTTAATTATAAGTTGAACATTTCCAAATGCGATCCATTTACAACAATATCTCAGACCATATCACACACACTTTATATATATATATATATACATAGGATGAAGGTTGTAAGGAAAAAATTTACGTTATCATAATATGGTTTCCAATTTTCGTTTATTAAGATTTCGATTTTTCCCCACTATAAGAGGTGGGAGAGATTGCACCTTTATATAGTGGAGTATCCAATGGAGATTTCATCGTGGCCCCGAAACTGGGTGGTTCGTGGTTGTCTAGAAGTAGGGACCAAATTGAAGATCCTTATCCTTAATCTGCCACGTTTAGAAGTATCATTTGACATGGAATACATTGAAACGACGATATATTTTACGTGCCCCCCTTCCTCCATTATTGAATAAGACGAATCTTTGATTGAAACGTGATTCAATCTCACAATTTTCCGATTAACAAGGACGATGCCCTAACCAACCAGGGCACAGTGGCCGCTTATTTCATAATATATTGCTCTTTTTTCATTTCTCTTCTTCTCTCCTTCTTAAAATTTAAGGGTAATAAAATCAATGAAACAATTAGACCTTTGTTTTTTTAGCATAAAAATTCACACAGGTGTTGGGAATTTTACTCCTGGCACTCCGATAGACATTTAAATGGTTCCTTGATGTGCCAGTGATTTGGAATCTGTTTTATACTGTAGGTGCTAGTCGAATTATCTCTCGTGAAAAAACGAATATATATATGTAATACACAAATAAAACAGGAACTGGTGTAATAAACTGTTATTCCCCATATTTGTCAATTTTATAAATGATAGAGGAAAATGACATTTTTTCTAACTTTAATCAACTTTGCTTGCTTAGTAATATATAAAAACGAAATAATAATATAAATCAGCTTAGTTGCATTTTAGCATTGTTTCACAGATATGATAGAACGCATCAATTCTTTAATATGAAATATATATTAAGGTTAATAGTGTATACCATATTAAGAAAATAATTTGTATGCAAATGTTTAATAACTCAAAACAATAAGCTAAGTTAGAAATTTCAAGAAACCCAATCAGGCTTCGAAACTTGTTACGGAGATTTGAAGACACGTGCAATAACCATTGAAAAATGCAACTGCTTATCGTTAAAGTTTCTTAAAATATGACACGGAAATATTTTACTTAAGTTGTACCTCTCTAAAATCAAGGCATCTTTCTATGTTTTAAATTTCTGGTGAATTTTAATAAAATGGCTTTGATGTCCGAGAGTCGTGTGAGGTTAGTCAACGTTGAATCTGTAACTGAATATTTGCAGCTTCCTTACACAGCAGAATTTATATCATTCGAAAGTTTGTAGAATACAGGTTTTAATTCACAATTTTCCAAATCTATAACTAATCCAAAACAAAATGAAACTCTGAACTGCAATGTAACTTTTAATGTTAAAATAAAATGAAATGATATCCCTCAAGAAATTTCGCATTTATTCTTAAATTCCACGGCAAACTCCACACATGTCCATAAATTAAGGATAATGCCCGAACCAAAAGCTAAATGTGTAGAAATAAAACAAACGGGGTTTTTTCTTATAGCCTATGTATTAAACAAATGAGAAAAAACAAAAGAGATAGTGTATGATACTAGACATAAAACCACAATTATAGCTCCCTGGAGCATTTACACCACATAATGCCACTACAACAACTGATATGATGGTAAATAACCATAAGAGGATATCACTCCGTTAAACGCCGAGGTATGCTAATGACCATATTATCGAGCTGCACTTTGGAGTATAGAAATTCATTCTGCAAGCAATTGTTTCCGAAGATCCGGTACGAATTAAGGAGATGGATGATGATCTGTGATTCGTCAGCTAAACACGTCCCACCCATACTCTATCATATTCACGTCCAGTGGGAATGCAAAACATATATGGGTGATATCCTCCGACTGAAGGTAGCCGTTGTTGATGTTCAAATGGTGATGATGGGCATTGTCATCCATAAGCAATAACTAAGCACCCACGGCTTCCCTAAACAAACAAACATGCTGTTCCAAAATCATGTCCTGATAAATTTGCCCTGTCTTGGTTCTGACTTGAACATACAGTCCTGTTCTGGAGCGCTGTATAATGCTTCCCCAAACGAACTCTCGTGCATTACCGTAACTTTGCCTTTCAATGATTTTGTCTTGGAGTTAATGTTCTCCATATGAACGTCTGACGGAAATTGAGCTGTATACTAAACGTCAAGTCTTCGGCAAATGTATCATAAGTCCATTGTGATGGTATCCACATTGCATGTTCTCTACTGCATCCTAACCGCTGGTGACAGTGAGATACCATGAGTGGAACACATATGACAGGTCTGCGAGTATGTAAGTCATACTGTCCCAAATGACTGTACACGGTTTGCCTTAAAACCGTCATACCCGTGGCTGACGATAACAGATACAACAGGTACGCTGTTGCATTCCATCTGTTACTGATAAATACCGGTCATCATTCGGTGTTGTCACTAGTGTCACTGTAATATAGCGTATTTTGTCATTTTGATCATCTTGGAATCGTTGCCACCGCCTAGAGATGATACTTTGGGAGATTTCAAGTTCCTCGGCTACTGCCATTTGCATACATCTGTATTCCTGATGGTTGATGACTCTACCAAGCAAATCATCATCCAAATGCGTCCTTTGTATCGTACGTATGCGGTCGTAGCACTGACCGCAGTTCGGACTGGTTATGAACATGTTTCCTTCTTTGCCACAAGTTTTTATGCACTCATCTAATGCCCTCATCATTGTGGCATGCACTCGGATGTGCAAATTACAGAAGAAGCCTGAATGCCGGCAATTTGCACATAATGCTTGACCATTTATGTCATATTTCTACAGGTGACATTTTTCCTTTGGCGTTCGACTTCCGGTTACTTCTCTTAATTTTTAGCCTGTGCTTAGAATGCGGAAACAGGATATAATAATGATAGGTAATGAATATCTATATGTAATGATATTTTTCATGTAAAATCATAGGCCGACCAATGGCTGAGTGGTTAGCGTTCCTGACTCTTGAGTTGTGTGTTCCGGGTTCGAATCCCGGTTCGGGCATGGATGTTATTATCTCTCTGTGTTTCTCTGTCCTTTCTTGTGTGTTGATGTATGAATACGGCCCGCCCTATAAACGGGTCTGTGGTGGTATGACGCGGGTAATGCTACTCGCCTTCGTGACTTGGTTCACAGGTGCCCTCTGGATAACGACAAATGAGTAGCAGTTTCCGGCCTTGTAGTGGCGAAGGGTTAGTCACCCAAGTGCCCGTCGTTATTAAAAAAAATGTAAAATCATAGAATCACTTTAATAGATTAGTCATTTTTAAAATTAAATTAATTTAACATTAAATTATTTTAACAAATCTAAAAAAAATATTTTCCCTACAAGGGCAACTAATTTTTCTACTGTGTATGAAAATGTTTACGGTTTTAGAATTTAAGTTATTTTTCTACACTTTAAGATTTCAGAATTTATGTAATTTTAATATATAAAATAACAAAATTTTAGCACCCAAATATTTATGACGCAACTAATTTAATCAGATACATGATTTTCCAAAAATGAAACCTAGTTATAGGAAATATATCTAATTATTTGCTTGAACTTATAATAAATATGCAGTTCGATGAAGTTTTGCAGTGGATGTATGAACGAATATTATTTTTGATAAATGTAGTACCTGGGAATATATTGACAAAAGCAAATATAAAATTAATACTTTAAACTAAAAATAGCAGCAACTTATAGTAATAACTTCAAGAATCAGGAATCGAAATATGAGGTTTTTGTGTCAAATCACTGAAGTCCGTATGCCTCACAAAGTTAATTATTATTTGTGCTTTTAAAATAATTTCAGACTATTACTCACCTTATAATTATATTCCATTTAGGAAATAATTTCGTAGTCAGAACATCCTCAAGATTCTAGTGAATTACCGTGCGAGATATGTTTATGAAATATATTAATTTGACCGAGAGTGAAATATATAAGTGAGAGAATCATGTTTTTGAAGTGTTGTTAAATAGCATGTTCAGTGGAATGTATCATGCGAGTCCTCAGCTGAGTGATGGGATCCTCAAAGGCCATCATTAACTAGAATGTGAGGTCACATTTTCTAGAAAAATGGGAAAGAGTTTTGAATGAGAAAAGTACCAAAGAGTGGGGCAAAGGTTAAGGAAAATCTGGATTATTCACGAAATTTCTAGGTGGCTTGCTTGTGTGGAAAGCCATTCTATCTCGTGTGATTACATAGATTACCAACTTATACGTTTAAGGTTGATGCTCAAATTCCAATACTTATTTTTATGAATTCTTTTATTATGACAGATATATAAAGATCTATAGAATCATTTTTTTCAGTTCATAAGGATTTATAGAAAGAAAGTAATATTTAAAGTAGCATAGTACTTAAAAAAATAACAATATGAATTTATTTAATGTGCTTGTATTATTTAATTTTAAAGTTATCTAACAATCGAGCAAAAAACAAAATCTGGATAAATGCTTTGTTATTGTATTTACTAGAGGCCTAATTTACAAACTATTTTCAATTATAAACATTCAAAGGATATTTACAATTGATATTAAATATATTTTTAAAATCATATAAAATTCAAATATTACACATAACCTAAATATATTTTTATATTAGTAATGAAGTATAAAATTAAATTTTTCATGAGTATATTTTAGTTTAACAGGACTGTAAAGAATTATTGAAAAGTGGATCAATGTATAACAAAGCTCTTTATATAACTGAAAAAGTTTTACATTTACTGAAAAAGTTTTTTTTTTAGAAACTACTTTTAAAACTAATTTTTGTAGCTTGCTTTTTCCCATATCTGGAACACTGTAAACTTAAAAAATATTATAATTCTTACTCCGTAAAACTGAAATACAAATCAATATGCACATAGAACATTGATAAATTTAATTTCGTATCTTTTAGCGTTTGTCAATTTTTATTTAAATGTAAAATGTATTTAAGGTAAAAAAAATTAAAACTTCAAATGTTTAAATATTCTCAGCATTTACTTCATTCATTGAAATATCAGAAAATACATTGCTGTTCTCTACTGTAGCTTTAATTTTCTGAATGCCAGAATATTAAGGATATTCATTTGAAAAATAGCTGCGTTTTAAACATTAGATTGCAAAAAACATTATTATAATATCACTTTCGGGTACTCTAAAATATAATTTTGCAAAGAGAGTAAAAAAAATCAGAACTCCTAATGAATTTGATGGGAGGTATGAATTAAGCTGAAACTGGATTTTAATATTTTCGTTGTAATATTTTCTTCATATTTAATTCAAAAATCAAATATTTTGTTGATATTTACGTTAACTATGTATTTGTTTTAGAACTCTTAAACAAGCTTTTAAAGAGAAAGAATGTTCCACGCGTGGAATGCAAGAATGTTTTAAATGGTAATAATGCTGAAATTTTACCAAGCTGGTAAGCTTATTAAACCAGTAAATTTCATAAAAGTACTTATTAATCTCATATAAAACTAAAAATACATTTTGTACTTTAAATAAAGTAGTTTTAAAAGTATAAATGTTTCAAGAGAAACTAAATATATTTATCTTCCCTGTTTACAATATTAGTATTATAACTATACAATATTAGTAAATACAAAGTGTATATATAAGGAAGATACGTTTATAAAAGTATTTATCTTCCTTGTTTACGGTATTAGTTTTTAGTTTTCGGAAAAAAATTTAACTCCATTTCAATTTTACTTTGAGAAGTAAACATTCACTTTTGTTTCGATTTTTCCAAGCATTTTGCTCAACCATGCGTTGCACCTATCTGATTTTGCGAAAGGTTTTAGTTTTTTATACATCTTTTTCACTAAGGAGTTCTATCTGAAAGCTGATTTCCTTATTAATCAAGTAAATCTTTGGCTGTATGAAGAAAGTGGTGTCAACTTCATTTATTTCCTTCAAACAACTTAAGGAATATAATACATCAGATTTTAAATATTATATCTCCTTTTGCTGTAGTACAATAAATAGAAATTATAATGTCCGAAAAGCGGATTCAAGTTGATAACATGCCACGCAAATTTATTTCTTCAGCACAAAAAAAAAATAAAAATAAATGAAAAGAATCTAAGGAGAAGATCCTTCTGAAGCACATTTATGTTTGGCAGCAAAAGAGCAAACAACTGAGGATTTTCTAGCTTTTAATCAGGATGACTATTTTATTCACAATCGAATTCTGTACTGTAATTTTAAGTAATATTCTCATATGCAGCATCTCAGATTTTAAAAAAAATATTGTAAAAATTTAAGATATTGTTCAAGAAAATGACAAAATTCTTTGAAATTTTTAAGGCAGAGATATTCTAATATTAGAAATTGAAATCATTGTCAGAAAATGAAACGATGAGCAGTGTTTCTGTTGCTTCTTAAACGTACAAATAGATACTAAAACACACCTGGAATAGTTGTAAACACTTTCCTTATTTTTTAATAGTAAAATTTAATTACTTTTTCTTAAATGGGAAGATGAGTGATGTAATTATAATAAAATAAGGCATAATTGCATTTAAAACTGATTGCATAATTCATAGAAAATCGAACACATTCTATATTACTTAATCAATACAAATTCAATTACTATTCAATTATGTAAATAAATTTATAACTGAAGTCGAGAAAGAAATCAATAGTCTCCCGTGAGTTAATCAATTTATTTTATATAGTTTCCTCTGTAAACCAGTCTATAAAATGATACACGTTTTTTCACCCACCTGAAATTCTTAATGTCATATTGACCTTGAAAGCAACGTCTAGAAGGGCATTTAATTAGCGTCTCATTTAAGGAAAAAGTGGAGTCTAATCTTTGTATCAATTTCAGATCAACTTATTTTTGCTTCCAAGAAAATAGTCATGGATAAAAGTAATTGGATTTTAATGTTAATTTTCCACAAAAAAATTAATTATACGCTACAAACAAACTTTTATGTCACATATGAAATAGAACTGCTGTAGAAGAGTTTCTCTATCCTATGTTGCAAAACAAAGAAAATTAAATATTCAAAAAATTCCCGCCTACATAACAATCTACTGTAATTGTATTAAGAATGGTGAAAATCAAGATTACAAATTAATCCTAGAATTTTGGAATTAACTTTTCCCCTTTATTGTTAATGATATGGGATTCAAATTCCAAAATGTTATTTCATGACCATATCTGTAAATTAATCTTTTCATCTCAATTTTTTTAAAAATGAGATAATTTAGTATAAATAATTAAATTCCAAAATTTAAACAATTCAAATGGTCAGTGGTTTTCACGTGATACATTACAAAAATTTGCACCGTTTTATACAAAGTTAATTAACATACCTACTAGCAAATGTTAGGAATACAATTAGAATTTAGGAATTTTATTTTAAGTAAATATCCATTAAAGTTATGGAAAATTATATTTTATATTTAGATGATATTTCGATAAATATGTACTTCCGTATTAATTTTTTCAGAGTACATTTCTAAAGCGTATTATTTGTATGATTAATTTTTTTGGAATTAAAGAAGTAAGGAGTCTGTTTTTCATGGTTGCATAACTTGGGGGAGATATTAATAATCGAAAACAAATTTTACACACAATCGAAAAATTATTTAATGCAGATCAATACCTAAGTTTTTCTTGGTAGCCTGGTAGAGCTTAATAAATTTAGTGACTTCAAATTTACATCTTAGATAAATCATTTTTTTAAAGCTTATGGCAACGCTATACTAAAGCAACACAGTATACCATGCTTGATAATATTTAGTCTGTATTCAAATAAGATAATGCTTAACCATTTATCAAAAAGAAAAAAAAGCACATGAACTAACTATTCTTTTTAAACTTTACTTGTAACTATAGACTATTGACCATGACTAGTTAACAAATACTGTCTCTCTCAGCATGATAGTTATTTAATGGGTTAAAGAGAAACAATCTCTTGGAAGCAAGCATGAGGTCAATTATTTTACTCTTAGTATGGATCCAACAAACCACAGGAATGCCATTGTACCTAAGAAAAGAGTTATATATTTTAGATTTGTTACATGAATAAAACCAGCTAATTCTCTTCCACCACAAGAATTTTGATCAGTCTCATTCTAAAGGATATTACCTCTTTCAAAAAGTGAGACTGGAAGTTACGCAAAAAATACAAAATTAACAATCGTCATATATATTACTTGACAGGTTCGTGTTAGTTAAATTTCTGATAAATACACATAAAATCTAAATACATGCACAGTAGGAATAAAATATTCTGCAAATTTAATTGAGATGCTATGTATTGGGTTTTTCGGAAAGTAATTTCGTTTTTCATGAAAATTAAAAAATGTATAGCGAATAAATATTGTATTGAATTGCATATTGGTCATACTGGTCGAATAGTTTTTATCATCTTCCTGGTAGCAGCACGATTCCACACTTATAAAGCGTTTGATTTTTGCTAGCACGAAACTAATCCAGGCGGGAAAAACAAAATTACTTTCCGAACACCCCAATAGTTCTGTGGCAGTTTCTTATAATTTATCCATAACTTGATGCCTCCTTAGGAAAACTATTTCAGTACATTCACCTTAAATCTTGAAAAATGCATAAAGAAATTTAAAACTTCTACCATTACTAAATATTGCATAACATTTTGCGAAAATAGATTAATTAAAGGCTCATTCTGGGTGAAAATTAAAATATTAGTTAAAATATTAATCACAAGATTTGGAATTATGCATATTTCTTAAAAAACCCTTATCGATCATACGAACAAACTGAATTTTTATGTAAATAAGAAAGAAAAAAATTGTAGGATATAATTAATTTGCATAAAATTTGTATATTAAGAGTGGGTTTTAAATAGTTTTAAGTTTTGTAATGATGTGCTATGTAAAAATCATTAATAACGCAAATATAAACTTCGTGCTTTGCTTATCTGAGATTAACAGATTTACATCTATATCAGATTCCAAATAAAATAATTATGTTTTTTGACATTGTTATCGATTTTCTAGATGCGTATGTATTGTACATAACTATGCGTGTGAATTGTTACTCTTCATAAGTAATTCATATTTACTTATTATGTGTGTGAGTAAATGATTATAAATGTTTTAGGCTGTAATTTCATTAATAATGTATCAGTGATATGAAAAATATCATATTAAATTTGCATTTCTGGTTATATAATGTCAATGACATATTTTGCTTGATAATTTCTATCAAATAAAATATAACACCTTGAGTTCGAGTAGGTGTTTTTAGTAAATTTGAAGAAATATTGAACAATTAGATAGGTAAGTGTCACAAAAGAAATTGTATAGATTACTAATTGAAAGAATTAGTTGGAAAAATAATTATTAAAATGAATCCAATTATGATGCATAAACTGAATAATGACATTATTTTGTTTTATTTTTCTAAGCATTATAAGGTTAAAGTTTGATTATTTAAAGTAATTTTATTAAAATTCAGATAATAATTTAAATTTTAAATGAAAAAGAAGATGTTTTTTTATAGTTTAAACAATCCTAAAACGCAAGCAGAAGATTAATGTTGTTTACAAATAAACAGTGGGAGTGTCTCTGTTTTTATCTTTTAGATTATTGTTGTTTTCCTGTAACTTTTTTAAGCATTGAAAATTATATTCTGTAATGATGTGTGGAAAATAGTTGTTGAAAGATGTATTTATTAAATTAGGAATTCAGCTGAGTAGTTGTTTTTGATCAATGGAAAAATAATTTTATCACTTTTAAAGTAGTATTCTGTTTTGTATTGTTAAATTATGTTTTATTTTCTAAGAATTCTCTTTTTTATGTTGTCAGTTGATGTTTATGGGGATACAGCAAGAGATAATAATACAGATGGGAGCAAGAATCAGCTCGTCGATGGAAATTCCTTTATTGCATTAATGCAATCAGTAATCCTAGTCGTATGAAATCTTCTGAAATAGGTAGGAAATGGAATACTTCCTTCAAAAGAACAAATTTCATTTATATTTTAGTTGAGTGTGCTTTTATAAGCATTTAGGAAACGAATTCAAATTTCTCTGTTAATCGTACGATTTTTTAGTTTATCCTATATCCGTAGCATCATTGTATGTTTTCCTTTTTAAAAAATTATACTGGATCCAAGAAAAATAATTTTATTTGATCTATGTATAGGACTACTTTCTACTTTGCAAGTCAAACACAGATGAATATTACCCACCTGAATTTGATTCGTATGAATAAAAGAATGAGGTGAAATAAATCTCTTATTATAATGTCTGACATAAAATTGTCAAACAGCTTAAGCTTATCCCAACTTTTCAACTAGATATATCTAGTATGCTTTGTAATATTGTTTTAATGGATGATTTTTTTCTCAAAGCAAATACTTCTACTTAAAAAGAGAGTTTCCCTATAGCTGTTTGGCATTCCAGATGGTCTTCTTCTTTCTCTTCACATAAAATAACATTTGCTCATACTTCTATCAAGTTTTAAGCAATCATTACAGATAATAACGCAACCTTTCATATAAGCATATGTATTATCCTATTTCCCTAAGTTGATATGATTCTCAAGTAGAGAATAGCCACAAAATGAATTATTTACATACAGTTTCTCTTACTTTGATTGATAGGTTTAGTTTTGGTTTAATGCAGGGGAACTAAATTCTTACCCAACGAAAATTATTAACCTCAACTACATTTTAGAAATACAAGCATATGTCATCATTAATAATTGAGAGTTTTTCAAAGAGCCCCACTTATTATAATCTATCTTTATTAGCGTAGATCAACAAACTAACCAACCATCTTCCTAATGAATGTTTTTTTATAGAATTTTAATGGAATATAACTTTAATTAAGATTCTGTGGTTGTCTTATTAGATCTCCACTCTTATTGAAATTTTTCTGCTGACAAATATTTAGATATCTGCAAATTAGTTGTGAGTGTGAATATACGCCTTCTTTAAAATGGCTAAGAATTGGACCCATTCCTTTAACCTATTCTTTTAACCCAATCCTTATTGTACCTATAAAAATGAAAAGTTGGATAAGCAAATCTCTTTCAAAATTCATTTTTTTCACAAATTCTACTCCATTCGTGCTTTATTAGGATATATGCAGATATATATTTGAATATATTAGCAAAGTCTAGTCATTTATTTTTTTTAATTGGTGTATCAGGATTTAGAAGAATCTAATTCATTTTTTCTTAAAGAAAGAAGGGTCGTTTTTTTATATATTTGCTCTTTTCTTTTTTATGCTATAGTGAAGTCTCACTCCCTTTTCCCTCCATGTGATCTAGTTGGATTTAACTGAGTATGTAAGTTTTACATCTTTGCTTTGTGAATTCTTAAATTCAATACTTTTATTGTGCAACTACTGTATTATCTTGGTACTCTTGTTTATTTTTCACTCATATATCATTGTTAAAATGTGTTTTCACATTCATTTCCTGATGTCTTTGCATTGGTCAAAATAGGAATAGTTTTCATTTGCCCTTTACTATTGGTCTTGATTTTTGATATGGTTTGTTTAACATTTGCTTTCTAGCCTTTAGAACTCAGTGAAGTTTTCATGTTTACAGCATCTTGCTTAATTTGCTCCTTCTCTACAGCATTTTTTAAATTCAGTCAATAATATTTCAAGAGATTACATTTCCTGATCTACTAGTAACATTTTAATTTTTCTAGAGTCAAAGTTTTTTGAAATTCTCAAATATTTCCACTATCTTTGTTTTAAATCATATTTTATGAGACAACCTAGAACACATTATCATCCTTAAAATATTTTTCTTTTATTTAAATTTAAATTTAATCGCCATCAAATTATTTTTGTTTCACTTACATTCTCTATGATGATGTCAAATATGATATGTTAAAGTAATTGAAATCTTAATAAATTATAACACAGTTTTAAGCAATTATCCAAGTCTTCTTTGGAGTTAGATAACATATTGCATATAGCTGGAGTCGATCGTATTTATTTTTCTCTTTGGTAATGCCGCTTCATGGGATAAGTACACCCCATAATGAATGGGATCATTTAGCTAATCCATTAAAATGCTCAATTTGTTGTAATTGTAAAACACTGTATTGTGAAAGATCCTTTTTAAAAGCGAAATTAAGTAACATGATTGCCTGCAAAACAAGTGACTAATATTGAAGAAATAACTATAAATAGTATAATTTCGTATACTTTTGCTTATTTCAGAAATGTTATATAATCAGTAACTGTGGGCTATTCTTCTAAAGGGTTCATGCGAATTTGAAGTTGAGTCAGTTAAAAAAATCTGAAAAATTTAAAACGATTTTCCAATCAGATTTTTAATTAGCTTATCTATTGAGAAGGATCTGCTCAGTTCAATGATTCTGAATGGCCTAAAGAGTAAATATCTTATCTGTTTTTTTGAAACAAATGAGAGAATCGTTAAGAGTGCTCTTAACGATTTTTTTAACGATATTAGTAATAAATCTTGTTATTTATGCTTATGGGAAATGAATAAATCGTTTTTTCTATAAAGTACGATTGTTTTTGATGTCTAATATCAAAGGTGATGTCTTACAACAAAAGCAGACAAAATGACATTAGATAAAAGAGTAAAATTACAAATAAGAATATCTGTTAAGCATTTCCTTAATAAAGCAAGAACAAATAAAAATTGCTTCCATACTATAGTACTAGATAAATTCAAATTTCTGCACATAATTACGTATATAAAAGTTACACCGAAGGCAATAAATTCAAAATGTTTCACTAATTTGATATTGAAACTAATCTAAGAATCCTCATAAAATTAATCTTAAATTTCTCAAAGCGAATGATATTGTATGAAATATTTAATACTTTACTTACAAATAAAACGTAAACATATAAAAACTGAAAGATTGAAATAAAATGAGATGAATGAATGAGTATAACTGTCTAATAAATGTTTCATGGTAAAAGAAAATTTAATACAGGAATTAAACCTCAACTATAAAAGCAGGTAAGAAGTGTTGGATGTAAAAGAAGAGTAAAAAAATAATATTAAATAATTATATGGTTAAAAAAATGATACATTGAATGAAAATTATCTGTGGCAAATATAAGAAGACTGTTCCACTTTATTACGTCTAAATGGAACGCAATTAATTTCAAATAGACGATCGGTAAATAAAGCTTGTTGAAGGCTGCAAGTTTTCTATTCCTTTTATACTGACTTTTAGGAGCTTTTTACGTAATTTTTTATTACTGTACTCATACTTCAATTAATTACGTTTTGAGAAAGGTCACTTCTGTTTTTATGTCTGTTTTTAAACTAAAGCTTGCTTTGGGAAAAGGTCACAACATTGACAAATAAACCAACATTACTTCTATTTGAAATACATCTTGTTCTTATAAATTGTAAAATTAGCTTTTTCTCTGAATAGTGTTCGTCATTTTCTATTCATCTTTGTATGTTGTTTACACACATAAGCAGTAATTAACTGAACAAATTAGGTAATTTTGTAATACTACACATTCAAGCGTTAAGACTGAAACATTTTATTAAATTGAATTTATTTTGATTCGCATGATGAATAATTATTAAAAAATTCTAAATGAGCACATCTTCCGAAAATTTACTTTAATCACCTGGTTGTGCCATGTTGCTGGGAAGCCAAGTCTTATAATTTGATTTTTGCAATACTTGAAACTGTTTCGAAATCAAAAATAAAACAATACACTAAATTTTGAAATTTATTAGATTTATTGAAACATTTTTAAAAACTAATTGGTTCTTTCGAAGTCCAAAAGTATAATTCAAGCAATTATATATACTCTTTTTGCATACACTAAGCACAATAGAAAGCTTTCATTGTATACGAATAAATTTAAGTAGTGGGATAAATGACCTAAAGTGTGCGTTAGTAAACAATAAAAAATTTTAAAAACGCTGCTATATATATATATATATATATATATATATATATATATATATATATATATATATATATATATATATATATATATATATATATATATATATATATATGTATATATATATATGTGTGTGTGTGTGTGTGTGTGTGTGTGTGTGTGTGTGTGCATAACTTTCCTTTATTGTAATTTCAAATGATATGTTAAAACCATCATTATTAATTTTTCGTTACTATATCTCTAAATGGGCAAAAGTAATGACGGTTATATATATATAGATTATTGAGAGACTATATTATTTACATAAAAAGTACATGCATATCAATATTTTATATACACATATTGATAATGTCATTAAATACAATATGTACGATAGTCAATTAATCTTAAATATTCTTTTAATTTAATTTAAGTAATTATCTAATTTTTAAATGATTTAAAATCAAATTTTGTGGTATTTATTTATTATTGTTATTTAGTAATAATTATTATTCAGTATGTTCACTTTTATAATATTAATCATTGATGTATGATATTTCTGAAATCAAAATCATATAATTTTTGTTTACTTAAAGAATACAAAATTATTTAAAAACTGAGACAACTTCATTAAATCCTTAAATCAATATTTATAAAACTAAAAATCTAGTTATGACAATATATAACTGCAATAAATAGATTGTAAAAACATATAAAAATTATTTATTAAATTTACTTATTTAAAGAATATATAATGAAAAATTTGCATGTATATAATGTTTTCAAGGATGTCTACTTACAATGAGAATATTTCGAGTTAGATATTTTCATTTCGAAACGAATACTTAGAATGTTTCTCTTAACACAATATTTAAGTGTTTTTTGATCAGGAAAATCTGGTACGCATTCATTTTTTTGAGAGTTACTAAAATACATGACTTTATATTGATAATATACTGCATTAAATTTTAATTTTTCCATGAAAAATTCCTATAAAAATCAAGAGGACTAAAGTTATATACTCTTAATTTTTAAGATATTAAAAACACAGAAGTTATTTTCCAACATATTTTAATACCTAACCTAATAAAAGTTTTCTACATGTTGAATTTAAAAGTTGTTTAAAAATAAATTGTTTTTTTTAAGAAAATTGCTAGATGCAATCACTCTAAAAAATTATTCTAAGAAGAAATAGTCTTTTTCTAAGATATTTCAAGAGATGATAAATAATACAATATAAGCAAGTTAAACAGACTATTCTATATTTTCAAACAAATCTTATTTGTATCCCACTTATCCCTTTTTCTACAAAATAAATTTTGCTAAAATACAGGATAGCTCGTATTCTTGAATGAACTTCATTCAAATGCAAAAGGCAGTAATAAATGAAAATGCAATAAGTTGATGTATCTATATTTAAATTAAATAATACCAATGAAAATTGTACGATATATATCTCTTTCCGATCACCATTTATTTATTGCTGAGGAAATGCTATCTAGGATTTTCAAAATGTATCTTCCAAAACACAGTATCCAGCCGTTTTTCAGAACATAACTTATTAAGAAAGCATTTGAAGTTAATTAAATTAGGAACACGTAATTTTACGTTAAGAATATTGTTATTTAGGATGACTATAAATAAACTGGTGCAATGTATAATTTATATGGTGGTTCATACAATTTAAACACAAATTAGTTAAGCATTCTGTTTTTCTTAGATTTAAAGTAATAATTAAAAATACTGATTATTCCGTGAAACATTAATAAATCAAAACATGATGAACAATACTTTGTAATACTATTCGTCTGATTATTGCTTAGCATAGTTTTTTACTCTTGCGATTCATAATAAATATAAAGGCGATCCTATTAATGTAATATATTGAAAAATAGAAAATTAATCATAATTATTAGAAAATGGTCTAAATAATGTATTTTTCAAAATGATATTTTATGAAATTGAAATACAATTTAACGATATTAAAAATTTGTTTTGTACGAGTAGCAAATGGTTATTAATTGTTTGAAATTGTACTATTTTCTTATGATGTTAAATAACTTACAAAACTTCTACTATACTTTGATTATTTGGTTATTTGGACTTTCACGTTAATGTTCGTAGAATTTTTAAATACAATATTAGAATATTTTATTATTAAAAATAATTAAATATTTAACATAAATTATAATGTTTTGTCTACTGACTGTAAAAGAAATATTTTTAATTTGGTTAACTTTCATTTAGAGTTACAAGATTTTATTCATTCATTATCACCATATTCAGTTAATAGTATTGAAATTAAAGTGTTTATTTTCAGCCATAATTGTACATTTCATGATCAAAATTGTAAATATTTTCATAGCATTATCATTTAGCTTACGATTTTCTAATTTTTCTTTATTATAATTTTATTGATGTTGCTTTTTATTTGATATAAGTTTTTTTTTATTCGTGTTAAATGCTTAAATTTACGCGGGTTTATAACGACATGAATAAAATTAATGATTATATTTTTGGAAACAAATTTGTTTCTCATTGTCATTTGGAATTACATGCATTGAGCAATTACATTTAACATTTTCATCCATATTTGCAGTTTAGAATGCCAATTGTTACATCACATTTTTAGAAAAAATAACACCATAACTTTCAAATTAATTTTCATGGCAGTTGTTTTTTCTGTGGTTACCTTAATGAGCTAATGATAGTTCTGGAGCATTCATGACGTCTGCACTTTATTCGTTTCGATCTGCGTTTTTCCCCACCTGTCTGACCTTCACTAATCTTAAAAGTTTCTTCATTTGAAGTAATTAGAAGCATTCAATAGTTTCTCCAAGTAATGTTTCCGATCGTCCTGTATCCTGAAGTTTCAATTAACAAATCATCTCCAGGGTCAGCATGACATCCACTCAACCCCGTGACCATGATCTTCTTTGACATCCCTAGGTACAGAGTCGATCTGAACCATCCGCCTCCACATCGAAAAACTCTCGAAGATCTCGTGAATGCTATGACTTGAACGAAAATCAGGTGCTTATAAAACAGGCCAAGGACAGAGGATTGTCTGTCGGTATACACTAAGTCCGAGCAGTGCGCTTGTTATCTATTTTTATTTTTCAAGTGATGACTACTCTTGAAAGAAACTAATGAAAGAGGAATTTAATGAGATTCCATTAAAAATTAATTAAAATTCAACAACTTTCCTTTCTTCTTTCTTTTGTTTATAGCTTTTATACGTGTAAATTGCAATTCTCAATTTGTTTAAGGATGGCACAGACATTTGGAGAATTTCATTTTAAATGAAAAATAGTATTTAAATTAAATGCTCATAGAAATCAATCAAAATTTTGTCAGCTCTGTTTCTTTCGATTATAAAGCGTTTCATTGTTATGTTTTTTATCTTATGTCATAGACTTCATGAGTACGATTTGAGAATATCCTACATTTTGAAAAAAAAATAATTAAGTACATATTATATTCACACATTATTCAAATTTATGATTTGTTTTTTTTTCTGATTTTGCTTATAAAAAATCATAATCTTTATGAATAAAACACAGAGATTTCCAGCTCACGCTCTAATCAGTATTTTTAGGGATTTTACTAAGCCGTGTGTTTTTAATGTTTTAAAAGTTGTTAAAACTATTGAACTTAAAGACACACAAGCACTTATCACTATTTGAGATAAGCACAGTTAAAACTGTATATTTAATCATCTGAATTTAAATAATGAAACAATTTTCTAATACAGACACCATCTTTTTCATTCACACAATTATTCACACATTCACACACTTATGCTTTTTTTATAACTTTCTGCTGATGTGTTGTTAAAAGCATTCAAATAGTTATAAATTTTTTGATTTATGAAAAATATATAACTTTTGTATTTAAAACCGAATGTAAAATTAAATTATACATATATATGAAATATTATAAATAAAGTGTAAGGATTTCCATAATGTTGAAATGTTGATATTTCTTTCTAATTATTTATAAGGGAAGCTGTTTCAGATTGATGAATAAGGCTTCAAGAAGAGCTTAAAAAGAAAATTAACTTAAAGGAATCAAAGAAAGTGAATCTTTACAAAATATTTAGAAGAGATGTTGGCTTTATATAGAGGTTTATTAGGGGACTAGAATATAAACAGAGCAGGATAATGTTGGGCAACAGAGCAATTGAGATTAATTGATGGAAAGAAAGTTCGGATGATTCTACTGCTTAGATTAAGCGTTAAGATTTTAACTGGTGGCAAATCATTGATATTTTACTGAGTTAAAATGTTTTCTTTTATTCAAAAATATCTTTTTCCTTTAAGCCTTTTTTAAGTTTCTTTTTGTGAAAAATACTCATAGAAAGAGAGTTGCTGTGATACGTCAATTACAAATGTGTCAATATTTGTGGGGTGTCTGTGCATTCTTGGTCAGAGAATTTAATAAAATATTGATATAACTTGATTATATTGGGGAACAGAGCAGAGTTGAGATAAACTAATTAAAAGTAATTGACTTTCATGATCTGTTCTTAAATCTATTGATCAAAGTGCTCAACATAAGTTTCAATATAATATAAGCATCATCTGGTTGTTATGTTATATGTATAATATATTAAATTCAATATAACTTAAATATTATTTCGCATAATATAAGAATTTCCTTTATTCTGTATATGAAAGTGGATCCCTTGAAGCAAAATTGTACCAACCTAAAGAAATTATATCAAACATCAATTAGTTGTTTTTTTTAGGTTGCTTTCAAAACTTAAGGCAAATTACCAGATCTACGAAGTCAGTATGCAGTATTTCAGTGAGAAAATACCACCATTAGAAAATTATGTTTAATTTTCATTTAGCATCATTAATAAGATTACAAAAATACACATAAAGATGAGACCAAACAAAAAATTCCCAGAAATCCATTAACAAAATGCTTAGCTTATTTTAAATTCTGCGAAAATTTTACTGTCATCAGTTATGTGAACATTGGGATCTATGGCACCAAGATACGAACAGAATGAGAAGATGGTATCAAAGCAGAGAATTGGAAGATGTTAACAAACATAACACATTTATAAAAGATTGTAACTCATGTTTTTATTTGATTCCATAATTTAATAAATAATATCAATACATATCTTGAAGGAAGAAAACTTCAGTAAATTTATATACTTTGGATAATTTAGGTTACATGTGTAAACTGTTTTTTTTTTATTTTTTGAGGAAAAATAAAAAAATATATAAACTGGAAGATTTAAAGAAAATATTTAAGTCATTTTTTTCATTTGTTATTACAAGAACAGTAAGAAAATTTAATCAAGTACACTCACTTTTTGTAATTATAATATGTTTCAGATAATATTTTTATATTTAGTTAGATACCACAAAATCTCTCTAACATGCCCTTAAAGAAAAATGAAAAATTCTCTGTTTGAAAATATTTTCTGATTTTTTTAAATATTTTAGTAAAGATTGATCAAGTGAATTATTTTTGTACTGCATGAAAAATTGTGCTGAATTGTAACACACATTTAAAAAACTTAATTGCATACAAGTTTAAATAGCATTATGTTTATGACAGATGATTAATTAATTTACTATAATCGAAGAGATTTATTTTTAGATTTTTCCGAAGAGAGCGTGATTATAATGATTTTCATCATTTTAAATTTGTGATTTATTAGTTATCCTTAATAATATATCCTTTAATTATATTAATTGAATTTACATTTTTAAGTTCAGAAAATTTATATGGATTACGTTATCATTAAAAATAATCAAAATAATATAAAACATTTTACATTCAATAATATAAGAATATATTAAATTGAATATTAGTATTAAGTATTTTTGCACAGTATTAAGTAATTTTTCAATATTAAGTATTTTTTCATAAATTTGTTCTCAATTTTAAATGCTAAAGTATTATTGTGTTTTTTACAGTGATGTCTAAATATTTTTCCAACTTTAAATGATAAAAATGTATTGCTAAATTTTAATAAATATTTTTTATTTGAAAATTTCCTTTTAATAATTGAGTTTTTTATTATAGTTATAAATCATTTCAGAAGTTTTAATGTTTTAGCAATATTAAACAATATTTGCGTTTTCTTTATATTAAACCCGTTTATGTAACTATGTAATAAATAAAAGTATTTATGATTGATCATTTCTTTATAAATTCGTGATATTCTTCTGCATATACCTCAACCTATATTTCTCTGACCATGAAATCGAAAGCACCATCTTTATTATCGTTTCCAATATCAAAGATGGAAAAAGGTATGAAATAATCAGCGTGAATCGGGCTGCGAATTTGATCTTTATCAAGCACCTTAATCACTACAAATATCTCTTTTGCAAATTTCCTTGTTAGATAACGAATTACATTGCATTAACTCTTTCGGATATTGCACGATGGTGCCAAGTTTGTAACTTATCTTCTTCTTTCTAGATACAATCATTAATTTTTAAAAACTGACCTCAAAGATTAACAGATGGTAACTCGGCATGAGTTCTGATTAAAATTATGATAAAAATTATGGGGATTGAGGAAGTGTCCTATGTTTCATTTATATGAATTATATTTGACTTTGAGTTCTTCAAACGAATTTAATAAAAAAACACGATTAATCTATGTTAACATGATTAATTAATATTCTTAAATCTGCTCAGTTTTTAATTGGATTCTCTAACTTTTCCGTTTGATAATTAGTGTTATCTAATAGATTTAGAGATAATATACAGATTAGATCTTTTGATTTCCATTATCTACATCGAATGCTAAAATTCTCAAATTAATCCCTAACGAATTCTGAAATAAGCAATTATAGTGAAAAATGAATTCAAGTAGAAAATTTTTCCTAACTCCTCCTCCTTATCTCTCTTGATGGAAATCATCTGACATCATCTGTGTGATCTAGTTCTGTGCTCAAAAATTTATTTTACAAAAAATTCTTCGTGAAAAATTTATTATTTCACATTAAATTATTTAATAATGTCAAATTGCATAGAAATTTTATAGAGAGGAGTATTTTTTATATTTTAACAGAGATGTTGGTGTCAAAATGTATTCTTATAAACATTGCTTATGAATATATATATCATTCTAGTAGCAAAAGACATTTAAAGTGAAATAATAAATTATCTTAAAAGCCGTTAAACTAAAAAGTACATTCATGTAAATACTATGAAAATTTATATGCAGTGGCAATATCCTGTTACAATCATTTGAGAGTGCCAAGTTAAAAAAAGAAGTTCGTTGTTGTATAATAATAACTTTGGTAATAACATTACCAAAGAACACCGTCCCACCCGAAGGGATACGGTGGAGAACGTCGTCGGACAGTAATCCTGGAACGAACCCAGGCTCAGCACTTGGCCAGGGTGTGTGAGTAGAGCTCCTTAAGTGGTGGACTGTCCAAACCGAAGGGACAAAAGGGGTTCTGTTAGGACTCACTGTGGCTGGAAGAGGGCCGGATGGCCTAAATTGAGAAAGATACAGCACAAAATATATATATACAGATACAGGCAAGTTTGCAGAGGGTATTTACATATGAAACGAATAAATTTAAAGCAGTTTTATATTGTAAATATATGCACAAATTAACCTAAGCAAAACTTACACTTCAATGATAATGTATGTCATGCAAACTTAAGATATAAACATCTTTCAATTAGCCATTCCTTTGAAAATGTGAGTTTCACTTGCAATTAAATTTAATTTTTCTTGCTATTATTCATCATAAACTTATTGCAGTTCCAAAAAGATATTATCTCAGGAAAATGTTTTTGAAGTGATTAGCAAACATGATATATTAGATCACGCACGTATTAAACAAATACTCGAGTAATAAATTAAATACTTGAGATAAAAATTAATATTTTTACTCAACTGCAACTACAAGTCCTTTATAATCTTTACATAAAATATCTTACATATATTACAATGTTGTTGTTATAGAGTGATCCATTAAGAAAGAGAGAGAGAATATGCAATTTTAGTTCTTAAATTTTTGTGGCCAAAATTTCAATTATATTTTAATAGTATTAGACTTTTATTAACTTTTTTTTAAGTTGATGACTTCTTGGTTTTGATTTTGATTATCAGTAAAAATAAAAAAATATTCTTACCATGTAAGATTGATGAAGTTGATTTTCGTTTAATATTTGTCAGTTTTTTATGTATTTTGTAATTAATTACACAGTTACATTTATTGTTACTTTATAAATTTTTAATTGAAGAATGAGGCTTGACTTAGTTATGATTCATATAGTAGTTTGTTGGATTTATGTATATTTCTAATAAAAATATGATTACTCAAAATATACTGAAAAAAATATTATGTTATTTGAATTTATATATATAGTATATATATATATATATATATATATATATATATATATATATATATATACATATATATATATATATATATAATATAAAAATGAAACAAGCCTTTAATAAATACAGAACTGGATATTTTTTCAAAATTATGTTTTGTGTTTCATTCATCATCAGTCATAAAAATTATATCAATTTTAAATTCAATTGTAGTTTCTTATAATTTTACTTGGAACTTAAAATGTTAGAAGAAGAAAATAACTGAAGTTAATTAAATTCAGCTGTTTTCATCCAAATATTTGGGAAATTATAATGTAAACTGTAATGTGGAGAAGGATACAAAAGTTATCCAAATAAATATACAAATATAAAAACTTACAATGTTAGAATAAACTACAAAATAAAGCTGAAATTCTTTTAAATAACAAAGATTTCACAACAAATATTAAATTAAGCAAAAGTTATAATAAATGGTACTTGTAATAAGTCAATCATTTAAAATTATAATTACATAAGGGTGTGTGTTAATATCTACGAAGTTTAAACTTGTGGCAAAACAAGAATTATAATCATTAATAATTCTTTCATCATAACATTTAGATTAAATGTTTCAGTTTGGAATATTAAATATCAAGAAAAATTTGGTTCATCAAGTTTTCAACTGTGTATTTATATATGCTTAAATATTTCTGAGAAAAGATTGATTTTAATTCTGGAATTATATTGAATATATTAATAATTAGTTCTTATTATATTAGTTCTTATATTAGTTATATATAATATTATAATTAGTTCTTATATAATATCTTATATTTTCTGCTTACATAAAAATTATATGCTTGTCTTCACTTACAATATACAAGTGTTAATTAGGTAATTCCTGTGTAGGAAGAACTTTTAATTATTTAAAATGAAATTATTTTATCATTGTAGTTTTTTATCATTGAAATTTAAACGTATAAGTTCTTTTTTCTAGTTAAGAGATATATTACTTAATATAGAGTTACAATCCGTTTTTATATTGTACTTTTACATGCTTTTGTTCATTTTTTGTTGTTGTCGTCGTCATGTGCCAGCTAGGCTGGCATTATGGGGTGCGCTGCTCCACTGAGCCACTTTTCCAACTGAGCCATATTTGGTGTGGAGTCCGACTTCTTCAGTACACACATGCTATAGGTACCCGTTTACAGGGTGAACAACCATTCACAACTCATTCATAGAAGGAAAGGAAGAGAGTTAGAGCGAAATCACATTTTTTCCCGAGCCGGGAATCGAACCCAGGACCTCTATATCCACTGTCAAGCAAGCTAACCACATGACAGGGTACCTTTTTGATGTCGTATCAATTTTATGACTTTACATTCTATTATGATTAAGAAACTTTGAAAAATTTCCTTTAATTTTATTTTAAAAAACTACTTTAATTTAACTTTGAATATATGTTCTAACAGAAATATCGAGTATCAATAAAAAATTAATTTTTTAATTGTAGAATTATTCTACTCATCCAGTAAAACTGCTAGTAAAAATTTGACAAAAATACAAGTTCTTTGAAAAGTTTATGTATTCAAATAAAGCGTATTGCATGCAATCAATTTCTTTACTGTGAAATTCTATAAAATATAAACCCAAATCGTTTTAGCATACATACAAACATATTTATAAACAATTGAGGAATCTTGGCAATTGTTAATGAAAAGTCAAAATATTATATGTGATAAATTTTTTGAAAAGTTATGTTTATAAATTTAGAGAGTTTTTTTTTTAATTTAAAGATCTTAATTTTAAGTTGAGATTACACAGAACTGCAAATATATCTTTTTAATTTTTTTTATTTTATTTTGTAAAATAAATACCATATGCAAACAGAATAAGTACCATAATTTATTTATCCATTTTCAAATGAAATGACCTCATTTTGCAGAAGAAAGTGTGCAGGCAGAATGCTTTCCCTTTCTTTAAAGAAATAATACAAGTCGCAATTCTAACGAAAGACTGAATTCAGAGAAATATGATTATCACTTTGAAAATATTCCTTTTAATATATTTTTTGGAATTCATCTGAATCACTCTCAAAACGATCGCCCACAGTTAAATGACAGCTCACCTAAAGCTTTGATAGATCTTCAGAACGACGTGTTCTTAACCTTGAATAGGGGGTCTCTTTAAGTAACCTCGAATTGATGCCCTCCCTCCATCTATAATAAAAACTTCCCCTTTCAGTTTTCTGCATTGATGCAGGTGTTCTCAACAACCTTGTCCTAGAAATGCGAACTACATCATTAAATCTTCCTCATATAATTCCGATTTTACCGCCCTTTTCTCTTTTTAATGACTGGCAAGGGTTGAAATAAGCTAACATTTATGAATTTCATCATGTGAGTTACCTCTTATGAAACGTACACAGAAATGGTTTATGTCATTAATAATTGTTTGGTTATATATATATGCCTAATTTTAGAAAGAAAAAAAGAATCATAAAAAAAATAAATGGAGAAAAGAACTGAGATTGTAAAAATAATCATTTGAAATCTTTATAGATTTTTTTCCTGCTTTAATTTTGTGTTGAACGCGTATTGAAATGTTAAATAGAATGCCATAAGATCACTGAAGAGACATGGATTTTTGATGGACACATTAACTTTTCAAGATTAATCTATGGTTGAGGTTCTATAAAATGCAATTCTAATAATATATTCGTAGAAATTGTGTTTGGTATAATTATAACAAATATTTTCTAATAATCATTTAACTTTCATTGAGATCTGCCAAATCTTGTGGATAACATAGTGAAACGCTGTATTTTGCTTTCTCTTTGTTCATTATATCAAATCAGTGAATAGCCTAAAATTTATACACTAATATGCATTTCGAGCAAACATTTTCTAAAACATTAATGGATATTTTAAAAATAAAACTTTATTTTTATGAAAAAAATTTATGTTTAAACCTTTGGTGTATATTAATAGCTTATATTCATTATTATTATTCATTTAACAACAAATTTTTATTAACTTAGAGCTAGTTATTTTTAATCCAAACAGTTTTTATACCTCACAAAATCTAATCATAACCTTTCATTAAAAGTTGAATCAGCTAAATGTAGATAAATGTTCATGTTTTAAATTATGTTTATCGTTTTACACAAATAGAGTCACTAAATTACAATTGTGCCAACCAGTATTATGAATTCAAATCTTTTGACTGGGAAAAATATTGAATTAAAACTTTAGTCAAATATATTAATATTACAGTTTTTTAAATCTGTTATTTGGTTATCAAGTAAAATGTAATAAATCAAGTAAAAAACAACATCAACTTAAGAAACGAAATGTTATGTTAACTTCATAAAATTAAATGCATGAGTTCAAACACACCAAAAATATTTAACTATGAAAAGAGAAGCTAACTATATTCTGTATAAAAAGCTGATTTATGTTTTAATTTCAGAGAGATAAGCTTTCCACAAAAATAACCACAAATAACAACTTTACCAGCTAAGTTCAAAGATTTCGAATGGTGCGATAGATATTAACCGACAATTATTGAGCTTCCGTCAGGATTGCAAACCACAAAATGGTTCTAATTGGTTTGGATTTCATAATTTATTTTTATTATTGTTATTGTTTAACTTATATTTAGTGGTTAAGCGTATTCTGACACATTTTTTTATTTCTAACCGCAGCATTCAACTTATTAATTGCAAAGTTTAGGAGGATTGTAATTTGCGCCCGAATGCTTAAATGAATTCATTATTAAAATTTAAATATGATTAATGTTATTTACTTATGATTATATTAGGTATTCTAAAGTTCAATGTAAACTTAAAATGGCAATTTGTATCAAATGACTAAAAGCAGCTGTAATATGAGAGATAAAATCAAATTAATCTTTGAATAGCTACAGTAAATATTTGCTGATGATTTGATATTCAAAAATGCATTATGTATAGTAAAATCAGCTTAGAAACTTCAGAACTGTTTATTAAATTGGTAGGAACCCATACGCATCCACATACATTTGGCATAAGTGAACAAAATCTTGTATAGATGGCTTAAGACCTTTATGGGAATATATCAATTACAGAGTGTATTATGCATTTTAAGTAATCTTTATATAGATAATGGGTTGTATTTACATGCTGCAAGAGTGAGAAAACAGAAGATTGTACCATATCATTAGAAGATTGTACAAGAAGATACATTACATCGACAAATGTACAGGCAGAAAACTGAGAAGTAACATCTATTTCCAGTTGTTCAACATTAACTAGTACTGAACCTTGGAACTTCCACTTTGATATTTATAAACTAAGTATAAGGCAACAGTATTTTGGCTGTATACCACAAAACTACAACCTTTATCTGTGACGATTCTGAAATTGCGAAATTTTCAAGGGAGATAAAGATTGCTGTAATAATTCAACCGATGAAATGTACTATCTATAACATTTGACAACGTAGATAAAACAGTATTGCTTAGTTATATAAATAATAAAATATCTCACTTCATAATAATGATATTAAGGACAGCATATTATATCTACGCTGACTTAAGACTTATAAGCAAATTGTAGTTTGCAAAAATTATCTCATAGTAAATTAAATGAGCAAAACACCATCCTTTCATCCCCAACAGAACTCTTCGGGGATCAACTTTTGCTTCCGTCTTAAAATTTTCTGCTTCTTTCCCTATCCATTGTTGCAATAACCTTCTTTTTTGCTCTTGAATTATTAAATTCTAAATATTTTCCTGATTTAAGATGATCACATTGTACACTAAAGATAGTTTATTAATTTATTTTCATTGTTTATCGCTTACAAGTCTGTTTTTGGCACACGAGTATTAATTAGATTGGGACCTATGTTTCAAAGTGGATTTCAAGTTTCTACAGACATCCATGACCAATGTGGGATTCAAACTCACGAATTGTTGAACGAAATTCTAGAATTCTAACCATTTGGCAATCATCTATTACATACAGGCTCTCTGTATGGTGGGAATCTTCAAAATTTACAAGTAGGATCTACAAGCAGAAGACCCCCAATGCTGGACATGCCATCCACATGTATATTATTTCACTTGAAGGATACTGTGATCATGACTAATCGAACGTACCCTATTCGCCTTTAGTGAGCACGACATCTTCAGTTGAGTCAAGATTTGAACACATGACATTCAGTTAATGAGAACGACGGCCTAAACACCTGATCATTGCATTTTTCTTAAACTATATTCCTCTAAAACTATATATATATATATATATATATATATATATATATATATATATATATATATATATATATATATATATATATATATATATATATATATATATATATATATATATATATATATATATATATATATATATATATATATAACAAACTATATTTCTCTAAAACATAATAACCAAAATAGTTACTGACACATGCCATTCATTCTTAATGGTGAGATTATTTGCATTTGCTATCATGAGCTTCATGATTAGCTTCCAAAAACATGCATATGAATAAGGGATTCAATACCACAATAAAATAACTCTTCAAACAGCAAGAATATTTGACATTATAAAAGTAAATTTAGGAATAAAAAGGCATAGGTAATAATCACTATAAAAACTAAAGCCCTTAACGTAACTTACAAGTTTCATCAATTAATCTACCAGACTACTGCTTTGTGAAAACAGAAAATTAGATCTAAATTATTGTTCCCAATTATTCGCTGAATCAGAGTAAATTTATTAAATATAAAATTAATGGTATTTTTTTTATCTTTTCTCCAGAAAGTTTTTTAATTACTTTTTCAAGTAAAGCGAACAAAATGTTTTCTCTTTTAATTAATTAAACATATTCTGAAATTATATAGCTCTGTAACTACATTTATATCTATAATTTAAAGCGAATATTCTGAACTGTAACAACCGAATGGTTCACGTTCGGTTCTTCGGTGTCAGAAGTTGCGGGTTCGAATCCCACTTGAAGTTTGTGTGTGTTTGCAGAGGTTTAGATTCCCCTTTTTAAACTATAGGTCTTGGTCTAATTATATAGCCTTAAGCAATCCAGAAACCAATCCAGAAAGAAATTACTCCCTTGATCATTTAAAAAAAATCTGTCATTTTGTGTATGTGAGGCGAAAACATTTTAGTGATATACTCAATGTAATTTCAATTATAATCATAAAAAATACAAACCGTCATTTCAAGGGAAAGTATAGTTTAATACTAATCTATTTCATATAAATTCAGTTGAATGCTTTTACAATAAAGAGTTGAAACTTACTAAAGTATCAAGTGTTCATAGATAAAAATTCTAAAATTCATTTTACTAAAAAAATGACAGTAATTTCTTTGAAAATAATGCAACCAAATATTTTTAATCTCTTTTATTTGCTATTAGAATTGTCTAAATGTATTAACAGAAAATACAAGAATTATTATTCTCTAATGATTAAATTTTCAAATCTTAAGATGAAGCATTATCAATCAGAAATTGAAATCCAAGATTAAAACTTATATTTTAAATTATAAATAAACTATATTTATGATGATGCGATAAATTTCATTTTTGACAAATAATTTATTCGATATTTTATATATATATTATATAAAATTGTTATTAATTTTTACATTGACGAGAATAATTTTTCATAATTTTACCACTATGTAATTTTATAAAAATTAATCTGTAAAATTAATAACAATTAATGAAGAAATCTAACTAATTTTAAACTTATATCAAGGATATCAGTGTGTAGTTTTCTGTATTAAAATATAAAAGGAGTAGTACCGTCAATTGGAATATTTATCGTAAAAGCTATAACTACTTTCGCTAAAAAAATCATTTTTATTAGAAAAAAAAAATTATTCTACATATACTCCATATACTTAATTATTTAAAAATAAGCTCTCGTTCATTTTTAAATTCAAAATTTTTAAACTATTATAAAAAATTAGAATATAGGCTACAGAAACTTAATATAGTGTGAATTACTGATTACATTTATGTTTGAATGTGTATATAATACGCAAAAATAGGATTCTAATTTGTGTTAATTTTACAATTTCATAAAAATTAGCTAAATGAATACTAATTTTTAATGTTATTTTGTTTCTTGAATAAAAAATATGCTACATTAATTATGATAAAAATTCAAATATATTCTAATTACATTTTTAAAGCTTTCGGACTGGTATTGGGTTAACCCAAACAATATCAATTCAACTGCCGAAATTTTTCATTAAATTTAACTTTATTTCTCCTTTACTGGAATTTTTAAAGTGTCTTTGAAAGAGGTCAGAATTATATCCTAGATTAGTGAATCACATTCACCCCTAAAGATGCTAGAATCTTGAGACACGGGTCATACTTTATTTACAATGCACTCTCCAAGGGTGATCTTGATCCTTCTGATCCCCTGTCATCACCACATTTGCATTTACTGTTACCAAAGGGTTAATGCAAATGTTCTGAAGTGGAATGAATAAGTAGAGGATATACTTCAGAAGACATAAATATTTATGTTTACTTTTCTAGATTATAAGGAGAGGTTCAATGCACCCAAGGTGCTTCGGTTTGAAAGTGGACCTTTGGAAAGAAATGGTCGTAGGTTAAGAACGAAGAGGTTAGAGCGTTCCTTAAGAATCCTTAGAAAATCAAATAGAAAATATTCTCGTTTCGATTAAGCTTTACAAAAAAAACCTGAGTGCTATGTTTAAGAAATAATAGAAAATTTGTAAGAACATTTAAAAAATAAAATAAACAATTTAACTTACTGTATGGAAATAATCAAGCTTGTTTTTCATTACTAAATATGTTTTATACAGTAAGAAATCTTCTTCCACATTTTTATGGCAGTAAGATATTTAAAAATGATCAATTTAAGAAAGAAAAAAACATTCCTGTAGTTTGATATGTACACATGCATTTTAATTGATGTTATTAAATTATGAACTCACCATTTTCTTAAATCATACATCTTTGTGTATAAAAGGCGCAGGTACTTATCATTTATATATATATATATATATATATATATATATATATATATATATATATATATATATATATATATTGAAATTAAAACAAACTTGTTATTTTGTCTGATACCATTAAGTAATATTATGAATAATTGGCTCTAATTTAAAACTTTTAACTATAAATAAAGGAAAAATCATTTGAATTCAGTGTTACCTTTCTAAATTCATTACAGTATTTGCACCAATTTTTGCTTTTATATTTATGATAACAGTACAAAATATATCTTCATAAACTAAAGATGATTAAATATAAATTTTCATCATTACATGCAATGAATATACTGTATGCGATAATTTCGACTGTATGAATGTTTACAACTTGAAAACAAATTCGCTAATATATGTACACAATCTATCTAGTATGCGAAAATTTCCACTTTTAAAATATAACTAATGTTTGTCTTCAGTACAGTAATATTGCAACCATTTGAAATACACTTTATTTTAAAGTCTAATGAAGAAGAATGTAATTTTTGGAAATGGTATTGAATGTTGGAGAAGCTTAATAAATTACTCCATTTTTCTTGCGGGTGGAATTATTATCATGTGTAGAATAATTTCCAATAAGTAGAAAACATGCTCTTAATTGATTGAAACGTGCTGAAATATGAAATGGTTAACTACCTTTATTTGTTATTAAAACAGTGTTACGCCAAGTAAAAGTAATGAAAATGGAGATAGAATTGTGGCTAGATGGTTACTATCTAACTGGTTGATGTCCTACAACGCACCACGCAATTTTGAATAATGGTCAAGTGTCAATTTCAAGGCCTGATTTGGTAAGCTTCTCTCGACATCACATCATTTGAGGAATATTAATCATTGCGAGTACTTAGCATGTCCTCTCAAACTCAGATTAAAATTTTGGAGACATTGGGATATTACTGGGACAAGCTTAATGCAATCTGTTATCGCACGCACTAGTCACAACTGATGTTCTGACAGAACCTAAAATTATTTCTTGAAAGTATTTTGCCTTCCAAAGATAATATATGCATTTGTTTTCTGCGGGGATTAGCTTTCCATGACTATTCTTCACAGGATTGTTGGAGTGTAATCATGGTTCAAATAAAGCAAATGAAATGTCTATAAGAGATTAAAAAAATGGATTGCAATTTTTCTCTATCATCTTCATGCTATTTATCTTCAACCGTCTAATATTGCCGAGGATATTTTGTATTTCAGCAAGAAATCTTTCTCCAGAATAACCTTATTAAAAATTGTAATTATTTTTTGTGTTAAAAGTGCTTAGTAAAATATTCTCTGTAAAACTTCATTAAACTATATACAAAACAGTTCTTTGAATAAGTGTTTAAAAACATGAATAAATAGAAATAGACGATTATATATAGGCATTTTAAGAACCGAAAAATTTGCTCTTCATTTAGTGACCCATAATTTTGCCCAACAGTAGTTTCTTGTGAATACAGATGAAATTGCTAGTGTTATTTCTGATTTTAATAATTGGGTAAATTCCAGGTCATTGGCTGAAAATCAAAACTTGATTACAGAAACAGTTAAAAAGTATGATTTTTAAAAATAATAATTTTTTGAAAAATAAGCATTCTCATTATTTTAACTAAACCTTGGTTTGTTGTCGTCACATGAAATGTAAAATCATTTTCAGTTTATAAGTTTACTTATCAAATTTTAACTTAACTATTGTAATGTACCATTAAAAATGGTAGTAAAATCTAAAAATTTGTAAACAGTTTTCTTAACGCATGCATTTTTGAATTTAATACTTGAAATGTTTCATTTAATTAATATTTTTCTGCCTCCATATATGAGAGAGTGAAATTGATATAGACAACTTTTAATAATATCACAGTTTTTTTAAAATTATGCATTTTAAAATGCAAAATTTTAATTATGAATTTATATTTCATTCCTCAATTTATTTTACAATCACATCAAACTATATTTATCAATAAAAGCGTAATGGGAATAATGTTTAAAAACTGAGAGTTCTTTTTCTAAAAATTTAAATTTTAGTAAAATATTTAAAAACTGAGAGTTTTTTTTAAAAAACTGAGTTCTGAGAGAAATTTTGAGAATTTTGATCTTCTTTGTAGGTTAATTTTTGCATAAAGAGTATAAGGAACGATTTGCTTTTTCTGATTAATTTAAACTCATCTTTTACTTTCCTGAGAAATTAGGATTTTGTAAGGAGTCTAAATGTTGACTTACTTTACTGAGTTACGGCCTAATATTAACTGAGTTTTATTGTTATTGAAGACAATCAAAAATTACCATCTTAGATGTTTCTCATGAATACTATTTTTACTGTTCATTTTTATTTTATTCATAATTTACTTCTTAAAATATTTTTTTCTAAATTAATTTTCTGAATCGATGTATAACATGTACATCTCAAAAAATAGCTAAAATACTTTTTTTTCAAACCATTTTTCTATTTTTACTAAACATTTTACATAAAACATTAACTGAATAATAATTTTACAAGATTAGATGCAAAAACTTAAACTAACTGTATGTCATCATACTTTAAATAAGATTAAATATCAAAAATTTAGTAGCATTTAAAACTAAAATTTGTAAACGTAAAGTGTTGCGTAATATGAGTAAATGGAAAAAAGGCACATTTTTATATAAAATAATGATTCAAATTTATGCTACTTGCTCTTAATAATCTTAAATATATATATTCTTTTGGATATTTTTACAATACCATGACAAAAAGTATCCTTAATTGATTCTTTTGGATACTTTTTGAATGCTGAAAAGCATGAATACGTTGATATTTTAATCATAACCAATTATAGTGATCATGTTATGTAAAAATTCTGAAAGGGAATCAATATCTTCCCGATAACGATATTACCCTTTTATCCCAGTAATGATTAGAAATATTTCTTGACTTGATCTTTGCGATGGAAAATATTCAATGCGTAAATTCGCATGACCTTTTTGACAGTTATCCGTCACTTCTGCCGCCGGTCGTGATGGCCAACAAATAGAGCTTCCGCCTTTGGTAACTTACAGGGAAGATTTTAATGATGAATAACTGATAATGGAGTAGCGATGTGGTATGTGAATTAAGAGAAGTGCTCTGAACAACTGAGTACCGGATTCCTTTCTAATTCCCAAGCATAAAAAAGAATCGCCGAGCTTTTTGTATAGTTGGGTCAATTTTGAAGTCCAGTCTGAACGATATCTACTTTTAAAAGAGAGATTTTTTTTAATTCTTCCAAGCTTATTAGGTAATCAGTTTTTCCACTTCTTCTCCACAATTTTGGACTTAACTTAAAAGATGGGTTCAAAGTTCACGGCAATAGCAATGTACTTTTTTCCTGTTACTGTTCATTATTGTGAGTGGAAAAAGGGTTAATGATTCAGTAAATAGCCTTCAGCAATAAATAACGAATCAAATGCTTTCGACAGGATATAGAAGCAAGTATGTAATTTGTTTCTTCTTAAAGCTTGCCTTTGTTTCTGAATCTTCAGAAATGTTAGTCTTGACAAAAACGAATTTCACATTGTAGCTTTTTTTTATTTGTATTCAAAATATAACACTAAGGAAAATTTAAGATTAATTGTATACGATAGTGATTTTTAACTTATTAAGATTCAGTTAATCCTAATTGTCAGAGCTAAAATTTAGAAAATTGAGGAAAATATTTATACAATATGTCGATGGTACAAGCATGTTATAACCGAAATAACATAGACAAAAGATTTATACCTTAAAATTTAACTACATGCATATTAAATCAGATATAGAAATATTAAAGTATAAGACAAATTATTTCAATTCTTGGCAATTTAAAATTTGTAAAAGCTATAGTATTTATTTTTGGCGTTTTACTTAAAATTAAACCTAAACTTATATGCAATATACGAAGTAATATATTAATAAACTAATTCAAATATCATTGTTACGTTCTTTGTGTGTGCACTTATTTAAAATGAATAATTTATCTGAAAGATATTACATTTTTTTCTAGAAAGTGAGTCCTTTTAACTTCAACTGCAGATGTTTGCAGTAGAAAACACATACTGTAGTTATTTAATTAATAACATAAAAAATGAAATGTGGTATTTTATCATAATGATGCAATATATTTTTAGATAAAAATCAGCGAGATTTCTATTACTTAAGAAAAGAAAACGTGTATTATATATGCATATTTTTTCTTAGCATTATGGTATTTTAAATATTCGAAAATTATATATGGAAATTTTTAATAGATATCTCTATTTAGGTTAGTTTAATAATGCTTGCAAAGCTCAGGACTGTATTACAGCTTGGAATAATATTCATGCAGATTTTTATACTTCTTAGAAATACTTTCATTTATGCATTTTCTTTTAAGAAAATAATTCTGAAACCTTACACTTAATTTTTAAGCTGTGATTTTCGAGAAAAACAACATTATTGTTTCAGTCAGGATGCTATTTCAAAATCTATCGTCCATTTGTGAGCATTTACAGTCAAAAATTAAATATTAATAAACAGTAGAGCAAAGTAATATTAACTTTCGCATTGTATTCCAAATTATTTGGAATGAAAATACAAATGTATAATGAATTTGAAACCCTTACCAAATGATACTTAATTTTATGTATAGATTTAGTTATAAAAACGAGAAAGCAGTTATCATTGAATGTAGCACAATTCAAGAAAATAATCATGTACCTGTTTTTCTGATTCCAGTGAAGCTTAATATGGAGGAATAACATTATGTAATTCAAATATTAACTCATAGTTATGATATTATGGACGGGCACAGAAAATGTTAATCAACCACATAATATTTAAGAACATCATAATTAATAAATAATCATATTTAAATCATGAAAATCTTCCGTGAATAGAAAGTTATGTGCTTTGGTTTAGATGATGAATTTTCATGATAAATCATGTAAAAATGGCAATCAATTGAATAACAAATTTCATCAAATATTTGCAATGCTTTCAATTGAGAAAAGATGTAAGATGCGCTGATTATTTCTCTACAATAAGATAACTACAGGAGAATAAGTTTATTAAATTAATGATTTTCTAAAAGTAATCAGTTTTTTAACATTTAAGTATCGCAAATGAAGTTAAAACTATAGTATATAGGTAGAACTAGATAAGAAAATTAGTTAATCAAGAATGGAAAACAAAAATTTAATTAATTCATCATGCTTCTTGTTTTTTAACATAAAAATATTGTTGAATTTACTTAAAGTACTTAATTATTTAACTCGTAACTTAATTTTAGGACAAATATAGGATTAAAATTATAACGTTTTGAATTGGAGATTTCACAGCATGTTACAAATTACTTTTATAGAATTTATGGGCTTTAAATGGCTTCTAAAGATACAGGAATTACTAAGCAATGAAATAAAAAACATACTGATATTGTAATTTGTATTTTCAAAAAAAGAAAATCCAATCTATGAATTTCATATTACTTTCCAATATATTAATTTAAATAATGTATAAGCATAAAAATAACGCATTAAATGAACTAATCTAATTGAATATTTAAGTATCTTTCTAGGTATTAGCAAATTATAAAAGGAATTGTGATTTTTTAATGTACTGTAAAAATTAAGATTCAGCTATTGACAAAAACTATCATTAAATTTACTTCAATTGAAATTTTTTTCGTAAAAATAATTCCAGACATCTGTTCACTGTTGAATAGTTAATCATTGCTTAAAGATGCCAAATCGACGTGTTCTTGAGTGACAAAATCATTGCAAAATAATAGAAGTAACACTCACAAACTAAAATATCAGAAGTGGTAACTGCTGCATAGTGATAATTTCTAAGCCACGGATAAATTATTAAGCCATTGGAAGCATTTGAAAGAACCAGGTTAACAGCTGCCCGACACAACAGTAATTGCATTCCATAATTGCTCTCTTTAAGCGGAAAATGTTGACGAAGCAGCTGTCTTATATGTTTAATACAACCATAGAAGCACTAGTTTTAGATAAGACTATGAAGTGGTTAAATGAAAGCTTTTTGAATCAATTGTCACTTGCCTTTTAGCACACGCCATTTTCAAAGAAGTCTATATTTAAATTTTGAAGAATAAAAAAGCTAAACTGAAAGTTAGCTTTTAACTCTGCACAGGCAACGAAACTTGAAAGATTTATTTAAACTTCGGAGAGTCCTAATTAAACTATATATTTACTCTTTTTGGTAAATTAGCTCTGCATTGAATTTTTACTATGAACTAGCAAAATTTAATTAATGAAAAATAAATTACCTTAATAGTAATTTATTATTCATTGAGTTTTAATTAGTTTTATCGTGTTTAAATTAAAGACAGTGTAATAAATAATTTTGATTTGTCACTCAGCTGTTATTTTTTACATACGAGGACTAATTAGATCAAATTTACATCTTAAAGTGGACTCCAAACCATTAAAAACCTCCAAATCAGGATTTGAACCCACGAACTGTTTATAACGCGAAGGCAAGACCGTTAATCATTCAACTGCCAGCTCAAATTGTAACGATTGATTAAATCTATATTATAATACAGACTTTATTTTAGAAATATATTATACTTCAAGTTCTCAATAAATTATCAATAAATTCGTCAATTCTTAAGCATACTAATAATAACTTTCGAAGCTACAAATTCCTATTTTTATCCTAAATGCTTGGGATTATTTTTTTCAAAAAATTAATGCCTCACTATCTATAAAATGATCCACAAAAAGAAATTCTAAGAAAATTAAATAAAAATTCTGTAAGAAAAGATTCATCGCTTACATCAGGATTCCGAAGTTATTAGATGTAAAATGTCGTTAAATTTACGTATAACCTCGTTTAAATTCTGACTTATTTTTGAAGTAATTGATGTCGGATTATAAGGTTACTTGAAGAAAAGAAGCAAAAAAATGAGTTCTATGTTACTTCATGTGAAATATAGATTGCATATAAGAAGTTTAGTTGAAAATAGTAAAAAAAGGATTAAAAAAAGAGCAAAAATTTAAAAATTTAGAAATACACACACGCTCGCACACACACACGCACTGAAATACATTTATCTTTGTCAGAAATTTATTTTTTATTTTACACAATATTGTTTAGTTTAAAGAAAAATGCTTTTATGTTTCGCTTGTGCTTTAACACTATGATCATATAAATATAAAATAAGATGTTATCAGCATAAAAAAGTTAGTCATTCATCATTGATTTTATAAATATTAGTTAAGTAAATCATGGAACTGGGAAAAATAATCAAGCCATTAATTAGGAAATAGAAAAATCATCAAACCTTATAGGATTCCCCTATAAAGATCTGAAAGGATCTTTATAGGTTCATGACGTCATGACATATATTGCTAGATACATGTCATCTTACTCTGAAAATTTTATCTTAGTCTGAAAATTTTATCTGAGTAAAAATTCAGCTAACAACATTGTCGATAATGTTAAATTTCCTTAAAATTATCCATCAGGCCTTATTCAATCTTAAAACTGGGGAACATTGATTAAAACCTGGATAAAACATTTTTATATAATATAATAGGATGTATGAAACACACAGATATAAGGTAAATCTACTAGTCTTAGTTTAATGAAGTGATATAACAATGAGGATAAAAAATTTAAAAACTAAAGTTGAAAAATAATTTCATTATCATTTTGAATAAAATATTAATTATGATTTTTAATTAAATATAAGCTATATATTTCAGCTATTTTCTGAAGGTCTTGGTTAGCAAAAGCGGGTTGAGGGGAGACTCAAAAATAGTATTTTTCACCTTTAAGAATAGTAATGAAATTAAATAGCTTTTATGAAGAAAATACGTAACTCTAATTCATGAGAAAGAAAAGAATGTGATTTGAAATATTAAGAAAGTGGCTATATAAGTTATGTTGGGATCTGTCAAATTCTTGCTGAGTTATTCTTGCAGTTAAATAGGACTTATTTTAATTTTGATATACTGCTAAAAATAATTATATTTGATTGTTCGAAGATGAATATAATATCTAAAGATATTTCTTCTAAAATTAATAGAAGATATTAATATCATCAAAATAAATAATTTGCATGAAAAATTTAAAAATTTCATTTTGGTTTTCCAGTTGAAATCATATTAGATGATAGATTCATTGAATTTTTCTACTGATCATTTTTAACATTTAAAAATATGTCTTGATGAACTAGCTGAAGATATTGTGAGAAGTTTCGATATTAACTAGCTCAAGAAATTAAAAGATTAGATAAATGATTTATTTTGTGTAAATTCGTATTGAAACTATAAATACTTACATTGTGTTTTGACCAATCACAACAAAGGTATATGTATTTTAATATTAGATAGCACTGTTTTATAAAGGCGCATAAAACCAAAGATGAAAAATTTGCCAGTGCAGTTTTCCCGATGAGAAATATAGCTTAAATGTATGAACTATTCTGTTGATGAAACCTTAATATTAAATTTTTTAAATATGAAAGTCTTAAGACAAAAATTTTGGTCCGTTTCTATAAATTTTTCACACCAGAAAAATAATGGAATTTCAATTTTCATGAAAATTTAAGCAGCCTCACAAATGATTACATTCGGATAGATATTATCTTTAAGAATTAAAAAACAATATTGTTATTACTTATGACACTTGGACTGGGCAAATTCGTTATGTGCCATTGGTCTTGCGAATTTAAGTCAGTAGGGTGCGTCTTTCGTTTAACCAGAGCACTACAAAGATGAAAATAAGACTTTGCTATTAACTCCTCCGATAGATGGCACCACCAGAGGATTCACTCCCTGAATTTTGACATTCATCTGGAGGAGGAAGAAATTTTTCTTCAAACCATTACACCCATGGTAACTGTTCAAAGACCAACCACAGGACTTTTGATTCCACAGATTAAAAAAAAAAGGTATATCGCATGTAAAAAAAATATGTAGAGAGAATATTACAGAAGTATTGAATTATTGAATTTAGTGAATATTAAAATTCCTTGAAATAAATTAGTTTAATTGGTACATGTTATTTTCCATCACTTAGTTGAAAAATTCAAATGAATTAGACTGTTATGAACTATGAGTCTATTTTGAAATTTTGATGACAAAAAAATTTAGTTGTGGATTCAATAAACTCTATTTTACAAATATTGCAAGATATATCTAGTGATGTTTATTATAATACTGACATTAGTTCAATAATAGAGATTTATATCTTTTTCGTCTGTGTGTTAAGTAGATGAGAAATTTGGTCACGGAGGTAATTATTTGGGATTGCAATATCCTTCCTCGATCATCACTCTTATCTATTAGGAAAATATAATTTTATTTTCTAAGTAAAAAATATAATAATATTTAAGAAACGTGTTCTGTTAATATAATTAAAAAATAGTAATTTGTACATGGAGCTTGATTAAAACGGTACTAGCATTTACATTATTTTTGAAAAAATAACGTAAATCCATTAAAAACAAATTTACGATAAACAGAAAAAAATTAAAAAAGGAAAAACCAAACGAACACACTAAATGATAAAATTGTAACTTAAGCTGTGTGAAATTCTTATAATGCTTAACAACTGATTTTGTGTGATGTTTGAAATCTTAATTCTTCAGTGTGATTTTAAATTTTTAAATTATCGTCGCGAATCAGTTTTCTTTAAGAATTTGAGGTATTTTTATAGGAAATCCTGTCAGATCTTAAGGAATCCAGAAAGAAAGTAGGCTGTGAATAAAGTATTAAAATAGCAATCTATTAAAATTTTGAAACACTTATGAGCAGTACGGCGCGGGTTTTTTATTGAAAACAAATTTGACATGATAGGCTAATGTCCTAGATTAGAAGTGACGATTGATTTGCGTTAAGGATTTCTTTGAAATTAGTTTCTGTTGATTTAAATCAGCTTGGATTAAAATATAGTAAAATGTGTCACTCTAAAGTTGTAGAGACTGAAATTCTTCAGCACTTAGTGGACACATAATTGCATACATCCCTTGGAGGGGACATTTATTGAATATGTCATAGACTAAGACAGACCAAGTTAAAATAGAGAACCCATACGTCTCCAAAAATTGGCTAATAAATTATTTGTGAATTTAAGGCATTTCTAATTTTTTGATGAACTTTACAAATAATTCAATGCTAAAGGCAATGTATAATTAATTTGTATCTGTATTGTAAATTATATTCATAAATCAAATGGAGATAATGGTTTCAGTGAACGTATCTAAATTCCATTGTAAATTTTTGTCTATTTGCATGTTTAGCATGAGAAAAAGTAAGATAATTTAGATCATTTGGATTCTTAAAACAATTAAATTGGCATTTGAAATGATTTCTAGGTACACATTGAAATGTTTTTCGTCAAAATTGAATTTTAATACGTAATTGTGGATTAATTGAAACATTTTATGTATTCTTAAGCTTCGAGAAGTCTATAGCATTTCAAAAAAATATTTTAAAATAAACAGTTGCCTTTTTGCTTATGAAGAATTGCTTAGTAACTAGACCTCTAGGTGGTTTTCTTTTAAATTATTTATTTATTTATTTTTTACAAAAGCTTAAAAAAATTTCTCTTCTTAAATATTACCATCTTTAAAATTAAAATAATGTTCATAATCATTACTGCATGAGCATATAGTGAGAATAAGAAATAAAATTTTTCAAAAATTAAAAATAATAAAAACGTTAATTGACTTAAAATATAGCTTTTTCTAAATTTAAGATGATACGAATTATATTGTGAGTATCACATTTTTAAGATTACCAATAACTAATGCACCACGACGTGCTATTATATAACAATGACTTTAAATGTACTATTAGGAAATATGAGTCTCTACTAATTCCACTGGACTTTGTGGGACTCATTTTTTCTTAATAGCACTTTAAATATGCTATTAGGAAATATGAATCTCATATAGTCAGACTTCCTTGGGTGTAATAATGGTTGGTGTGCTGTGACAAATCAATGACCAGAAGTATTAGATGAGTGTATGATCTAGAGAAGAAGCAAGAAAACTCAGTTAGTTAAAAAGATTCAAATTAAAGTTACAACTAATGTACAGTGGGTAGTTGTATATAGTCGTAAGAAAATGGGAATGCAAGGAATACACGAATGCAAAACAAATTAATAATAAATAAACAGAGGCAGTCACTTCTACAAAGGTGCTTACAGCTAGTCAATGCACTAGCAGCTTGTAGCACAGAAAGCTGGAATAAAATAACGTTATAGGGAGTGCAAAACTAATGTGCAGATGAATTAAAGAATTAATTAACTAACTTCGTGCCTAATCAGACTTCATGCAGCTACAAATTGAAGCGTGATTTTGTTGAAAAACAAAATTGTGTTTCAGACGTCTCTTGTTTTCAAATTGTTGTGGGTAGCAGAGTTCATTCACACTGTCTGTCAACGTTCACTGTTGTAGAGATGAGGCTGCTGCAACAGCTTAAATTTTTCAGTTGTTTCTTCATATTTCCACGAACCCATATTCGCTGGTATATTTCTTGGCTACGCTCTGCATGATTATGGATTTCTTGGAAAGATAATTCACAATTATACACATAATAATGTCTTGCAAGATTGAACAAAGAAAATATTTGATTGATATTTACATTTTTGCTTTATATAGAAGCTTCACATATAAAACTCGCTTGAAAAAAAAGATCTCTGTCCTTGATTTATATACACTTTCTAAGAAACGGTGCATCGCATTATACATATATATATATATATATATATATATATATATATATATATATATATATATATATATATATATATATATATTTGTCTCAAAATGACAAAAAAGAATTAAAAAACAATCAAATTTTATAAAACTGTAGTGCTTAATAAAGTTTGACTTTTGCATCGTAATAATATTAGAATAAATTAGATTGCTAAAAATTAATATATATTTATAAAAGAATGACTATTATTTGTAAAAGTGCTTACTTCCTACAAATAATGCTTCATTGACTGTTTAAAATTCTACAAGCATTTATTAAAATCATTTCCTCGAAAGCAATTCATGTCATTGTTCTAACGTATGAACTTAATTTGGTATAAATGCGCCCGCAGATATATTTCAAGTAACTGCAGACTCTTAAGTTCATAAATTAACATTCAAGTTTTCAAGGTTTCCTAATAAACAACATGAAAAATAAAAATATAGCCGATAATAGTCACAAAATCATCATCTGCATCATCGTGAGATATTGCTTAAAAATAGCATAACCATCCGAAATGAGACATGTATTTGCATGCGATAAGATCTCTGGGAAAATTCGTGTGGCTTTGATGTTCTTTCCAATCACAGGAGGAAAAAAAAAGGTGCTAAAATTTTCCACCATTTCTCTCCAACTGTTATTTACTGCCGGTAGTTAGAAAGTCTGTAATTTGGGGATCGTATCTTAATTCAGCTCGCAGGAAATGTAATGCGTCTTAATTCGCGTCCCACGTTTTAGATCCTTGAAAAGTGAATGTTAGAGCCACCCCCGCATCGCATGCCTCCACGTTTCTCGTGATTTGTTGAGCATGTTGAAGTGCCCTTTCTAATCAGGGGTCATCCCCATATTGCTTAAAATGCATACACAAGTTAAGTGTTAGGTCAGAGAGCTTCGGGGCTCAATAGCCGGTTAAGTTCGAGATAAGGAATAAAGAGAAAATAAAAAGATGGAATCGTCCTTCAATAAACTGAGAAATAAATCTTAGATGTTAATCTACTGTACTTTTTTCTTCATTCTAGAATTTAACTTGCTTTTGTTTCTTCTACCGCTACTATATAATGTGATCTTGCTTCTTTCACATGATTTATTTCTTTTGCATCATTTATCATTTATTCAAACATTATTCAACAAAAACTTAAGTAAAAGCAATAAGCATAAATAGCATATGATTTATTTTTCATAGATTTAATAACACAAAAACATAATATAAAAATTCAACAAAGAAATAAAAGTACGCAATACCTTTGATTTCAACAAAATTGAAATGAAGGCTGAAAAGTGAAAAATAAGGTTTTCCATTTTTTTTATTTGCTTCATCAATATTTTTATATGTATGTAAAATGACATTAGACATTTTATTTTTAAAACAGTTAGCATTTTCCTTAAAATAATCAAATTTTATTTCAAAAAGATCCTGAGTTTTAGAAATATTTGTGTTTCAATGCCATACTAAATATTTATTTGTGGATATATATGTATATATATATATATATATATATATATATATATATATATATATATATATATATATATATATAATATTAGCTTCCTTATGAATTCAAGAATGACTTCAGAAAATAGCAGATAAATGATGCGTACGAGATAGATATGGTAATTTCACATTCAAACGAGTTCCTCATCTGGGTTTAAAAATGGGTGGTTATTAATTTTTTTTTTAATTTTGTAATATTTATTTAGCAACACATATTTATTTTTAGCAATTCTATGATTAATCTTACTGTAAAAATTTATAATTTTTGATGAACTAAAGCTGGGACATTGCTTTCATGTATTTAGATTTACGCAAAGGCATTTAATTTTTATAAGAACCTGAACTGCCTGCTCAGTTTGAGGAACAGTTTTATGACTAGGATGGGATGTGGTTCTTGATAAAAGGTAAAGAATGATAACTTATCGCAATCACAAATATTTCACCGTCGGAGTGATAAGGAAGTTTGAATCGTAAATTAATAGTTAAGATGTCCGCTTTGTCAACTGATGATAGTTAACTATCTGTATAATGCATCTGATGCAACAAAATAGCATGGAAAATGGCGATAAAAGGAAAAGCATTCAATTCCTTAAAAAAATGCAAATGATAAAAAATTTCTGTAAAGTCATTTAAAATGATTGCAATAAAAGAATTTATTTTACATTCTAGTTAAATAGGAAACTTATGTGAACTATAAAAGTACATGAGGTAATTATAGTGTGTGTGAGATGCTAATATGCTTCTATGCATATATTAGCTACAGAAGTAACCACTTGTGATGTGTTTTACGACCTGCATAACAAATGAAATGCATATTGGAAGATACTTAACGTCTGAAACTCATTTTTGTAGTGGACGAGCCCTTAACTTAAAATCACGATTGGATCAAAGAGCAGCACGTGCTCTTTTTGATAACCCCGCCTCTAGATCATGATTGCGCACTAGGTCATGCCGCTATTGGTTCGGAAATGACGTCATGAGCGCTATGAGTATTTTGGACGTTATTCTCATTGGGTGAATTGATTCTGTACACCCTCACTTAAATTTATGAGTTAAACTTTTAAATGACGGCTTTCAGATGTAGTAAAAAATAACGAGAAGCATAACTTGACCTTGGTGTCACGGAGGGATCTCTCCTATCTTTACAATGAAATAAAGATCAAGAATACTAAATGTGTTTCTCCAGTGCTTTTCTTTTTAATCCATAAATATTTCGTCATACGTCTTATATGGGCTAAAGTTTAAAAAAAAACATTGTTAAATACCAAATTACATAAACCTCACATACACAAAATTCGGATAAATTCATTACCTTTTCATAATGTCTACACATCTTTCAGATCTACTTCTCGTTTCAATGGTACAGATGAAAACGAAAATATGCTTACTAATTTTTTTTTCTTATTTTTTATTCTTTAGAACAAAAATACTATGATGTACTTTAAATATAAATGCTTTCGATCATTTGTGATTTTTAAAAATATAGCACGTACTGTTCTGATTTAGAAAATTTTTCAATTTTTAAATTAATGGTACTTAATATTTATTTTTGTGAAATACAGTAAAGTTCATTAAGCCAATTAAATACATTTAATGCCTGGCAAATTTATGCCAACTTTAGGCCAACTACATGCATTTATATAATCCGCATGATAAAAATTCATAAATATACGAATTCAGTTGATAGAAAACTGTTTATAGAATTATGAGCACAGAGCATTAAACATAAGCAAAATGAACTGAATTAAAAGCCGTATAGATTTTGTGGTCTTATTAAAAGATGTTATCTATCTATGAAGTGAATATACATTTATTTAAAATTGCTTATGCATTTATTAAATTAAGATACAATATTGAAGTTGTAAAAATTCTTTGATTTGTTCTAAATAGCAGCCATACGAGAGAGTTTGCATCACAATATATGGTTTTAAAACTCTTTATTAGGAAAATATTTTAGAATATTGTAAACGTATTTCTAAAGTGACTCATGACAAAAACATATAATCACTTTCACACACACACACACAGCCCTAAGTTTTCACCACTAATAAAATTTGCTATAAATTTAATTACCTCAAAAAGAAATTTTGGAGGACAAGATTCAAGTTAGCTTCGAATTGTGTCTTTTATTTCACATTGTGTCGCTAAAATGTCTTTTTATTATACATTGTGTCTCCAAAGTATCTTTTTATTTCGCGTTGTGTCCCTTACGTGTTTTTTTATTTTACAATGTGGCTCCAAAGTGTATTTTTTGTTTCACGTTGTGTCTCCTAAGTATCTTTTTATTTAACATTGTGTCTCCAAAGTGTTTTTTTTTATTTGTCATTATGTCTCCAAAGTGTCTTTTATTTCACGTTGTGACTCCAAAGTGTCTTTTTATTTGTCATTGTGTCTTCAAAGTGTCTTTTATTTCACGTTTTGTCTCCAAAGTGTCTTTATTTCCCATTGTATCTGCAAAGAGTCTTTTTATTTCACATTGTGTCTTCAAAGTATCTTTTTATTTCGCGTTGCGTCTCCTACGTGTTTTTTATTTTACATGTGTCTCCAAAGTGTATTTATTGTTTTCACGTTGTGTCTCCTAATTATCTTTTATTTAACATTGTGTCTCCAAAGTGTTTTTTTATTTGTCATTATGTCTCTAAAGTGTCTTTTATTTCTCGTTATGTCACCAAAGTGTCCTTTTACTTCACATTGTGTAAGAGCTCACAAATATTTATCAATTTAGTTTTTTCTTAGTTTTCCAAATGATTTTTCAACTTGTGGGCCCTTCGAAATTCTTTGCTGTATGTTAGAACGATATGGTAAGTGTATAGAATATACAGTACTTTAGTTCATATCAAAAGTAATACTGTGCTGTACATATAATTCGAATAATCATTTTGTCATATTGACCTAGTGGCGAAACTGTGCTATTTGGTGCAAAAAGTCATGAGTTTTAGCACAGCCACTGTTCAACTACCAGAAATGGGTGTTATGTTTCAGCCTTCTAAATGCACATGTATCTGAATGGGTGTTTGAATGATTTCCAAGTTTCCACCCACCTGGAAGATGACCCACCCAGGAAAATGTTTTCGTTATAACTATAACAATGTCTTTTAGTTATTAGATTGTCCGCAGCTTGGTATCAAGTCATATCCTCATTATTAATGTCAAAGAGAAAAGAATATTTTTTTCTGTTTTCTGATATTTATTTGTTACATTATATTTAAATCTCTTATCAAGCCCTACTACGTATCATAAATACATTATTGTTAATTTTTGTTGAGGAGTATAAGAGATATTGTATATTGTGTGTGAATGAAAAATAAATTATTTAAAAGATACTATATGTCGAAACTATTTCAATAATGCCAAATGAAAGCCACAAAACTTGTTATCACTGCTCTGGACTCATAATGACAAGACAGTGGAGCAATATTATGCTATAATAATACTATAGAGTGTATAATCCATTTGAATTTGTGCATATTCATAGGAATGAATAAGCAAACTGACATTCTAATTTAAGCATATTCTTTAATTTAGATATCATTCAAATACCAATATTTTCAAAAAATAGTTACATTTTTCACAGGTGAAAATCAACTGTTTTTTTAAACAAAGAGTTGTCATGACATTCCACGACTGAATCAGCTATGTGTGATTTTTTGATATACACAAAGTTTGCAATGGAGGTAAATTTGAATTTATAATTCAATGGTTAAATGACGCTCATTTTAAGAATCAATGTTGCTCAAAATCTTTTAAATAATGTGAATGGACTCAGATATATTATTTTATTAAAAATTATGTTCACTCTCTGTTGGGGTAATTTCCTACAACATAGTGATTATAAATGTGGCGAATTACTCAAAATAATTACGTATGAAGTGTGTGTGTGTTTTCTGCGATAAAAAGTAATAACTAGTATTATTTAATTCTTTGGTCCATCAAGTAAAATTCATGAGTGGCTCTCTGCTTGGACATCACACACACACACACACACACACACACACACACACACACACACACACACACACACACACACACACACACACACACATATATATATATGCATATATATACAAGTATACAAGGTGGTTCTAAAATGTTTTTACAAATTAAAAGATGTGATAGTACCCATCCAGACAATCAATAATTACATAGGAACATAGGGTCGCATTCCATTCTGAGAGGCAGAAAAGAGGAATTCCAAACTGACAGACAACAAAGTTGGGTAAGTGAATGAATAGTACCAAAAGTTTCACAATCCTATTTATTGTTCAGTGAAAACTTCACAGCAAATGCTCAAAATGTCGCCCATGTGTGTCATTGAACAGTTGACCCAGGTGGAGGAACGACTGGCGCACCCTCTTAAGATTGAGGTCCGGTGAGCAAGGAAGCCAAGCCACATTTCCGCTACGTCCAATGCATCGCGCGACATGTGTGGCATTCAAAAATTGTTCCAAGAAGATATGGTATGTTGCGTCTGTCAAACGGTCTGGTATGATGTAAGGGCCTACCAAGTAACCACCGAGGATAACTGCTTAGATGTTCACGGAAAATTTCTGCTGGTGTCTACAAAGGTTTATACAGTGGGCATTGTTGTCAGACCAAACGTGTTGATTGCGTTTTTAAAAGGCAACGTCTATTATGATTGTGGCTTTCTCCGGTAACCAATAAGAGTGAAATGCTGCTTCTTCTCTGCGGAAATTTGCATACGGTAAATTCCTGATGCGTTTCTAGTTTCCTCTTTTCTGCCTCTCAGAGTGGAACACGACCCTATGTTCCTATATAATTATTGATTGTCTGGATAGGTACTATCACTCCTTTAAATTTGTAAAAAAATTTAGAATCACCCTGTATATATGTGTCACAACAGCTCATGTGAGCAAAACCTACAGAGCCTATCTCTGCCCTTTCTTAAGGAGAGGCCCTGGGGTGTGAAGAATGTGTCCTGATTGAGTGGTCAGCCTAATGCGAAACCCCAGTGTTCAGTTCCCAAGCATTCTTGGTATTCAGCATGCTTGGTATCCACTAAGGAAATGAAAGGCTGATTCGACCTTGCCCAGCCCGAGGATCGAATCTCGGACCTGAGACTTGGGAGCGTGAAACGCTACCACTAAACCCTTGATATATATATACACTACTGGCGCCCTGAAGGAAACATGCACAAATAACACGAAATTTACAACATACATTAGCGGAGGTGAGATATGCAAATGATTAGAATTTCAGTGCAGGTTCACGTCAGGCGTATCTGTGGCGTCACTTCAAAGCGCTATTTAAGGTTTGAAGATTTCGACGATTTCAAATTCGGTAATTGTTTTTTTTTTTTTTTAAAAAAAAAAAAAACGATTAATTACGCCTCGTAGAAAACAGCGATCATTTTTAGATCAATTATCCGAGTTCGACAGAGGAAGGATATTGGATTATCTTTCAGGGAAATAAGTGAAACCAAACAACTGTAATATGGATATGCGATTTTTGGATGCATGAGGCTACGATGAACCAACGTGTTCGTTCGGATCCACCTCAGGTCATCTCTTCACGTGATGACAATCTAACTGTGCGCATGACAGTACCGGATCGCTCAGCCACATCACGAACCATAGCACAACACATTCAGTCTGTAACGCATCAACCAGTGTTTGCGCGTACCATTCGACGGCGTTTACAGCAGAGTGGTCTGTCCGCAAGACGTTCATTTCTTCGTCTACCCATGACGCAGAACTACAGACGTCTCCACCATCGATAGTGTGATGAAGGATGTGGACTGCAGAATGAAATGAAATTGTCTTTACTGACGTGTCACGCTTCTGTCTGCAACACCACGATGGTCGCATTCGAGACAGGAGACCCCGTTGACAGAGGATGCTGAACAGCTCCGTTATGCACCGCCACACTGGTTTTGCACCGGGTATTATGATATGGGGTGGTATTGGATATCACTCTTGTACTCCTTTAGTACGCATTGCCGGCACTTTAAACAGCCAGCGCTACATCCTCCGAGTGTTGGAGCCAGTTGTCCTTCTTTAGCTTTAGCGCTTGCCCACAACCATATTTCAACAGGATAATGCGAAACCACACGTAACACGCATACTCTAAGTGTTTTTCGTAAATCGCCAGATTAAATTGCTTCCCTGGCTGGTTCACTCTCCAGATCTTTCACCGATAGCAAACATCTGGTTCATGATTGCTCAACAATTGACCTAGATTACATCCCCAGATGACACACCAGATTAAATTTGGCAGCGTGTGGAAGCTGCTTGGTCTTTTGTATCCCAAGAAGACATCCAAAGTCTCTTTGAATCAATACCAAGGCTTTTGGCGTTGGTGATCTCCAACAACGGAGGCTACTGTGGCTACTGATTTTCGCAGGAATGGCATTTAACAGAATTCAGTAAATTTAGTTATTTGATACTTAGTCAACATGTTATACACAAAGTAAACTTTGTTGTGATATCTCTTGTCTTTCTTGGTGTTGCAATTTGGGTGGTTAGCAATATATATATAACTGAATCATCTTTGTCTTAGTGAAAAGAAGTTCACCTGATAAATCCCTTAAAAACAAAGATAGCAAATATAAAAAAATCGCAATATACGCAAATTTTTTCTTTAATTAAAATATGCACAGTTACAGGAATATAATTTTAGTAAGGATGAACAAATTTAAATAAATATTTCACAAGCAGCATAGTAGTATAAAAAATGTTGGCTTTTGATGTTTCTGAATACATTTCTTTCAATGTCTCCGTTAATTTTATAAGTAATAAAATTACTATATTTTTAATTTGATACGCACAATAGCGCACTTTAATAATAAAGTACTTAATGCTTATATTTTATATTAAATATCAGACGGTTTCCAATCTCTGTACTCATTCTTTCGGATAGAGAATGAAAGATATTTATTTTATTTTATCAAGATAGTTTATATTTCGTTCAAAGTATAATCTTTAGATTTTTTTTACTAGTAAAAAAATATTTTATAGCAGTTCTACTTTTGAATATCCAAAAAAAATTAAAATTAATGTTACACTAAGGCCAAAATGTAAGTTTTATGGGACGAGATGAAAAAATAGTTGCTTTCAACGTAGTCGACTTTTATCAGAATCCGAGCCGTTTTTTAATATTTACTCTACGCGATCAGTAAAAATTCTCGGTGGGAAAGAAGTGATTCTGGAACAGTGAGAAACTAATAGCTTTGACGTATGATGAAACTGAAGCATCTTTGAATAAATCAGGTACCCGCATGCATTTAATTTACATGATCAATTAAAAGTGCAAAAAGTATTTTTTTTCTCACACGAATCTGTCACTATTTATTTTAGGCCAACGTGGCTTGGTTGAGTTGAGTATCGTTCTCATTATCGAACGGTAGTGAGTTTGAATCCTGTGTCAACCGAAGAGCCGTCCTGTTCATTAAAGGTAACTGGAGCACATTCAAGTGGTCGAAATATCATCTAAGTGAAATAATACTCTTGGTCTGGCTGTTCAACTATTGAAATGCCTTCTGTTTGACCCTGCAATTACAAAGCTGCTTTCACCCAACTGCCCAACTCTGGGTTAGGTATAGAAAAATATGCGGGGGCTCACACACAATGTATCTGAAACTGGAAAGGATGATCATGTGAAATGATGACAAGAATATTTGAAAATATTCACCTGCCGTGCTTAAAACTTTACGACATTGTAACGTAAAACGAAACCTAGATTTATTTCTGTAAACTCAAAAAAAAAAAATCAATTGTTTTGGTGTTTCTAAATGACCCTTTACCAGTAAAATCTGTTCGTTCAAAGAGTGTTTCTTAAAAAAAAAAAAAAAAAAAAAAAAAAAAAAAACGATTGCTGTTTCAAAAATTCTCCGTTCACTTATATAGAGCAATGTGATATGCCTTCCATCGGTATCTAATAACGTGAAATTTAACTCCAATAATCCTTCATTAATCGAAAGCACTCGCTCTTAGAAAATTTGCTTGTTTTTTTTTGTCACTCAACGGTCATTTTTTGCACACGAAGGCTAATTAGACCGGGATCTACGGTTTAAAGTGGATTCCAAACCACTACAAACATCCATGCCCAAGGTGGGATTCGAACCCACGAATTGTTGAACCGAAGGCAAGAGCGCTAACCATTCGGCTGCCAGCTCGGTCCCTCTTAGGAAAATATTTTCACACTTGTGTTACCATGAAAATTTGTTTTTGAACCTAACATTGTTTTTTATTAAGCTGCTTCTATTCTATAAAGCTAGAGCTTAATTTATTAAAGATATCCAATACAATAACGAACAATTCATATGAATAGGATTATTTATTTGAGTTTTTCATTAAGTCATTTGCTTATTCAAAATTATGAAAATAACTATACAATTACTTATATATTGAATTGAAGGCTAAGTTATCATTACACTCATTTCGAATATTGAATTACTCATAATTATTTCTTTTTATAACTCCTCGTTAAATATAAATAATGCGAGTTCACAATTCTTAAAAGCTTATAAGCTTTTATGATAAATATGCCTATTAATGAAAAAATAACTGCATATGTAAGTATATTTCTTAATTTAGCAACAATATTTTTAAAATTTAGAGTAAAATTTTTTTAATACAATCTATAGAGATTCCATAAAATTTTGATTGTTCAACTGTGAATGCTGTTTTGCTTTTGTGAGTTTCATTGTTAAATACAAAGTTTCCCACCACTGTACTACATCAAATATTTTGATTAGGCACAAGTAGGCTTCTTAAATGTGTATACTTTGGTTTAATTTAATCACTACTTTTCACTTAGAATATTATTAGTTTTAAATAGACGTTTATTGATAAGTTAAAATACATAAAATTTTTACTAAAAATGTTTGATTAATGAAAGTAAAATGTGCTTGCCTGCATACATATTTTACAAATAATGCCTGATGAAATTACTGAAAGCCGTTTAAACCAAAATTATAAATTTTTAGGAAATTTAAAATTTTATATTTTCCAATTTATATTTCAAAAATATATGTTTCATCATGCAATAAAAATTGGAAAATTTCAAATTTATTCTTGATGAAGTTACTGAAATATTTAACATTTTAAACAAAAATCCTCAAATTTTTGGAAAAATTATGAATTTGCATTAAATACACTTTCTTTCAAATTAATATAAAATAAATTCAATGTAAATATTAACAAAATGTGTATCGTAAGCACTTTTAGTTTTAAATTTATGCTAAATACTTTATATAACTTAGAAATATAACAATAATGCAGAGAAGAAACAGAGAAGCGTTAATTAAAAATCAATATATATATATGTCTTTTACATAAGGACCAAAAAACAAAAAATGCATAGAAAAAACAAAACTAAACACCATTTGTATCGATTATCTGATAGTTGATAACTTTATATTCAAATCTATTAATAATTTTAAACATTTAAGTACAATTATAAATTTTTCAAATACAGCTTTAGGAAAAATTAATTGTAGAATCTTGAAGGGGAATTGTTGTTATTTTTCTTATTAATATCCGTTGAAAAAAATCGATCCCAAAAGAGAGAGAGAGAGCAATTAAACTAAAATGTCCAAAACATATATTCGTTCCGTGGTGACTTCGAGACTTGACTTTGACACAAAACGATATAAATAACTTACTAATTTTTAAAGGTAAATACTTAGAAAAATTTTTGGTCCCTTACAGTTAAATAATAATTGTTGGAGAAATGGAACTAATGATGAAATGAAAAATATTATCACATAAAAATATAGTAAGATTCATCAAAGCACATACTTTCATGGCTTGGACGCACTGAGAGCTCTTAATAGCTCATGGTTAAGATTTTACATTGGAAGCTCATGTAGACCAAGAGGTAGACCAAGGAAAATGTAGTTTATTACATTGTTGAGAACATATCAACAAGCCTTAACAAGCATGTGAAGGATACAATGTTCTCTAATACCAATATGAAGTGTATGATAAAAAATTTCACATTCTCTATTTTACTTTCCCATGCACAGCAATAATTTTATATTCAATGACAATACTTCCTCTTAGTGAATATTAGCTTACCAACTATATTCATTTGTTGAATGTTCTTAAATTTTCATTTATATTTTACTTAATGAAAACTTGTTTCATAATCCTCCTACTTAATAAACAAAATCTTCTCTTGTAATACAAACCGATTACCGCTGACCCTCATCTTGATACATATGCACTTAAAAAATACGACTAGGTATTATGTGAATCATTTAGAATAGAGTTTATCTCTGTATTTCAAATGAAGGAATATTGTCTCCTTCAGGCTATGAAATAATAAAAATGTCAGTTAAGACCCTAAACTATTTCAGTATTTGACTTTCAATGCGTGTTGAGATCAGAAAATAGTATTTTAGAGCTTAGTCCAAGGTTCTGACTATCTTCTTAGAAAAGATAATTTCCTAAGCAGAAGCCACCATGATTGGAGTACTTTAACATTCTATACAAGCTTGACCTCCTACTTTAAGAGCAACAATTAAACCAGTTTTAATATTCAGTAGTAATTTATTGCTTACCAACATCAGAGACTGGTGCTTAGTGTTGCAGCTGTATACATTAACCTTAGCTTATTTGGTTATAATTTATTTTAGAAATCGTTATTATTTGACCTTTGCATCAACTATCTCTTTCCAAAGTAATATGCCATATTATATATTATTTTTACCGTTTAGTTTGTTATCTGTTTTGATTTGTGAATCATAATTCTGCAGTAACCACTCATCACTTATATTTTGAAACAAGTTAGCATTTTCTTTTTAAAGTTTCTTTAATTTGCAATGTAATACCAAACCACATTTTAGTCACTTCTTTAGATAGATTACTCTTGAAACCTATCATCAGGTATTGATAGTACATAGAAAAGTAAGAGTTAAATAATAATAATGAACACTTGTTTGATTGGGCTGTCGTCATCTCTGTTATCATTCATGCCGATTAAATTTATGGAAACATGAATACCAGTTACATATCTGCTAGTTAACTTAAAATGGATATCCATTTATTCATCATTTCATTATTCCTGATACAATTGAATACGTTTTCTTTTTTATAGGAAATTATTACTATGGATGTTTTAAAATAAAGCTAAACATCTGAATAAAAAGTGATAATAAGGAGTCAAAATTATTTCATTGTAATTATTAGTATATTTTTTCTTAGTATTATTTAAATAAACAGATGCTGTTTAACATTATGATCGAAGAAACTAAAGCCCTGATTAATTATATTCAGTACTAGCGGGAATTCGTTTTTTCTACTAAAAAACAACTGATAAAAGTAATTAAATGTCCCCGCGAGTATATCCTCCATATATGCACACCACACACCCACATATATCCCATATATATATATATACATATATATATATATATATATATATATATATATACCTATATATATATATATATATATATATTAGGTCTACCGAAAGGTTCGATCCGTTGTTCGATAATGATGTTATTAAAACCATGTGAAACAAGATCTTTTTTGTGACAACATCAGAGAAACATCATACTGTTTTGGGCCCTATTTGGAAGAAGATAGGATTAGTGTGAAAATATTCAAAATTGTAAGCCCCACGAATTAAGTCAGAATAATTTCGATGATTGAGTCATCATATGGCTATCTCTGATTGTTAGGAACAAAATTGATCCCTTCTTGAACCGTGTGGTAAATGGGGAGGAAATGTGGAATACTTACGTAAATATCGTAATAAAAAGGGTTCATTGAGCAGAAAACCTAGCCCTTCCAACTCTAAAACTAATTTGGCTCTAAATAAGAGAATGTTGTGTATATGGTGAGACATTTGAGGACCAATACATTATGAGCGTTAAAAATTGAACGAAAAGCTCAGTTTGGAAAAGTATTGTCAGCAACAGGATAATTTAAGGGGTGAGGTACATGAAAAGAGACCGGTGGTGTTCCAAGAAATAGCAGTCTAAGGAGCATTCTATCCCATACATCATATTCTCAGGAATTATCATTCTCCAGGTATCAATTGTTCCTGTCTTTGCAAAACTTTTAGCAACTTAAAAAATTCAAGAACGAAGAAGATATCGGACAAGACTGGTGCAATTTTTGGCATCTAGAGATAATGATTTGTAAATACTGATGCAAATTATATTATTCAATAAAGTTTACTCAAGAAATGAAAAATTTATTCTTTTGATTTATTTTTTAAAAACGGACAGAACTTTCCGGTAGACCTAGTATGTAATATATATATATATATATATATATATATATATATATATATATATATATATATATATATATATATATATATATATATATATATATATATATATATATATATATTATCTGCATATTTTCTTTTTTTATGATTCTCTAATGGCTTTCTTGTATAAATATATTTAAAATGAAATTTAATAATAGTGAAAATTTTTATTTCAGTAATTCGAATTCTTAGAAGAATAATTAAACTTTTTTAACCAATGTAATTCTCCACAACTACCACTCTGATTTACTGCTTGAAATTAAGAGCAGTACATATTTTTTTTATGAATTATGTGTTAAAATGATCCATACTAGTTGATAAGGTTTCAATTTTTATGTCTATAGTAAATTTCAAATGTGCATATCCTTTGAATCGAAATGTGTGAAATGTTTCATTTTGTTACAAATTTACAAATGTTAATGCTTTATCTCAATTTCCTGCGTTGTATATTTGATGATACAAATTGATGGCATAATGATTGATGATAAATAGGAGATGAAATTTCATCCTATATAAATTATACGTATACGATAGGAGTATTAATACAGAGAAATCTCCTCTGAAATGAACAATGTAATAAACCAACATAAGAGCGCAACCAACCAACAACATGGAAAATCAACATAAGAGCGCGTCTTAATGAAACGTATAACTGATCTTATAAGAATACGTTTAGCACCAAATGAGTATACATGTTAAAAATTTTTCACTATCTTGAGAGTACAAATTTAAAATTGGACTTATTTATGTTACACTATGAATATTTGCTTGCATTTTCTATGTGAGCCTAATTGGATTTTCTATTAATTATTAGCTATTACACGTATGTACATATTATTAAAGTTCTTTTTAATAATTTATGCTCAATAATAAATGTTAAAATTTTCAGATTTCCAACATTTATTATGTTTTCATGAAATAAATAATGAGTTTTACTTATTTATATTTCACATAATGTTTATAGTTATTCCAAGGTTAAAACGTGCAAAATGGTTGGAGAATTTGCAATAATACCCCTTTTGCTACTGTTTCGTAAGGTTGTATGTTGTTTATCTTTTACAGTCATGCATGTTCTTTAACATTGTTTCATTTTTCATAGTTAATTGCTTAATTACAAATTGAGTTTATATGCAAAATCCTCAAAACTTCAAAAAGTACCCATAAAAAATAAATAAACAAATGACTTCCGCCTTTAGCATTTACTTTCAGAAAGCAGGAAATTATTTCATTTAAATAGCGAATAAACAATCAAAATAATATTTAAAGGGTTAGTTTATTAAGTGATCTCTGTTTAACAAGTTTGTGAGCATCCTGTTTTAACTTTAGAGTCTGACGTTTAAAAGCTTTGAAAAGTATATAAAAAGAATTTTTTAATTAAACATTTTTTTATTCTAAAAAGGTGAAAATTCAAAAAAACAGAGGAAGTTTTGGGTCATCTTTCCAATCTTCAGTTATTGTTCTCCCCAAGACTGGAAATAAATAATCTTATGTATGTCATGAGCTATGACATAATGTGTATTTTCTTATTTTTAAATTGAAGTGAAAAGGAAACGGATCTGTTTGTAGAAAAAATTTAAATGATAGTTAAAAATTTGCTGATGATTTAATTGATTTATGAAATTTAGTTTATATGTGAAGGTCGTATTATGTATAGAATATAGAAGCAAACCTGAAGTTTCTTCTGTAGCCAGTGTTATGTTGCAAGATGTATCTTCAGTTAAGGGTATGATCCGACACATTTGATTTTTTTATTTCTCTGGCAATTATTTTACAAAGCAAATAAATTTATTTCCATATGATTTTAATTTATATACCTTTTTAAATCTTTTATCGAATCCTCAGATTTATATCAATTCTTTTATGTTCAATTCTTTTGTTCAATTCTTCAATTCAAAATATGTTCAATTCTTTTGTACAAACAAATTTATAGAATGCGATTTGGTTACATTGTATTCGATTGGCTTCCATACATTCGATTTGATCAATAATTTTTGTCTAATAGAGAATTACATTATATAAATTATAATAACTATTACAAACTCGTTGTCGCACAGAAATTAGAACATTGAAAAATAATTGTTAAAGTCAAATATAAATTTTTAACTGATAAATTTTAAGAAAATCACATCTCATTTTAATAAATTTGTTGTTTTTAAAAAATAAAAAATGCATTGTCTCCCATGGAAAAATTACAAAGCGTAGCCTGGGTCGAAATAGAATAATACAGGTGATAGCTTTCTATCTGCTTATTTATTCATTAGTGGATACTCATATACATTAATGATATGAATGTTTTCCTGATTTTTAACAGGATTTTTAACAACAACAAATATTTAATATTTTGGAAATACAATGAAATGACAAGCCTAAACATCAGTAAGAATTTCTTTCTAAACCGTTACATCAGTTATCATTTTACTCAACAAATAGTGAATATGCATAGTGGTATTCAGCGAATCACTGATTTGATCAATTAAAGATCATACAAGACTGATTCCTCTCTAATCCAATCTTATTTCCTGAGTAACAATACATGTAAAGGAATAAATGACAAATGTCTCAAAATTATTGCCAATTTGTAGTTACATTTGAATTTTTTGTTCAAGCAATTTCCAGTACCAACAGATTTTATCCCTTATGGAGTTGGTTGTAACAGTTGCAACAGCTCTGCTTACACAAACTTGTGTGCTTTTGAAATTTGTGAATTTATATAATTGTTTCATTAGATATAAACCTATAACCGAGATCGATAAAAACATTTAAAAAGGCAGATTGAACATTTTACTGAGTTGGATAAAGGTTTGATTTTCTACAAAATTATCAAGATAATAAGGCTGTAAAACATTCTTGATCCTCCTACACTTATTTTGTAATTTCCATAAAAGATTAATTCTGAATTTGTTTTTTCAAAATTTGGTACCATATATTAGATTATATATAAGACATTGAGCTGTCAAAAATATTGACAGAAAACTTAATGTGCAGAAAAGGAATTTTCCAGAAAAGAGACCAATCATAAAACAAATTCTCACTAATGTTAATTTCGATTTCATAGCTGTTGAATTTTGTTGTACGTAGTTCAACATTAGATATAAAAAAACTATTTTTTCTGGTAATGTTAGTAAACAAGCTAATATGTGCGAACAGATTTTATTGCAACTAAGGATTTCGAAATAAAATTTTAGCTAAACTGCAGCTTTCCATTAATATTTTGATGTTAAGAACCCTAGGTTATAATTTCTTATGCAGATTATTTCAGCACATTATAACTAAAACTTACAAATGGATCTTCATTTTAACCATGTTATTTTTAATTCAATTGAGCATCCATATTGCATGAATTTATTTTCATCTTCCCATAGAATCCTTGGTAGCAAAAAGTGTAATACACAAAGCAAAATTTAAAGTTCATCCCAAAATAATGAAAAAGGAAATTTTTAGTAAATTGATTGTGCATGTAAAGCTTTGCTTCATGAAATCTTCGCATTTGCGTGTGCCGATTAATAGAATTTATAACTTAAAGATGGGTTTTGGGTCTATCAAACCCCTACTTCTTAAAGATCTTTTTCTCAATATTAATGGCCTATTACAGACAATACTTTAAATAGCGTAACATTTAAACTTGACCTGATATTTCAACATTCCAAAATATATAAAACACTTAGATTAACTCTAAATTTTGGCTTTGTTTAAAATATGTATAAATTTCCGCATTTAAAAAATTTAAGAAAATAATGATATTTCCAATAAATATAAATAAAAGCCTTATCTTTTATATGGTACAGAAATATATTGATATTTAAAGTAGCAATATTTGAAATCCTTTGTCAGATTAATACATTTCATCTTTAAATAAATTGGAAAATGCTACTTCTTAAAATTCTTTTCAATTGTTTTTCTTTGCTTTCTTGTTTTCTCATTCGAAATCAGCAGTTCAGAGATGCGTTCACAAATAAAACTCATTATCATGCAACAATTTAGTTCTACAATTATGGAAATTTTAGGACTATTTAGTTAACAGATTTATTGTAACTGTTCTAATCTTTCTTATATGATCATGCTACGTAATTAAAGGTAGGAAATGAGCCAGGATCAGCTGCTATCTTCATTTTTTGGAAAGAAATTTCAATGGATTTTCGACCACGTTTAGGTAATTCTTTAACTTGTTCCTCTATGGTCCTGTTCCATATATGGAGTTTAATTAAAATGGATCTAGAAGTCTTATGGATTTCCTCACCAGAGGTGGGATTTAAACCTATGAATTGTTAAACTGAAGGCCAAAACTCTGATTACACAGCACTCAGCGATGTTTGAATTATATGAGGCACTAAACGGTGGCATGTATTTGGATTACTGCAGCCAATAATGATGCCACAATTTTTAAAGTATTCTCTCTCACTTTTTATAGGGGCCTAAGGGCAAGCCAGCTTTATTCAGAGAGAAAGATCCTGGACTATTGCTCGGTGGACATTAAAATTCCTTATAACAGCCTTAGACTATTATTTAATCAACAACGCGAAATCTAAGTATTGCATTCACGTGAATAAAATTAAATATTCAGGAGAATACGATCCACTACATATAAAAAGTTCTCCCTGAAAGCAATTTACATTGTAGAAAAATGCCTTACAACAACCTTAGAATGTTAAGCTGTTTACTACGCAGTGTTAAAAAATATTGACTTCCATTTCTCAATGTGACTTAGTTGTTGAAAATTGCTGTTTGGAGCAAAAGATCCTAGATTCAATCCTATGCATTGTGCAACAACGAGAAATGAATGTTGTGTTCTGCATTCTCATCTCTCGGGATGGGTGATTGGAAATTTTTCGGATTTCTGTGGAAATCAAAATGGCTTTAAGGAGATTTAGACAGTTAGCTGACCATTATGATGTGTCAAAGAGATGATTTTCAAGATAGTATCTGAGTTCAAACAATAATCATATGGGTGTTTCTAGGAATGATCTTAAAATGCGTAGAAATTTGCTTTTGTAAGAAGTGCTAAATGTGTTTTAAAAATATTTCAATGAAAGTGCTTATAGCATATTCCAATTTAACCTCTTATTGTGACATCTTTCAGAAAAATTGACCAAAAATGGAAAATTTTTTTGACTGTTTAATTTTATTTTTTAAATTATTATAAGAGTTAGAAAATGATTTTTTATTACAAAAATAAAGTTTTAAATACAATAACTACTAAATTTATAATTTTTACATACACATAAAACATTGATTACACATACATGTTATTCATATTGAGCAAATTAAACGAAATTTTGAAGCTAAATATAACTAGTATAAACTAGTATAATATAAAAACATAACACTATGATTTTCAATACATAAATTTTACAAATCTTTTACAGTATGGTATATCCCAAAACAAGGTACTGCTCAAAAGCCTATATATTGCACTTTTTACAATAAACTCTTGTCTCATGCCTTATTCTCTTCCCTTGTTCATCGGTTTTAAGTACAGTATATAAAACACTGCCTTATCAATCTTATTGCGGTTTGTTCATTGTGAGAGAATGTAAAATAATAAAATGAATTTACATAAATGAATCTTCAAAATTTTAATCATTTTTCTTTTGCTGAGTACCTTGTATAGTATAAACAATAATTTTTCCTTAATCATGAAGTAAATGAATCTTTCTTAATAAATTAAACTTATATTATTAAACATGTATTGTTTGATAAGTTCATTAAGAAAAGTTCCATAATCGTGTCATGGAAAATGAGCTTATTAATGACAATAATAAATTTGAAAAAGATTCTTTTTTAAATAATATTAAGCTCTTTAAATTTGATTCGCATTATGAAATACATACTTTTTATTAAAGCTATGATTTTTAAGCCGAATGGTTAGCTGTTGCATTTGGTTCAAGAATTTATGGGTCAAAAGTTTATAGACTATTTGTAGTGATGCGCGGAATCCATTTTAAATTGTAGGTCCTAATCTATTCAGCCGTGGCCAGCAAAAAATGACCGTTGAATGAATAACACACCGAGCTATAAGTTAAAAAATTGTTTATACCCTTATTGTAAAGGGAATTTAGGAAATGTTTTTAAAAGTTTATCTATAAAAAGTTGTTTTATAATCACTACTTTATGGATTTCACTGGAATTTAATTACAGTGAATTTAACTGGTTAATTTAATGAATAGATGCTGCAGAACCCAATCAGTAATATCAGCAATTTTATGCTACAAAAGTAATATCTATTGGTGCAAAGATAGTTTCATTTATTGCAGCATGCGAAAGTTTGGAAAAATTCTTTTTCAATAATTCTAACAGCTTTTTAGATAAAAAATGTAATATTATCTTCACGTAGCTATAACATGTAGCATACTAAGATATCATGTTGAAAACATATTTGAATTATGCTCTATTTTTTATTCTTAATTCTAACAATAAAATATTTTTCTTTTGATTTTTTTAAAAAAAATGGCTTATTTGAAAACGTTAGGGTCATTCAAATATAAATTAATAAGAAATATAAATAACCTATTTTTACTTTATTATTTTAATTTATTTATAATTGAATTAACATAATTTTCTTGTAAATCAATAATAAACTATTTCAATAAATGTGTTATTTCTGCAGAGTTTTGGGTTTTAAAAATGCATGAGTTTTTTAAGTTTTCTATTTTTCATAATCATTGCGAAAAATATTTATATTCTACGATAAACAAAAAGATATCCAATGTATGCTTGTAAGTAAAGAAAATTTTTTAAATAATTGTGAGTTGTATATAAAAATTAAGTTGATCTTTATGCCAAACTCACACACCTGATCTTTTTCTTAAAACTTCGAATAAAACGTATAGTAAAATGTCAATGAATTTTAAGCAATAGATTTTGATGTTACAGTATTTGATATATATTTCCGAGTTGCTGCAAGAATTAATTAAATTAGGAATATTTTTTTCTGCGCATTTGAAAACTAAAATTCGGAAATTCTTCTTCTAAAACAATTACAATGATGTAAAACATATCAAGCATTTAAAAACAAAAGGAGAAACATATAAATCATGTCTACATAGATTCACTTTTGAAGGTCAAAAATTCTTTTAAAAAATAAATCCATTATTACTTAGAGAGGTAATATGAAGTTATTTCTTCTATTGTTACATGAGATGAAACAGTTTAATTTCATTTTTGTTTCTGCAAACTAATGAATATGAGTGTGTCAATGCCATATCTACTTTTTTTGTATTTGATTCAGTTCAGTTTTAGCATAAAAAGCAAGGAAAAAATACATTGGACAATTTATAAGATTTAAAGGAAACACTTTCGATTCTTTATTTCATAAGACAACTTAAGTAATCCTTCATATTTTTATTGTAAGTGGTTGAATAAGAAAAACAAATAATTCATTGTCACTGAAATAATCTTTCATTTTCCGAATATTTATTGTAATCTTCATTCGTAAATATCTTTAGTATAAAAATGTAATAACTGAAATGAATTGTGATTGTTGTTGAAATGAGAATCGTAATTACGTTAGTTAATATAAGATTAATTAAAACTCGTTAATTAATATAGTTTGATTAGTTTTTATAACTTATTTATTAATTATGGCATAAATTCAAATAAGTTATGGTAAGTATCTAAGTTAGAATTTTTTAACAGTAGTTTTCTTTATATTATGATATGTGTGCGAGGTTGTTTTACTATAATGAATGAAGAAATATTTTCTGTAATATAATTCCTTATTTTCAGAGAACTATAAAAAACTGACTTTATTGATTAAAAGAAAATAAGGCATATTTTGCTATCTTATAAATAGGGTCCAAATATAAGTATAGGCTCTTCAATCTTTAATAGGATTTAATATTCCACTGTAGTTACTCATCATAATTAAAAAAGTTTGCATAGTTAAAATACTTTTTTACTTTTATTTCTTTTTATATTGGGATAGAAATTCATCTTTGCTGAAATGCATCGTTTGTTTTTCAGGAAATTCAGAGAGTCCTATAAATTCATTTTTAAATTAACTGTGCAATACTTAATATTAGATTTTAAGTTTCTAAAAGATACTGTATAGTTTATTTTTGATAATTTCTTATGCATAAGTGCTAAATATTTGATATGTTTGGAAACAAATATTCCCACCAATGGCTATACTTCAAATATAGTTATATAATTTTTATGTTTTCAATGAAAAATCTTATGTTGATTTAAATAGCATTTTTTCTAAGACTTACTACGATTTTATTTTGAGCAAAAATGAGACTTTCAATAAACACATTAAATATTTGAAAAATTCATGATTCACGTGACATTACATGCTTACTAATGCTATGTGTTGATTTCAACCTTTCTCATCAAAATAAACTTAACTTACTTTTAATTTCAAATAGCTTTCTTTTTCGTTATAAATAATCTTTTTCCTTTTTAATAAAAAATTAATAAAAAAGTGTAGCTGAAATTCCTAGATTATTTAAATTAAGGAAACAATTTTGCTTTTCTAAATAGTTGTGTTTCGTCTTTTTATTATTATTATTATTATTTGAGTTTTCTCTCTTCCTGCACGCAAAGAATTGTTACGATTTTTGCATTAAGTCGAGATTAAGAATTGTTGACAGCCTCTATAATTAATAGCAAACGATTGATAAATAGCGACACTGAATTCATTTTTCTCTGAAAAGAACTTCGATTCGATTAATTCATGCTTGTTTTTGCGCACGCGGAATCCTGAAGACATCCAAGCAAGACGCAAACCTCCCGATTATAAAAGCTCGACCTTGGCAATGCATGAGTCAAAGCGATGTTATCCATTGTGCAACACCATAAAGAGGAATCAAAATAATAAAAACATGCCACCTTCACTTACTATCAATAAGTTGCATTTCTCAGTCACGCTTACTCTGTTGCTTATGTTTTAAAATGCTTTGTTTAAGCTTCGAAGAAGGCGATGGCATTGTATGCCACCATAGAGATTCCATCTCCTTATTTCGTGCAATGTTTCCGGCAATTAGCCTTACGTCGAACGCTATGCGGTTCTGGCTTTCAGCAAAAAGTGTTGCAACCTCCGATTTTAATAGTTTCCGCCGGAATAAAACCCACCCACTAACATTTAACCTCATCTTATGAAATCCTTGACAAATCGAGCTATTGAATAAGAAGCAAGGAGTAAATTATTATTTTAATGATTTATAATAGCTATGTAGAGCTAATGGTGTTTAATTTAATTTCTTGTGCATGTCTGGGAGACACAATTAAATCATTTATTTCCTAAACTGTTGGGATGGAAAATTTTTCATCATTTTATTTTTGTACAAACAATTTTTTCATCTTGTATATATTTAGGGTTTAATCAGTCATCATAATATTTAATATATTTCCTTTGCTCGAGCTGTATGTATTCCATTTTAACTTATCATATTGATCATTAGAAATAATCTGTAACTAGGACACTTTTTTTTAAAGTTTTGAATATTATTTAAAATTCCAATTAAAATGAAAGTAAGTTATTCGTAAAAGGATTAGGATATGAATTACTTAAAAATGATTTTCTTGATATGTGGACGCAACAACTACAAAAACTTCACTTAATTGCTTAATTACTCAAATTTAAAATTAGATATCCATCATATATATATATATATATATATATATATATATATATATATATATATATATATATATATATATATATATATATATATATATATATATATATATATATATATATATATATATATATATATATATATATATATATATATATATATATAAATATATATATATATATAGATAGATAGATAGATTGTTGTAAAAGTGATGATTCTTAAAGCTAATTATAAAAATTAAAGCAGAGATGAGAGTCAAAATTTATCTGATATGTCCTCATTTGTTCAAGGGTGAGAAATGATAAGACCCGAAAAAGGATTCAATCTCAAATCTGTCTTTCTAAATATTAACTATTACAACATAATATAAAAAAGAACGTTTGCAAATAAAATATTATTTTGCATGCAAAAACTTAAATAAAGAGCCAAAATATTTTTCGACTTTGTAATTGATTTATTCTCTGACTTAATAGTATCTGAAATGATTAATTTATATCATTCAAATTATATTTTATACCCCTTCATGTGTGTGTTGTAAAACTATTTATAATTATTAACTTATTTATAGTATAATTTTAATTCACTTTTGCAGCAATTATATATAAATATTTTTTTTAATTCTTTAGCAATTTAGAGATTTTAAGAATGGAATAAATTATGCGATAAATTTAAGAAAATGTAAAATGGATGACAGCATTTTGAATGAACATGCGTTGATATGAGTAAGAGTTGTAAACATTTCTGTATTTCTTAAATCATTTGCAAGTTCCAATGATCGATGAAATATTAACAACTGAAATTATATGAGATCTTAATCAGACCATGATCCTGTAAGATATGAAATAAATCATTTTTCGATATTTAATTGAGAGAAGATTTCTTTCTGATTAGATTGGATTCGTTCGTATTTTTTAAGTTAATTTTGATCCTTTAAGATATATAGGTGTTTTAAGAAGTAAATGAATCAGAATTCCACTGGATATTTTTAAGAATGTAGCAGCTAGGCTGTGGTGAAATGCTTTTGAACATTCAACACGTATTATCTTTTGGCAGGAATTTTCACCTACAATGACTGTTTTCAGGTGTCGCATGAAAGAAACGTGTTAAGCTCCCACGCCTACACTTTGAGAGATGTTATGCAGGAAAAAGGTAATCGAACACGTTCATCTCCCATTGTTAAGAGTGGCTTCCATTTTGAAAAAAGAAAAAAAGCAATCCTCTCACTAAGATGCAGTGAGCCCAACAGAAATAAAATTTGACACTATATTATGAACAAACTAACAGGGAAAACCTAGAAAATCTCAAATTTCCAACCTCGACAAATGTGTATTCAAAAAGAAAATTTGTAAAGCTCATGTCTCATTATTCAATAATGGCTAGTATCGAACTCAAAATCTTCTATTCTAAGGAACGTGGTCCTATCATTTATTTTACATTCAATGCTAAAACATTTTATGTTGCATTATAAAACAGAATTTGTTTACTGATTAGTTTAACAATTTAAAAATTATAATTTTGAGAAATATATTTCATCCCGGTAAGCGTCTGTAAGAGAAACATTTAAAATATAAATTCATTATACACAAGTTTAATTTCCGTTAAAAAAATTTTTTTCTACTTAAAAATGACACATAAATATCGTAATCCAAAGTTGGTGCCACACATAATCATATTTTAATGTGGGCTTTCAACATGAATTGAATGATTTCCAGGAATTACTTCTTCGTTACGAAACTTTTTCCAGCGGTATAAGATATCTGATTGGACGCATTACATGAAGAAAACTTTCGCCTCAGGGATCCACTGACCTTCAGGATCACCAACTCTGGATGCTTCCGCAATAATCAGACCATAGAAAGGAGTTCAAGTTTGATTTCCTTTTTCTTGAACATTTCGCTTTCTCCCTAAAAGTGAAAGTTAGACGTTCTGCTCTGTTTGAACGGAAGCAATGCAACGTCACTTTCTAATGCTTAACATCTAGGGCAGAACGGCTCTAAAGTTCGGTAAAAGAGCGTGACCAATTGTACGAACGTTGTTTGTTACGACTTTAAAATAACACTTTTGTGTATGAAAATTGAGTTCTGTAAGGAGCTTCGTCTGTCATATTATGTAAACGGAAGTAACGCCCTATCTGTTCCATTTTGTGGTACTTTGGTCGCAATTTATTTTATATTATTGCGTTAGCATAGTTATAGAAATTCTGATGAACTCGAATATTTTATCTCAAAAGAAAAATGCACGGCTTTTGAGATAATTTTATCTAGCAGTGTTGAAAAATATGATGAAAACATTTGCTCTTACTTCCTGTTGAGGAATGTAGCAATTATGTCTTGATAAAATGATGATTTGTGTAAGACACTTGATAAAAATATGTCATACATTAAAAACATGACATACATAAATAATAAAAAAGTATCACATTCATTACAAACATTTAATTGCAGAATATGAAATAATCCATGATATGAATATTAGTATTTGGTTTCATAGAATTAAAAAGTCTTACCGTCTAGCGCAGGAATTATCAAAATAATTTTGCCTATCATATCATGTGAGCAACTATTATTAGCAATATTAAAATACTATTGACAGTATTATTCGAATCAATAACGTGCTACGAGCTACTTTTATAAATTAGCTGATAAAAGAGCACGTACTCACACGATATTATTATTTCTTATTAATACTTACTCTCATTATCACTTTGGTGAGATTACTGTTTACTATCAATAATATTCTTAAGTATACATTAATAAACAACCTGGAATATTTTGAATACTTGTGTTAAATTTTTTTCACTTGAAAATCCATTAATGAAAATCAAAACATTTAAAACAAGGATTATTACATTTAAAGAAGTAATTATCAGTACTAAATTTGTTTAAATATAACATGACAATTATATCGACATAAATTATTATTTTCAGAAAATTAGTATTTAGTTGTACTATACATATACTCTAAAAATATATACAAACAATCAGAGAAAAAATTCGAAAGCTGTTGTAAATTTTACAACAGCTTTCGAATATATATATATATATATATATATATATATATATATATATATATATATATATATATATATATATATATATATATATATATATATATATATATATATATATATATATATATATATATATATATATATATAGATAGATAGATAGATAGATAGATAGATAGATAGATAGATAGATAGATATTCATTCAGTTATAAAGAATTTTTAATTTTGATCTCAAAGGTAATTTTAACATTTGCTGAAAAGGATATAACTTACAATCTAAGTTGAAGTAGTGACTTAAGTTAATATAATAAAAGGCAAATTGTAGAAAACAATATGTTTAAACAGGGAAAAGCATGTAATATTGGCCCAAAATAGTTCGTTTTTACAATAATTCAAAATTATAATCATAATAAGTAACATTAATTAAAATGGTAAACCAAATATAATAAAAGATAAAATTATTATTAAAAAAGTTGTGTTTTAATTGTAAGTTAAAATAGTAAGGCAAATAATATTAAAAAGTTTAAATTCTCTCTTTTTAACACATGCATTTTATTTTATCTCAATAAAAGTTTAACTACAAACTTGACAGAATCATTAAGTAATATTGAGAGAATTTTAAGTTTTAGTAAATTTTTTCTTCAAACCTTAAATGTCAGATATTTCTCACATTATGCAAATATAAAAATTTAGATTGCAGTAAGTTTAAGAAACAGTATTGTAATTTTTGGCTATTATATGCCACTTATATTTACCAAATATTAAATACTTTTTACATAACAAAATTTAAATTTGTTATCTTATACCATGTAATTTCCAAAGCACTCATGCTATTTGATGAATTATTGAATATTTGTAAAGATACTAAGAGAGAGAAAGAGGAAAAGATCCGGTATATATAAAACTGAGAGAGAGACCTTACTTAAGAATTTTAAAATGACTTATTTTTCTTGGTATTTTACGAATAATTGTGATATTTCTTTATTATCCATAAATTCATTGAGCTAAGAATAATGATTTGGAAGATAAATATAAGGGCAAAAATATGTTCTCTCTACAAACATATATTCAGATATTGAAGTTATTCACATAGTTATATAAGATATTTATGCGAGATAATTCTATTCTCAATTATAATAGATTCATAAATTTATTTTTACAAAGATATGAACAAAACGAAAACATAAAACGTTAGTTGGCGTTCTCTCTATTTTAACTCGTTATATATATATATATAGTAATATGAGTTAACATTGTATTAACTACTTTGAAATTTGAGGATAGCGCCATCTAGTATATAATGAATTAAATGTTCCATATACATTTTTAAGATCTCGGTTTTGTTTTTTGGAACACGTCGACAGTTTCTGCTACTCCGAGATAGTAGGATAATCAAGTGTGAACAGCAGAAAACCAAAATATAGCTGATGTTTTATGTTTGTGATATTATTTCTCTTAATCTCTAGTTTTTATGCGTTTTAGTGTTAAATAAAACTGTTTCAAAAGTGTGTATAGTATACGCTTTAGCGTTATAGTATTAAATACAACTGCTTCAAAAGTATATATATATATATATATATATAGTATACTTTCCTCCTATAATATTATTTAGCCTACAATGTAAAGTATACTTAATTATATGTTAATATGTATAATATATATTAGACTTTCATTTTAAAAATGGTGCAAATTCTTTTTCGTTAAAAAATGAAATATCAAGCAATTTATGCATTAATTCATAGTGAACATTTTACTTACAATGAGTTTGAAATTTATTAACTTAAGAGAGAGAGGGAGAGAGTCAATCCTTTATCTAACTTAAAATTAATAAATAAAAGAAATTGTGCAGCACTTCAAATTCAAATTCGGATTTTAAATTGCTTGTAAATTTGCATCACTTTGAAAATATATGATTCATATACTTTATACTACAATGATTCTTAATATCATACGTCATAACAAGCTCAAGTAGACACATCTATGATTTCAACATTAAAATACCTCGTATATTTCCTTAAAATGCTACAATATGTACCTAAGTAACATTAAACGTCCTTATAAATCAAATTCGAATGTTTCAGATTGTTCTTTAAGTTTTTTCCTCATGTCTTAAGGAATTCTTTCAGTGCATCGGTAACTAGAATAATCATATGAGTAGATAATGATAAAATATAGAATGCTATAATCATCTAAAATAATGTTGAAGATGAAAGTATTTGGTTTCTACTGGCATACTATAAATCAGTCTTTTAATTGTTCACATATGGTCAATAAGTGTGAATTTGTTATTGTATGATATCCATTTTCAACGGTAAAAATCTAATGTATGTAGTTAGTTTTTTTTTCTGACGTAAATAAATAAAATCCATAAAATTATGAAGGAATTCTTAAAAAAAAATCGTATATGTTATTTTGTTTCGTGTTTCTTTTAACAGAGTAAGGCTTATAAATGCCATAAATAAATTATCGTTTTAGATAATTACATGTACTAAACCAATTCCTTTATTCTTTATTTTATCAATTGTACGGTTAAATAAATTCATTCTAAAGAGTTATTGATTATATAAACCGTTAGTATATTACAATTGTAAAATTTCAAATGGAGCATCTTTGAAATTTCACATTTTGACCAGATGGAGTTGACAAAACTTCCTTGTCGATGATTATATATATAATGATTGCAACTCTTAAATTTTAGTGTTGTTATTGCATAGATTTGGTGAGCGGATTATAACAGTGAATATTGTCTAATTATATGTAATAAAATGAGGAAAAATTGATTGAAATATAAAATGAGGAATTTTATATTATTTCAGATGCGAATTTAATTTGTCCACAAGTATCTAGCTCACACAGTTTGATTTATATTAAATATTTTTAAATATGAAGTGGCTTTTTAATATGCAAATCTGAAGTTTTACAGTTAAAATAAGATAAATATTATTAAAAACTGAGTTATTTTTAAAATTATTTTTTGTTTCATATCAGAATGTAACTATGTGATAATTATCTACAAGTTATGAAGACCATTGTTTTAGCTATCGTACAGAAATGTTTAAAAAACAGAATACTTTGAAAATTTCTTGGGTTTTGACCAACTTTCAATAAGATTAATTTAGGAAATTAACTCTTTAGTTTTAAATACCTCTGCCTTTTTTCTTATTTCATTAGAATATTGTTTTATGATATCACACTCAAAGTTTCCTGACCTTTTACAATTTAAATGTAAGAAGTGTTCGCCAATTCATAAATATCTAATGTTATTTTTTAGTTTTCTTCATATTTGAAGATTCATAAAATGAGCATTTAATATTAATGCTTTACAATGTTACATGAGAACATTGAAAATAATACATTTATAAAATATTCTTATTTATATGACAACACGATATTATATTCTCTTAAAAACTAAAACATGGAGTAACTTTATATTTATTTAAAACACGATTATGTAAATTACTCTAAAATTAAATAATAATAAGTTGAGTGTTTGAGAATATAATAATAAGAAATTTATTAAATGACTTTTGCCATTAAAATGATGATTAATGTTATTTTCAAAATAGGACGTAAATATAAAGTAATCATTTGCTTACGAAATTAATATCTTATATGATGAAGCATAAAAGACAAATTTCATTATTATTAAAATATGAAATTAAAAAATAAATGTTTACTCTGCATAAATCTTGTAGTTTTCAATTGTTTTACTTTTTTAACTGAGTTAAAATTCAATAAAAATTTTGTGTTCCTTTTTGAAAATTTTATTCAATTATTTATAAATACATAATTCTTTTTAAAAATTTTAAATTTTTCTCTTATTTGCTCTTTTAATTCTGATGTTACTTGGAGTTTCTCTTCTGCAGAATATATTAAGCAAATTTAAGTTAAAAACATTTAATATAAGCTCTTAACATTCATAACAATTTTGTTTCGAAAGAAACTTTATTAAATTGAATGTCCAATGACTCGAATTTTTCTAAAAATTTATTGTTTTTAATTAACTTACTTTATATTTAATTTTTACTTTATGTATACACATGCACAAATATTGTCCAAAATAACGGAAAACTCATATACAAAGAAGTGCTTTATACATATTATAGTGAGGGAGCACCTTTTGAAACCGCCTAAAAACTTTAAATGGTGTATGACGAACTTTAAATGATGTATTAAATGGAAAAAAACTAAAATACAAGCAGTGTATGACGATCACCGATGCTATATCATTCCTCATGAAGAATCTGTTTTGATTCCAGGAAAGACTCAGAAAGAGGATAACTGGATCTCACTCTCTCTCCCAAACAGAATTTGGGAATCAATATGAATACAATTATCAAAAATATTTCTCACCCTATCGATAGTAACAGAAGTTTCTCAAAGCTGTGTATTGATTAAGAAATTAATTCATTATATAGAAGCAGGATATTAATCACATAAGTAATTTATCTGATTTTTATTCAGATTTCAGCAATATTAAAAATGCTTGCTTTACACTCTTAGAAAACTAAAATTGTATCTTGATGTTTAATATAGTAATATTTATACTTTGGCTTATAAAAGAAAATTAAAAAGTTTTTCGATGCATTTATTACAGTGCATAAATCTTTTACGAATTATAAATTAATATTTTTTATGATTAAGTCAGCCCACTTATAAAAACAAAATTCAATGAAGAAAAGGGTGGCTTTAATTGGGGCTGATAACTAGCAAAATCACCAGAGGTAATTTCGATTTTGTATTTTCATTCCACTTAAGTATTTTCTTTAAAATACACATTAAAAATAACGTTTTTAACGTTCATAAAAAAAGCTTTTTGCATCATTTATGAAAAATAGTTTGATTTTTTTTTTTGTGGACTAAAATCTTCTGTAAAAGAGAATAAGATACATATTTTTCATGTATGAGGTTTATGTGTAATCTGTTTTTTAAATGTCACTTAATTTATTTCGAAGCACTTTATTTAGTGACTTTTGAGGAATGGTGTTGACAGTTGAAAAACTGATTTTGTAAAGTAAAAAAAGAAATATATCAATAAAAAAGCGAATATTTTTCAGCACATTAATTGCTATAGCTTTGTTTTGAATAAATATTTTGTCAGAAAAAATGAAATGTTTTGTTTATATTTAATCTTTATACTTAATGCTACGAATTTTAATTTCCATAAATACTGAGATTTTAATGAAAGTCATTTTCCCTCGGTTTTATAGAAAATAGTAAATTTGTTTAATTGTCGGAACTATGAATATTCGGTATCTAACGTAACTCAGTAACGCGTTTTTCTGAAAACCATTGAATAACTTTATAAATTCTCCTTATGCATATTATCACGGAAATTTAAATTGATTTGCTTAATTTGTATTTGTAACTTGAATCACATTAAATAATTTATGAAAACAGGAAATGTAATTAAAAATTGCTCAATCTACTCCACAATATGCATTAGTTAAAACTGTTATTATTTATATAAATTTCTACGAGAATTTTGAATTATACAATTTATCAAATAAAATGAAAATTCATAAGAAACTGTGTTAACTCTAATTGTAAGTAGCTTTGACTGCTGCTTTATTGTATTCCTTGAAAATTTTATACAATATATTTTAGATGCTTTTCTCTTAAGCGAAGAAGAAAAATAATGTGTATAAAATCCTTATTTTTACATTATGTAAACTAAACTAAACATAAATTACAATATTGTTTTTAAAAAATATATTTTTCTTGTTAAAATTATTACATTAATCCGATGATAATTAAATGATGATGCTTGTGAATGCTTTCACAAACTATTTCAGGATTAATATATTTGTAACATGAAAATTATAGCGAACTTACTAAACTACTAATTTTATTTCATCACTTGAATTGTAATGCATTGAATGCTTTTGAATTAAGACCTGAAGAAAAATATATTAAAAATATATAGCTAAATGCAGAAGACACAAACTACAAAACTTAAATAGTAGAATAAATTGAAATAAACAATATTGTGAAAATTTAAATAATAATGTAGGTACATTTCTTTGTCAAGATTTATATACTACGTATTTTATGAAATTGTAAAATAGGAAACCGTTTAACTATTTTAAGCAATTTATAATAGGTATTTCAGTTTTAATATTACTATGAAACTTAAATTAAATTTGAAATAAATTTCTTAAATTATCGATAGTTAATTGAAAGGAAAATGTTTTGTAAAAATCTTATTTGACTGATAGAATAAATCTTTTGTTTCTGACTAAACGTATACTGACAAATATTTAAACATTTTTCATTAGATCTATATAAACAATTTTGTATTTTTTCAGTACAGAACATATTAATAAAATAACAATAGTGACCTACTTAAATAAGCATAATACGTAAAAGCAACTGCAATCATATCTTAAATAGATTCATTCTCATATTTGGTTCATCCTGATCAGTATAATCTAATCTCATTATGGCTTAAGTTAACCTCATCATGATCAATCCTAACATGATCTCATATTTGGTTGATTTTGATTTCGGTATAATCTAATCTCATCCAACAGTATAATCTAATCTCTCCTTATGGTTCAAGCTAACCTCATCATGATTAATCCTGACCTCATATAGCAAGTATCAAATAAACTCATCTGTGTTCAACCTAATTTTAAAACATAAATCCAATGTGATCTCTCTAATTAATAAAGATTTAATTTAATTAGCAAATATAATTTCTCTTGACCTTGGAAATAAATATTTTTAATTTCATTTTAAAGTTCAACCATAATGTCTTGCGTCTGTAACTGTAGTTTTTAAATACAACATGGTTGCAATCTTTTTTGCACAAAATTTTGGAAAAACTCTAAGCCTTTATTAAGAGTAGAGAGTGATTATGAAACTTATATATGTAATAAAACTAAGGATATACAATGGAATGTTGTATTAATTCACGAAGATTAATTTAATGTGTATCTACCATATAAAATGAGTTCACCAACCGTTTAAGTAATTTATTTTCAAGTTGGTAACAAAATTTATTTTTGTTGAATTATTGAAAGATTAAAAAGTATCATATATTATAATTCAGTGTTTTTTAAATTCACACGCACTTAAATAAAATATTTACCAAGAGGAATTGGCACATTTTTTAAAGTAATATGGATTATAATATCTTGCAAAGTGTGCAATTTGTTTGTACTTCACTAATTTCATCTTCCAAGTCTTTATTACATTAAATGCAGGAATCATTTATATAATCTTTATATACTCCTTTATATTCTAGAAGATGAATGCTTATTATTTTTTATATTTGTAAATTTTGCACAAACTCAAAATTTGTTTTATAATATTTTCCCAACATTCAATAATGAGAATTCAACATAAATTAAAACTATAGAAAATTAGGAAGAAAATACGCGTGAAGGTTGAAAATATCATGCATTTTTAACTAATAAGCAATTTAAAATGTCCATAGCTCAACACTAAACGGGTTCGATTTCCACAGGAATGTCAATATTTATAGTCCTCCTTATAAAAAAATTATTTATTTGTCTGCGGTAAAGAATCAAGTGATTTTTCAACATAAAAGGAAACGACTGACTTACGTTTAAAAGACTTTTGCACAATTTTCAATTAATTTTCATTTCTAGGAACATAATTTATAAAATAAAAAACAAAGCTATTTCTTTCCAGTTCTAACAACATAAAAATTTTGGGCAAACTTCATTTAAAATTTTGTGAAAATTTTGCGTTACAGATTTCAATTTTAAAAGTTGGCCTGGCAATGATTTGTTAGTGCTCTGAAATTTAGTTCAATAGTTCTCGTGTTGGATTCTCATCTATGAAGTCAATGTTTTTAATGGATTTGGAACTATTTTAAACTGTAATTTTAGGTTTAATTACCAATCATGTGATTAAAATTACCACATGTGAGGTAGATTAAAAATTAATATACTGTTTTGAAAGAGGCATTAATTAAAAAAAAAAACTAACTGACGACAAAAATATTCTGATTTTACAAAATTATAAAGCCTTATAACCTTAAATCTGGAATTTCATTTATAATTAGCAATGAAAAAATTAAAAATTGGTATGTATAACATAGAGTTTATAAAGATACTTATCATTAAAAATTATTTCTTTTGGAAGAAAGCATTTTTCCAAAAAGATTACAATTCAGTAATTGCAAACGGTGATGACTTTGTAGTCTCTTATTGAACATGACTAAGAATTCAGAACTTGGATAATGAAACTGTTCATAGACATCCTACTGTATTAAATCATATTATTCATACAACATTTAATTACGAATCATTTTCTAAGTAATGCAAAAAATTCAGACGTATTCAGCATTATTTTTTCTGGTGTCTGACAATCTGGTGCTGAGTATGGAGAGATGGTGGGAAGCAGCCATTGCAGTAAGGGAAGGCTATATTCCATACTAAGGAACATCTACTTGTTGTTCTTACTTTTGGATAAACATTCTTGTGTAACGATATTGTGAGTTCAATAAAGCCCTTTTTGTTTGATTTTATGTTATCAGAATTGTATTCAGTTTTGTGGAGCTATGCTTTCGCCATTGCTTAAGTCTAAAATGCTGTCTCTCATTTTTTAATTTCATGTCCCACGGATTATTCCACGTGGTATTATAGCAAAAAAACCTGTTGCTTAAACTTACCTTTGCACACATTTATTGTGTATACATCAGATATAGTTATATCAGCAATGTATATTAATTTAATATGCTATGCTATAAATTGTAGTTATAAATATTCACACACAATAAGGTTAGCTAAAATCTAGTATTGTATATAAGTATATATATGTATATTTAAAATTACAAATTATACTATAAACGAGGTTAAATAAATGCATAAATTGCTTGTAAGTTCTTATTTGTTACATGATAAATATAATAATTGTACTATTAGTATCACCCGACATTAAAATAAATAGAATAATAAGTATACCAGATCTTTCAGACATGAGGTAAAGCATTTATTTATTTTAGAGAAAAACCTAAAATGAATGCGATTATTAATGTGGAATAACTTTAAAGTTTCATCATTTGCACAATAAATTATCATTTCCTTTTGAACTCTTTTGAACTTCTAAGAATACCCTGCCTCTAGGATTTTTCTCTTTAAAATGACTCATGTGAATTTTGTTCAGAATCTCTCTTGGAATTACTCCTGCGAATCTTGCTCAGAAATAATACGGGTATGGATTTTCTTTCACAGAATAGTACTTTTCAGGTGTACTCAAAAGACCTTCGTACAAAATTTCCTTATGCACATTTTTAATTCCGTGTTTGGATAGTTTTGCTTATTGATACATATCCTCATTTTGTATGCATGTTATGAATTCGCAATTGGGATTCTTGAAATATAACCATAAGAAATGTAAATCACTAAAGGTATTTTTACTTTTCGTATATCAGTGTATATTGTGAAATTGTATGTATATACATTTACACACACATACAAATTAACTGTATAGATTAAATATTCTGGTATGCAAAAATAAGCTCGATTTTATGAATTACTTCTAAATTAATAACAGTACTAAAACTGAATGTGTCCTTTGGTGTAAAATCAAGTTCTTCTTAGGTCATTATTTATTTGATATGAAAAAAACTAGATTGTCATTTTTGGTTAAGATCCGATTTACAAAAAAGAATTACTTTAGTTCTTTCTTTAATGTGGACGGCATGTATGGATAGTAAGCAGGAGCATAGATATGATGTCTTCCATTAGTAAAGGCCAATTTAAAATAAATGTATATAGATGGTTGCTAAAAAACTTAAATGATTTGATTAATTTCTTCACAGAAATGAGCAAAAGGAAACATTTCAAATAATTTATTTTTGTACCAATGCTGATTTCTGCAACAGACATGAAATTGTATGATGCCAAAATGAGGAAATGCTCTTGCGGAAAATTGAAGATTGAGAAATTTTGCGAAATGATATTTTCCTAACGCGAAAGTATTTTCAAGCCTCCTCACGACAACAGACAAACATTTTTTTTGCTTTATGAAGCCATTTTCTAATTTTTATCAAATATTTTAAAATAAAATTATATAAAATGTATCTAAAAAATTTATACAACTTTAAATTTAGGTTAGATTTATTTGTAATTGAAAGCCAATTTCCTGTGAGTGTTAAAAAATACGTTTAAAAAAATATATTTTATATGAAATTTGTATATTTTGAAAAATAAAGTAATCAAAATAGATTTATTTGCTAATTACAATTGTATTTTTGCATAGAGTCAATTTGTAATGTGTTTATTTTGTAACTCCTATGAATGTATTAAAAAATTTAATCAATCTGTAATATAATATTTTTTATATTTATATTGTAGTAATTATGAATATTTGTGATTTTTTTTCAATATTGCTTAGTTACATATTTTACAAAAAATTTATTGCCTAATAATGTGAACTCTATATTTTAAATACATTTTTGAATACGTAATCGTGAAACAAAGGAAATAGATAAAGCATTTGTTTCAACACCCATTCCTTCGCTAAAAATTAGTAAATTTACTTGGTAATTTATATGATAAATAGTTATATTTCTGAACACTTTCACACACATTACGATTCATGTTAAGATATATTGCAACTAATCAATTCCTCTAAGTCCCTGATCTTAAGTTTTCGGAACGATTCTCAAACTTGTTATGCTTTCTGGAGTCAATAAAGTTCCAAATACTTCTGTATTGAAAATAAAGCAATGTTGCCATCCCAGTTTTCCCCATAAATAAAATCAAACATACCGTTTCATAAGAATAAGAAATTTATAGGCAAAAACTATCGGGACACTTTGCAGAGAATGAAGTCATTAGGGTCCCGAATCACCGATTATCATTTCGGTTGAGAAATATCTCCCGAGTGGCTTCTTGCTTCGCTGGCCCTCACTACTTGTTAGTACCGCGACAAATAGCCTTTAAAAGTGCTTGTAAGATTGTTCTTGACCTAAATATGGGCAACGATCATTTTTATTTGTTCGGGTCCTTATTTTCTGACATTTACGATATTAGAATATTCAAAGAAGGAAAACCACTCTAGGTGCTCAGTTTCGAAAGTGGAAGTACTATTTATCAAGTTGTTCTGTTTTGAAACGGTATGGAATATTTATGGGCCAGAGAATAAAAGTTGCTCTTACTTTCTGAAGGAAATCGAAGTGATTATGGCATAAAGAAGATAGCTTTATATGACCACAGAAGAACTTAAAGTTAAATGATTTTGAAATTTATAGTCTAATTTTAGACACTTTTCCCTTTGACATTTCCACCGCCTTATAACTCAAAAAGTAGACAATACTGTCTTTATCGAATCTAGTTCTGTAAAACAGTTTGATATTAAATAGACTGAAAAGATATTTATATACATCTGTGTTACAGAGTGAAATTGGTACTTTTGTAAAATCGCGCTTACCTCAAATTTTTTTTTTATATTCTTTAATGCATTTTTTAGTTTTGCAATTCACTTTTGTAGCAGGATCTCAAATCTATTACTTAAAGTTTACATCAATAATTTTATAAAATCATTGTAATTTTATTGAGTTATTATATGTTTCATTAAATTATAGAAAAAAATTCAATAACTGAATATGCCTGTGTAAAATTCCCAAACATGCAGGTTAATAAACGCATATTTTAAATATTAATTCATTCATTTGATGTTTGCTCTATAGTATACAGAATTCATAACCAAATTAAACACTTTTATGGAACATTTGTCAAACTGAATTAGGAATATTCAATATAAATTACACAATTACAAAATATAATTTATTTATTATTTAGTGGTATATGACAGCATTTGTATACAAATTAAAATTTTTCACTAAACATTTCAATTCTTTGCATAGTTATCAATACGTTTCAAATAATGTAAAATCAAATACTATGAGTGTTTCGAAAGTCATTGAAAGGAATATTTGATTTACTTTCCTGAAAAAGCTACATAGTAAGGTATCCTACAGAATTTGAAATTGTTAAATATTTTAGACTGAAGAATAATTATACTAGTGTAAAATTCACAAAATAGATTAATTACGTATATAATTATCAAGATGTTACTATTAAATTTTAGAAGGAATCAAATGTTTTAGTAATTTACTATATAAGATTAAGGTGTAATTGTTTGTGTGAATTAACTGTTTTTTCTTTTTCAATTCAACAGTAATTTTTTTCTATGTATAAAAATATTTCGATGAACACTTTTATATGCGTAATAAAATTAAAAAAGAAATTATGTGCAAAAAATATGTAAAAGTATTTCAAAAAATCATCTGTTTCGTGACAGAGATTTAATTTTAATTCACGCCCCAGCTGTGTGAAGCAATGTTCTTCAGTAATATCCTATTTCTATTTCTTCCCCTTTCAGAAAATTATTCTCCACAGCGTTAACAAAATATGATATTATATAATTAATGTATTTCTGAATTTTTATAACATTTAATGAGAATTTTTATATATGATACACTATACAAGTGATTATATCCAAATAATGGAATCACCTAAGATTTATTAAGAATCATTTGTAATTATGATATAAGACTGTCTTTGGCATGTAAAACAGCTTAGTTTTGCCTAAAAATACATTTATACAAGTGCTGAATAGTATATAGAGGAAAATTGTACCATTCTCTTCATGGAGATGTTGTAAAAGTTCCAGAAGAGATTTCGGTGAGTGGAATCGATTCAAGATTGAAATTTAAAATTACTATAATGTTTCAAATATATTGAGGTCGGGATAGTTGTTAAATTTTATCTTTGTGTTCATCAAACCATAATTTGTCAAGTATTTCTGCATGGATAAGTGCATTATCATCCTGGAAAACTTCATCTTCTGCAAGAAACAAAGTTTGCATCATTGAATAGATCTCTCTGGTCTATTATAATTTCCCTAACCTTCTTCTCGGTTATCCTTTCAGGGTTACAGTTGGTCCAGCAAACTACCACGACACAGCTGCTCATATCATGACAAACCATCTCCACGTTAGACAGACGGAAGGAGACAATCACGATCATACACTAGCGCAAATGTCGCCCAAATGTGCACTAATCCTATTGTACAAAAAATTGGGAAAAGTGATTCGTTAAACTATATTATTTTATTCCACTAACCAGGATTTGTAAATGTATTACCACTGTAGACGATGTTAACATCTGTGTGAAGTAGCTTGGGAATTGCTACTTTGCCGGAATTGTTTTGCTTATGAAAGCGTCTTCTAACTACAAATCCAGACACTGCAAAGTCCAGAATTTGATTGAGCTCGTTCGCTTATTAGACATAACAGTCTGCTTCAATATCCGTCGATCTCTTCTACTGAGCTTCACTTTCTGTCTATTAATTCCTTTTGCACAACTTGTCTTGCCACGCTGTATGTATGCTATCATGAATTTAGACACCGAACCTCTAAAAACGTTAAAAGTTGAGATATTTCGGTCATAGTTGTTCCAGCTAGACTGGTTCCTACAATATGAGCACTTTATAAATCAGATACATCACATTTTAGGCATTAGAAAAAAAATCTAAGACTTGCAGAAGTTCAATAAAGCTATCACATTTTGACAGAATATATGAATTTATATTTATAAAAAAAACAGGTACATATTATTATATTTTAATGATTGCGAAGCCCATTCAAAAATATGTATTTTATTCACATTTGCTTCAATTATTTTAATAACCAACTATATATCTCATCACTAATTTAGAAAAGATTTTTTTTATCTTGTCCCGCATCTGCCTATATATATATATAGATAGATAGATACATTATTTTATACTTTTTTCCTGAATATTTTATTTTATAAAAGTATTTAATACATAATTTTTAATTATTTACGGTTAAAACTTCTATATTACTTTGTTTAAATTAAAGAATTCACTATTAAACTTAATTGAAAATTTTGCATCTGGAAGCAATTACTATAGGATGGTTTTCTGAATTTTTAAAGTGCGAGTATGTCTGACTTTTTTAAACGATTCTCACAAAAAACCATGCAATCTTTGAACTTGATTAATATAATCATTTTGTTCATTGTAGTGACTAAATATCATTGACTTAACATGATATTGTGTGAGAGCTACTAGTCCCTCAATTGCACTCGTTACTAAATATTTACTAAAGAAAATGATATTGCATATTTTTACACACTTCTGAAATTCTTTGGTTTTTTAATCAAACAAAACGTCAAAAATTTAACAAAGAGCTTAATAATTATACAAATATTTTTATTTAAATATCTTACTTTTTAGTCAATGTTTTATTATGAAAGTTCTTCAAAAAATTGCTGTATCAAAATTATATTAACCTTGAAGTATTCATACCTTATCACTAATATAAACTACTATTTTTAGCAAAATCAAATACCGATCCTATTAGCTTAATTTAGCAGGAAATACATATTTAACACGAAATGTTAGTCAAAGGTCAAATTAATATCTAGAGAGGTAAAAAGAAAAGTAAGAGGTCTCCAGTTTTAATTTATATTGATGAATTTTCATAGATTGCTTATCAAAGATATTCAGATTTGAAAAAATCGTCAAATACTTCCCGGTAAATTCATCTTTGCCCATGGTTCATTTATAGACCAAATTTATACTTTTATTTGATTGAAATAGCAACAGTAATATTAATTGAGTTTATACAACCTAATTATTGGATGCTAAAAAACTATAATAAGGAAGCTATCAGAACAGTTGTCAAACTCATCAATAGATTCTTTTAGGCTGAAAATGTATTAACTTGTTCTAAGATGCATTCCAAAGCTTGTCCTCAGGCATAAAAAACTATGTAATCATTATAACTACAATTTGTGTAATTATATCATCCTCTATAAATATCTAAAGACAAATTCAATTTCAACAGGCACGTGGAAACGGAACGAAATTGAAAAATAAGTTACTTAAGAAAGATCGCTTCCATTGATGGCGCAACTCGTGATACCTTTTGACGGAAGCGCGCCTGTTTACAGCTTTTGTTTAACAATCAAGGACATATCAATATCTACGTGGTAAGTTCACTATTTTCTCATCACTTTAGAACTTTTAGCAGCCGTTAATTTCCTCTTTGAAACGGGCTATTCGATTTCTTTTCAACTAATCTTCTCAGAGGCACTCACTGACTTTCACCTTTTCTTTCAGTTGACCTTCAAACAAAACGTATTGATCCAGTCTAATGTTCATAAGAAGCTTTTTTTCCCTGTTTTTAAGTCCAATTACGTAAACTAAAGAAACAAGGGCATTTATTTTCCATACTTATTCATGATCGAAATCTTTTTATCTAATGAGAATTCTTCCCCAAATTCAACTACTCTTCTAACCCATATGCGATATCATTCGTCATGACCTTGGATTTTTTTCTTGTTTTATATTGGTTGTTTCGCTCTCTCTACAAAAGTGGATTTTTTTTATCTTAATTATGGCTCACTGAGCAAAAATGAATTTTTGATTGTTGTTGATAAGTAACTGATTTCGTCCCGTAAAGTTGTTTATTTGGTTTGCAGATTGTGGTGATTATTTATGCATTTTGCCTAAAGAAAGTGATTTTATTTTTATTTCACAACGCAAATGTTCTTTTGATCTTTTACCTTTCCATTGATTTTAAACTTTTGATTTACACATCGAAGTTCCCATTTCTCTGATTTAAACCATGGCCACGAAAAGTGAGAAATCTTACAATAATATTTGATTTTATATTAAGGAGGTCGCGTTAGAATATATTGGACAACTGGAACAGAAGTTTTGCAATATTACAACCAAGGTTTATGCGAGCTAAACTATTTCGTACGCGCTTTCATTTTATCCTGTTTTCCATTATCAATACTTTTATCAAAATATATCCTAATAATGATCTTGATCAGTCATGGAGAATATATATAGTATGCTTCCTAAGATATAAAATATTTTTATTGACACAGCTACAGATTTACAAAAGTATTTGTTTTCAATTTAGTTTTTTGAATGTGAAACTCATTTTCTTATTCTTCAAAGGAACTAATCAAAAGGTAAATTATTCATTTTGAAGGAAATTTATGAAGAATAATAGCAAGAAAAGTTGCTTTATATGTCCTTTTAGTAAAGAGATAAAAAATCGAAAGGTAACTTTTAATTTTAAAGCCAAACTACGTAGGTGCGATAAATAACCTAGAAAATAGATACACGAGATTTATTATTCAGATTATAAAGTATATGAAATAACCAATTATTATTTACATTAGATTCTAATTCATACGTAGATTATAATTTATATAAGAAATTTTATATAGATTTCAATATATATTGGAATCTACTTCGTAGGAGAAAGTATTTAAAAATATTTCGAAAAAATGCAGCAATAATACAGTGAAATAAATATTATTTTTTACTTTTCATGTGACAACAGTAGAATGAAATCAATATATTTTACTTATAATTACACTCTAATCCATAAAAAGGTTTCACATTTTGATTTGCATGTGATTTTATGAACAACGAGAAAATAATATAGCTACTAATTTTTATTAACACATATGATTAAACCTTGCAAATTATTTATTTTTTTAAATTTCTATGTAAGATTTACATATTACATTTCTTATTTGCATTAACAATACTTCATGAAATTGTTATTTTTATCTCATCAGTAAAGTTAAATTTCTAAATTTATGGCATGTGAGTTGGAAAAAATATTCAACACTACAAATTCACATTACAGGCTTGTAACACAGCTATTGTTGTTTCCATGGGATTTATGCAAATTATCAATTTTTTATTTATAACGTAATTTGGCTTTTCCTTCCAATATGCTGGAATTATGGCTCAAAAAAGAACTTTTCCTTGATTTATACTGCCTGATGTGTGTGTGTATGTGTGTTCCTCCTCTTTCTATATTTTTCCTTCTGTAACAGGATATGCAAATTTCATTAGCTCTACTTACAAAAGGCTGATAGGGTTTTAATTGGGAATTGTCTTTCCTTATCTTAGGAGAAAGATGTTTTATTTCCTTTTATTTATTATTAGTTCAAAAACTAAAGAAATTTTAATATATATATATAAATTACAATAGACGATAATTCATTATAAATAACTCGAAGGGGTCCAAATCTTACAACAGCGCAGTTTGTTCAATGCTGGACCTTGCTCCCAACCAACCAACCATCCAATCTTACAATTTATGCTTGTACATTAAATCAATTTATCAGAAATGTTTATGCATAATAATAAACACCTAAGCAAGTTATTTGTCTGCGCAAAGTATTCATTTATCAGAGATTCTGTGATTTTTCTTTGAAAAAAAGTCGCTGTAAATTCCGCAACTTAAACAAAAAATTTCCTCAAAAGTTTGTAAACATTTTGTGAAGAATGTTGGTTTGTTTTGATAATTTACTTTATTTTTTATTGACATATAAACAAGACAATTCAGTTGAATGACACATGGAATTACGAATTATGTTTTTTTTATTTCAAACAATTCCGTTAAAATAGAGAACATCTTATCAGAAATGTGATTACAGACATAAAAATACCAGCAAATAATATTATAATATTTAAATTAATACTATTTACTTTTTATTCTAAAAATTAATTTTTTTAAAATGTGTATGCAATGATATCTATACCATACTACATAATTAGTTTAATTAGAGATAAATTTTAGAAAATACTGTTTCAAGTTTAGCAATTTGTAAGATTCATTAGCATTGTCATTTTCACTTTGTTAAATACATAATAGTTGGTGCATTCAAATATTTTCTTTATTAACATTATCTCCAACCATTATTCAGAATTTTCAGACTGTTTTAACACATCGCAACTCTTTAATAAAAGCCTAAAAATTACAATATGTTGTAGTATAAGTGATTCATAACCAAGAAACTTTAAAACTTTCTGAATTAGATGTCTTTAATATCTAAGAGGTAAAATAGTTTTTCCCTCAAAATGCATGAAATTTTCATTTTTGATGCAGTTAGATCATTTCTTAAGAGAAAGAATAATTATCGCCAAAAATTTATTTAAAAATTATTTTACAAAATCAGTTTATTTGTGACAAAAATTTTGTCGTCGTTATGTTTCCAAATTAAAACAAATTTGCCGATCATTCTATGAAATTATTATTTTATAAATTTTTTAAGTATAACTAATAACATTCTAGGAATTTATACGTCACAATTATGGTGCCTGTGGAAAACTTATAAATCCATATTGAAACGCATACTAATCAAAATAGAAACATAGCTAAAGCGATTAATAAATTGATTTAGATAATCGCCGATGTAAAAATATTTAAATCACTTAACATATGAAATTCACACAAAAATCAAAAATTGAAATTTCAGGCTCACATATAACTTAATAAATATGTTGTTTACGTTTAATTGCTAATAATAATATGAATAATAGTGTACTTCATTAGTAGAATCAGTGGTAAATTTAATTGATTGCCTCTCGAAAAAAATTGAATAGTAAATTTAATCGATTGCCCATCGAAATTTAATCGAAATATTTGCTTGCCTATAAATCAGAACTCATTGAAATTTTAAAGTAATCAATAATAATTATTGATGTACAAAAAGAAAAAAAATATGGGAAATTTAAATAAAATGCACTTAAAACTTCAAATGCCTACTATAATTTAACTATTTAATATTATATGAAATATTATTTAAATATTATTTGTATAATATTTGCTACACAGACAGCACTTATAAAGTGCTCAACTTTAAAAAGTAACGTTCTATAAAAAATTTTAATGAATCTGTTGTTCATTTTTAATTGTATTTTAATCAAATGCATACAAAATCTAAGAAATTAATGGAAAATTAAAATTGGAAGCATTCTCTCTAGAAGTAAAATATATTAACATAAACTTTATCATAAGCATATTATACCTGAGAAATTAATAAAATTAGTACTTAATATAGTAAATACTATTACATTAAATCCTAAGAAGTTTAAAAGTGATATTCGTAATCATAAACTACAAATGAAATTTATTGTTGCATTCATTTCATTATCTTACTGTCAATGAATTCCAAATCAATACAAAAATGTTAATAGATAACCTTGATCTGAAAATATAGAACTTCATGAATAAATCATATTTCATTAAATTCCTACTCAATATTTTTCCTTCATTTTGGAATAAATATTTTTCATGGGGCCGTTAATGGTCATACATTTTTATTTAACAAAAAAAAATAGACAAGAGAATAAAACTGAAGAGTTGCAAAGGTCTTCGTGATCAAACGACTCTTAAAGAGTTGTCGAATAATGATATATTTTCCTCCATAGCTATTTCCTTTAACTTTTCAGAATCAGATTGAATAAAAGAGTATTTTCTAATTAAAAAGACTTTCGAATATTATATTTCCTGCCGTTTGATTTGATAATTGAAACATTATTTCTAGAAGATACTTTTGCAGCTTCCACTTTCCTTAAAAATATGTTTTTTACTAGGGCCTTGATGCTAGTGCTTTAAGAATTTCTAAATTATTAAGGATTTATCGTTCAAATTAAAAAATTTCATTTCTTCAAAAATATCTTACAGTAACCTAACAAGATTACTTAAAGATTCTAAAAAAAGGCATAACAGCTCTCCAATATGTAAAATTTAATGTTTTTTTATGCTGTATAACATCTTGAACTCAAATTTCACTTATATGTGAATTAATGTCATAGTTTAAGCATATACAATTGTCTTTAATGTTCGCTCAGAGGACAATGATTAAGTGCTTTGTATGCTATTTGATACATATGTACTTGCTCATTAAACAAAATTAACTCATTAAACAATCATTACCTCATTAAATTAATTCATTAACTCATAAATTAATAAATTAATTCATTAAAATTAACTCATTAACTCACTAAACAAACCTTCAAAGATTTACAGTACAATAGTTAGTCAAAGTTCACCGCAGATTAATATTAAGATAGCTCTTTTTGTTGTAAAAGGCCCTGAATTCTATCTCACATACTGTTGAATAATGGGAGATTGATGCTGAATTGCTATTTTCTGCATACCTTCAAGTCTGTCGGAGAATATCATCAAAGTGAAATAATATCTATTAGAGTTGCAATATTGTTGAGTTTTCTAAATTGCTACTCCAAGACTTCTTCCAAGGCACTTCTTCTAGGGCAAATATTGTAGTCTTCTACTTAATCCATGCTTCTAAATTATGAAGACTCATCCAGGAATTTCTATAAAACTGGTAGAGCTTAATTTAGGGCTAAGTACAAAAAGGTATGCTTGTATTCCCTCAATGTTATTCGTAGAGAGAAGGTGTTTTCTGGGTTTCTTCTCATGTAACAAGTGAATTTTTCCAACTATATTAGAAAAGTCTTCTCAAAAGGCAAAGTGGAGAATCATACGCTTATAGGCTATACCCTAAGCGATGTCAAATACAATAGTTAGCCTGAATCAAGAATAAAAATAATGCAACATATATAAGCTTAATAAGATTTTCACATTTTTTTATTTTATGTTCACTTGGTAGTTGAATATACATATTTTGTTTTATTTACAGGAATAATTTGATTTTTATGAGCCTTGTATATCATAAGATTAGCACTTCATAGATTTCATAGGAGATATGGATTTATTTTGGTTTCATAATATAAATTTTTAATTCAATTTGTGAGTTTCTCATGACAAGGTGATATTTTTTAATTTTATTGATTAGTGATGAATCACTACTCATCAAAAATGAAATCGATACACAGTTAAAAAATGCGTCTGGATTTATATAGGATTAGAAGAATTGGATGATCAACTTGAATAGTTAAAAAATATTAAACATAGGAAAAAAGATTATTATTGACGTGGGATAGAATATTGTTCAACAAACAAAGTATACGAACCATTATACGAAAATGTAGGTATACTATTACTGAAGGTGAAAATCTATCAATGAGTTGAATGTTTGGCTGGAATAAAGAACGTACCACAATGTGCAAGATTGAAGTTACTACCAAACAATATTTGGCATTTTCAGTGTTAATATATGATGCCGGTACACTTTAGATCAAATAAAAGCCGAAATTTGGATGAAAGTTTTTCAAGCCAAAAGCTGAAAAAGTTGAATAGGTTGTGTTGCATGTCATATAATCAGCTGAAAAGTATAACTGTTTATAGGACATGCAGAACAACATATTCCAGTTTGAGGGCAATGTCAGCAAAACTAATCATTAGAAAAAGAACTGCAGAAATTTGTAAATTAAACTTTATAATCTGCGTTTTATAAATTAATGCGTATAGTAAATATAGCATAATTTCGGAGAAATATGGGTTTGTATATTGCCCAGATGTGGATGGAAATGTGATATTCTCCAGAATTAACATTGATTTTTGAAATCTTAAACATCCATGTCTATATTTTATAGCCATTAAAATAGTCTTTGCAATGTGCCTAATTCTGCAAAAATATTTTTTAAAAAGTTTAACTTCTAATAAAATAATGTTTTAATAACTCAGAAATCTCATGAATGTGGAATTTTGAATAGTAGTTAATTTTTATTAGGAAACATTTTAATTCAGTCATGTTAAAATTGCTTATTTTGTAAAACAAAAAACAATATTGTTTATAGTATCGGCAAGTTCCTTAAAATTACAAATTACCTTCCTATGTATTTTTATTTTTCTTAATTTATCATGGGAGAATTTACCACTCTAAATCTATACATTTTTTAAACTTATTGAGTTGCAAATAATCATTCAAGAAAATTTATACAAAGCATACTTCTTTCGATGGAAAACCTTCACTTAACTGCCACATTTATGCATAATATATAATTTGTTATATATTATGTATTAAAAAATAAGTATTAAAAATATAAGTATTAAAATATAAGTATTAAAAAATAAATGTTTCTCACAGTAACCCAATATCAATTTTTAAAACTTTGAAACATTTCGGAAGTAATTGAAGTTCCAAATACTTATTTAGAAACATGTTTTAACATTTAACTTCTCAAAATATGCAAACAGTGGTTAGCAATTCTAGAAAAAAAAGAAACTTTGCATTTAATCACATATTTAAAAAATTTTTTGTAATAATTATAAGCCTGTTACATATGTTTCACAATTTATTTCATTGATATTTTATTGAAAATTTTTCTGAAATAATGAGATAAAACTTTTAAATTAAAAAACAGTTAAACTATTTAAATTAAAGATTTGATTTCATTGTTATATACTCATATTTTAAATTTCTTATGTAATTATGTGCGAAGCTTATTCTTCCTTTAAATATTGCTAGGATTAATATCAAGTATATAAAATACAAAGTAAAATAAATATAAAAGAATGCAATAATAAAATAATATATTAATAATAACAATAAATGTAAATATAAAAGAAGTCATTAATAAAAAGTTTTGAAAGTTGATGATGCCACAACATTCAAGAAATTTTAATTATAGATATTATACTTTCCTTGAATCTCCTTAAGTTAACAACATTCAAGTAAAACAGAAAAAATATAAATAGTTTATAATTGTGTAATTTCATAGCTATAATAATATAAATAAAAAATATATAGTATTTATATCAACATAATATTTTTAATTTAAGAATAGAAAAATTTCTAAATTTTTCAACTTTAATTATATTTCATAAGCAAGTAAACGTAATTAAAAAAGACTACCTTAAAATTAAACAATATTTGTAGACAATTGTTTCTAAATTTCATATATTTATGTATATTTTTTTCTAATGCCCGGCTGTCCTTAGGATTTAATACTATCAAGTGCAACAAGGGGCAAACCTGATGGCATCTTATATAATGGGGCACCCAGTGAGTGGACCATCTTCGTCCCGAAAATGAAAAGATAATGAATTACTCGCTGAGAGAAACATCAATGCTTGAATCCGGAACCTACTGTTTTGAAGTTAGGGGCCCTAACTACTCTGCCATCGGTCGGCGTTTTATGTATATATATATATATATGTATATATATATGATGTTCTATAGTTATTATTTATTTTCTTGACTGTAAATTATAGCACACCTGCATCTTGAGAAATCTGAAACAAAAATTAAATATTTGTATTTTTATTGAAAAACATAATATGCATTTAGTAAACATATAATTAATTTTAACAACTTATACTTTAGCTGAGAAAAGTATCTCACACACAATTTTTTTAAATTCTGGTACAATCAATAAATACAATTCGATAAATTTATACGAGCTTCTTTACTCATTTATTATTTAAGTAAGCACATTTAACATTTTAAGCTGTTTGATTTGTATATTACTTTATTTTTTTTTACAGTGATATCTCTGAAAATTTCACATACTTGTCCTAGTAACAAAGACTAAGTAAACCCCTAAAATGATTGGTTGTTCGCTGAATCAAACTGTGTCAGCAATTTAAAGTTTAGAGTTCTATTACTTATTTACAACATTTCCTACCAAATGCAAGTATAATTTAATTAATGAATATTCATTATTTTCCTCAAAACTTATGAGATTTAATTTCTTAAATGACGACAAGTACATTCGTTGCAATAATCAAGGTTTTTTAAAGCCATCACAAAATTTTTCATTTAAATTTTGGTCTATTTTTCTAATTTGGTTAAATATTTGCGCGCTGTTTTTTTAATTTTTTTTTATCATTCTTTAATATTAAAAGCAATTTAACAGATGTCCTACAACCTTCCCTTTTAGAATTTTCAGTGAAATCAAATTTTATATTAATCTTATGTAATAGCATAAAATTCCCATTTGCATGTAATTAAAATAGCCTTAATATATTGGCAATTATTTGAAGTGCTATATTTTAAACGTGTGCAAAAATATAATTCACTACCACTTTAATCCAATGAAAGCAATTCATTAATGGCTATACATAATATTTAAGAACTATATTTTACAAGTTCTTACGTAAAACAAGTATGCTGTTGCAAGAAAAAAAATATATATCAATATTACTCTTTCTATATACTTTAAATTTCAATGTGTATGCTTCCTAATTACTAATTTTCATTTGAATGTGAACTTAATTTATTTCACAAATTTGTATTTCAAATACCTGTAATGAAGGGTAATGTGAAAAAGCTTTCAGCTTTTGTTTTACTTTCAGAAAAGTGGATAGTTTCCCCTTTATTATTCTAACTGTTTTACTTATTATATTCACTGATTCTTATTGTGAATTCTAAAAGAAAAGTTATGAAGGAAATTTTTAATAAATTAAAAATACTATTATAAAAAGAGATTTAAACATAAGAGCTTTTGTGATTTTATGACGTTTAATAATTCGTTTGTGTTAAAGCAAAGTCTATCATGAATTAAATGCAGACAAAAAATTAAATAACATTTTTCCCTTTCCATAGGGGATTCATTTACAAGGTCATTTCACTTTCAAAACAATTGCTTAACCCGAATTACAAGGAAATGATCAAAGTTCAGGGCGACAGACATTTTAAAAGGAAGCTTTATAACGTCATTTGTTGCTTTAGTTAGAGCATAAAAAATTCATGTCGCATAGTTTTCTAATGTTCCAACTAGATGAATGAACAACATTTTTTATGGTTTCACTTTTGATCCTTCGAACGTATATCATTACTTAAGTGGATGCTTCAAGTTCAAGTTTTCCACCAGTTCTTCGACTGTCTGGTGATAAACAGTATCGATCTTAATATTCAAAAAAAAAAAAATCTGTCAATGCAATGTAGACTGAGCTATATTAAGTATTTTTATTGATGTATGATAAATTATTTCATTTTTGTACTCTTTTATGATGAGCTTATGACTAACTGTTATCATAAATCCCCATTCTTTGTTTGAAGGCTTGACGTTAAAAATGCAGATAGTTATGCGTACAGAAGGTCGCTGATATTTCCATTACTTTTTTGGACTGGATTCAATTTTTAAGACTATATATTAGTCATTCAGGTACTGTCTGTGTCAACAAAATTAAAGTTATATGAAATAGATAATAAAGTTTCTACTTTAAAGATAATTTACGGTCAGAGAATTACAACATTCTTTTGTTATTTTGATCAACAGATCGGTATTATTAATCTTTTTTATATATTCTTAATGGGTAGAATTTTATACTCTGATATAGGGTATAATAAATTTAAAAATAAATAACAAATATTTAAATGATTATATAGCATATTCACTGAGTAATTTATTGTTACGTTACTCTTTACTTAGAGAAATTACACAACCGAGCTGGCAGCCAAATGGTTAGCGCTCTTGCCTTCGATTCAACAGTTCGTGGATTCGAATCCCACCTTGGGCATGGATGTTTGTAGTGGTTCGGAATCCACTTTAAACCGTAGGTCCCGGTCTAATTAGCCCTCGTGTGCAAAAAATGACCGTTGAGCGTTGAACAAACCAAACAAAACTTAGAGAAATTACAATATACGGAAATACAATAACATCATATATATATATATATATATATATATATATATATATATATATATATATATATATATATATATATATATTTATTTATTTATTTAAAAAATGTTTCTATTAATAGATTTAACTAATAATTTCATTCAGATAGTAAAGTTTGAAATTAAAAAAATGGTGATTGTGAAATTCATTTTAAGAATTAGAAAATTAAAACTGTCCATTATATATAATTTTTTGTTTATGCATAGTTCATTTCATACTCTTTCTACAGAGAGTACAATTTTGAATATTTTAGCAAAGTAAATGGATATCACTTCAATATTAATAAAAAAGTATAAATAGGAAAAAAAATAAAACAAATTAGTTATTTAACGCATTTTTCTAATGTTTCCTAACTTATTGAAACTCACAATTTATGAAATACAAATTCAGGGATTTCATTTAAGATTTAATTGAATTTTTAATGATCTTTATAAATTCTAAGAAAACAAATATTGAAGTGAAACGATTTTACCATGAATGCAAAAAAGTTTAACATATATTTTTAAGTTATCAAAAGCTGAATATCACTTTAGAAGAAAACACAAGATGCTAGCTTAGAAAGTTTAGTTTTCTAGCACTGAGATGTATATAGCTTAAGCACACATCACCAGCAACAGTTTACGCATTTTAATTTTTAAATCAGTATTGCACCGCATTGATTTAGTTTTTAAATCTATAAGCCGGTATTTCACTATAATAAGTCCTCACCAATCTATATCTAAATCTGGAAATACTTCTGTCGATTTTGTTATACCAACATCTTTTAAAAAATATAATTTATTTTCCAGTTTCTTGTTCCCTAAATTTCTTCTTTTAATAATACTTTGAATGCTTTTGCAAATCAGTATTAATAACTTTAATTCATCACAATTAAATATTTACTTAAAAAAGGCTTTAAAAGAAGATAATTGTTGTAGAGATGAATATTCTCTTTATTTATGCAATTAATGTTATATATTATTTAATTTGTAAAAGACGGATTGGGAAATATAAAAGTTTTTTCTTTGACTAGACAATTTACAGCACCATAATAGTTCTAAGATTGTAAAAAAATTACTTGTGTGGAGTTAATTAAGGACAACCTTCTTTTATGTGAATGTGTGTTCTTTACCAAAATCTAGCAGAACACACTCTTCCTCATTTGGTTGATATGGATGAATTGTTAAGAAATCAGAACAATGCTTAATCAATCAGTTTTTTGCTCAATCTTGATTTAAGTTTTCATATATTGCATTGTAATAACCTTCATTCAGTTGAATCAAATATAGTACATATGTGATATTTTAATCCTTCACACAATAAATTCATTTTTGAAAAATCAAAATAATAATTTAAAGTTTATTCATGTTTATAACACAAAACTTTATAAAGTTAACTCTTACTGGATAAAATATTCACAAATAGTGTGACACTTTTAAGTTTATTTTAAAAATATAATTTTTCTTTATTTAAGGAACTATATCAAGAATTTGAGGCAGATTTAATTATTTTAATCAGGGATTTTTTTTCGAATTTCTTGAAAGTTAAAATAGTTATTTTGTAAGTAAATTATTCACAAAATTAATTTTCAAAAAATTTTGAAACTAAAAATATCAAAACCTGTTGCAATATATTTTTAATGAAATGCAAAAAATTATCATATATCATATAGTGCTCAATTTTAGAAAACACAAGCATATAAAATTTATTCTCACTTCATAAACATTTAACCCAAATCTTGCAAAAGTTATAAAAATTCAAGTTCAAAATATTTTTAATTTATAGTATTTTAATTTTATTAATTAAAGTATTTAAATCTTACTTTAAAAACTTCTAAAAATCGTTAACTTTAAAGAGACGTTTGCTTAATTTTGTCGGTTATGTAAGATAGAATTAGCAGAAAAAATTTAAAAGAAAGTCTTCAAAATGTTTAAATTGACCTTTGTATGTGTATTTTTACATTATTTAAACTGATTTTCAACAAGAATTATATTTGGCTCATATCATCGTAATAAGTTTATTTCAGTTTTATGGGATATAAATTTTTTTTTGGTTTAAAACTAATAATACTTTTTTTATTATTTGTTCTGTAACTAATAATTATTAATTCATTTCCATTATATATCTTTATTTCATAATTTTGTAATGCTTCTTATAACCAAAATATAAATTAAGGTAATTTTTATAAAATTTTTTTACTGTTTCTGATAAATTGTTGTTTTTTTTTTTTGAGAGAGAGAGAGAGAAAGAGAGAGACACTGATTTTTTGAAACTCTGTGTATATCAGAATGTCTCTTTTTATATTTTAACTGAAGTTTTATAAGAAAGATTGAATTGAAATATTTATGCATTAAGAAAAATTAATATTCTTCTGCCTACTGTGATTAATAATTTCTATTAAAACTTGCTCAACTTTTTAATTTGATTAAGCTTTTTAAATATGTTGAAATATCTTCATTCCATTCGTTCCAATTTTTTAAAGGAAAATTGAGAATTTATTCACTTTAATCTTTAACAGAATCATCATTATCTAACTGAATATTTCTAAGCAACTACGAAAAAAATTAGGAATAGGAGCATTATCATTCTCTTGGATATTTGAACTATCTACAAATCCGGAAATTAAAATTCTTGCTTGCTGCGAATTTCTAAGCCTGTCTAACAGATTCTAATCTTAATGAAAAATGAAAGTTGCAACTCAAAAATCCTTGAACTGTTTTCTAACACAAATTTATAAATCCAAATTTTCTGCTCATATCAAGACGTATCTCTTAGTGTTCACCGACTTCATTTGACTTTACTTAAATAATGTTAGTCGATTGACTATATAAATCCTTCAAATACCTTCTTCAATGAGAGCTACAATCATCTTAGTATACAGCTCCAAAAAAAAAGTGTCCGCCATAACCTACCAACCTACCTATTTCTAAAATCAAAATTCATGAGGAAGAGTTTAAAGCTTGAAACTGCAGTAAAAACTTCACTGCACTATTCATTGGAACTTCACAAGTCGTATTCTCCAGCTGCAATGTAAGATTTCAGGTTCCAAGTCCTCGTTAATGTATCACAAATACCAAATTTTTATAGATTTGTTAAATGAGTGATTAAAAATAAAATATCAGGGCTCTTCAATGTATAGCATTGGTCGTAACTTAATACACAACCTCAGACGCTTATGACTTTACTTTTAGCAGTGTAGTATTTCATACCATTATCTACTGCATAAATTAAGAGCAGTTCACTTATCATGGGTCCTTAAAACTAAAAATTGATTCATAGAAAGTGCTGAGTCACTTACGTTCTGAGTCACTATGTCTATTTTTTCTACATTGTCTATTTATATTGTCTTCTCGCTCTTCGACGTGGCATAATTATGCTCTGTAGAAAAAAGTACAATTGCTTTAACTCTTAAATGGTTGTTATGTAAGGATATATTTATTATTATTGTTATAAATGAATTAATGTTGTAATTTCAGCGAGGGTTCTAGAAAAAATAAGGGTTTATATTATTTAATTGATCATTCTTTATTTTAAGAACAATTTTATATGTAACGATTATGTGCTCTAATGAAGCTTATTTTTATTAACTTTAACACTTTTTGTAGAATCAGCACACAAGGCTTAATTCTACTGAATCTACGTATTGAGTGAATTTTTAATTATTATGAATTCTTATTGTTGGGATGAAAATTCAATCAACGATGAGTAGAAAATCTGTAGGTCTTTTTGTTTAATCTACCCTCGTGTGTAAAAAAAATCCTTGAACTAGAAAACAAATCTAACCTTATCGAATCTTATTTTGGTTGGTTTTGTTTCTACAAGTGTTTATAAAAATTGCATGTGATGAATTTAACATTCAAATATATAAAAGTATTAAATATAAAGAAATGATTTCATTTATTTAAAAAATATTCCTTTTGCAATGGAGATTTTCATACATTTAATTCTATAAATTAATTGACTATAGTCTTATCTATTTATCATACAATATCTGTTAACTATTTAATTAAATGTGTTCAGTTATCTGCTTAGTTAAATCATATTATATAATTACGATAAATCTTAAAATGGTATTTTCAAAACTCATTGGAAAATCTATTAATTCTTATAAAATAGTGTTTTCTTCTTCATCAATTTCTCTTACATGTAGGCTGCTTAACAAAGATTCGCGAAAAAGGTCACCTATATAACAATAAATGGGTGAAACGATATTACTCATTAAGGACAGTTGGCTCATAAGTTGAACTTACTTTTCACTTGTCCACCTTTTTCTTTGAAAAGAGATTTGACTCCCGTTTCTATGATTTATAATCTCTAAATACTATCTTTGTGGTTGTAGTTTATGTACTCAACACTCTGTTGTTTTCATTGTGCTAAGTGATTCACATAAAAAAGGCACACTCTAGCATTGTAATGACTAAATTTTCATTAAGTCAACAGAAAAGGAAATTATAATCCGATATAAGAAATCTGTCAGAAAATGTTTAGTTAATAAAAAGTTCATTTTGCATAATAACGGTGAATATTGCACTTCATATATTTTATTTTTTTAATAATTAGGTCTTAAGTATGTTAATTAGGTATACTTTAATATCAATGACTCCTGTTGATCAGTAAGAATAAACTTTATCGTGGTATTTTTCCAACAAAAAGTACGGGAAAAGAACAAGATCACGAGTAATTAAAAAATACCAAAAACACAGTAAGCAGATATCATCATCCTTTAAAAATTATGCAATAAGAGTTGCTCCCATAGGTAAATTCAAATGTACATTGCATTAGTGCTACAAAATGAGAAGTAGATAACTGACTGAAATTTTTTAAAATGTATCAGATCACGTGTTTCTTATGAGTATCAGGTCAAATGAATGCCACTTCAAATCCAGATACTCATTTATTTTCCTGAGTACTTCTCTCTAAGAAGTATGATGATTGTTTCATACATACTTAACTTACACCAGAAGCTCTGTTTACATTTTGAATTTTCTAATATATAGAATCTACCAATGAAATGTCATTGACTGACTAAAATGTATCACAAATGTAATTCCTTGTAATTTTGAATTAGAATTCAATTAAATTTTTTTTTGCTTTTTGAGCTGGTGTGTGTGTGTGTGGGTGTCCTCCTCTACAAAATTCAACAATGCAAAAGTAAAAGAAAATTATCCTGTAACTAGTGTAAAGGGAACCAACGTGTTTTTTAGTTGAGGCAAGGATCAGAAAAATTATTTTTTTCAATACAACATTAATGGTTTTATCAAAATCATTGCTATTTTTTGGCTATCCTATGGATAAAAGTGATATTTTTGAAACTGAAGTCCAAAGAATCTCTTATGTAGAATGGGCTGCAAATTGTATAATATAGTTATATATTATAGCGCCCTATACTAGAGATATTATAAAAAATTCTATGAAGGCAATTTTAGAAATAATTTCATTTTTAAGAATTTGCATACCAACCCACCAGACCAGCTCACTGTTTATTGTTAGAGATGTCTAGTTTATAGTTCAATTATTGTGATAAAATTTCTCTGATATGAAGAATAAAAAAAATATTGAAAGTTTAGAATGTTTCATTGAATTAATAGAAGGACCACACATTTGGTAATGAAGGATCCTGGGTATAATTCCAATTACTATTAATGAACGGGAGATGAATATTTTGTTAACGCTTCCTGATGCTCATTTGTTGGGGTGGGAATTTTTGAATTTTCAGGATTGTCTTCCTTACGACACTTGAAAATAGTCCATTGTCTATAAAAAGCCCTACCAAAGGCAAAAATGCCGTAGAAGTTATAAAAACATGCTAACAACTCTCAATAGTTCAATGAACTTCACTAAGGTGTCATATTAAACTAATTAAGTAGAAAATAAAATGTCGACCCAAACTTTTGAGAATCAAAGTTTTTGAACTATATATGCAGCAAGAATGCAGTATGAATATCTGCTATATTCACTTAAAATTTTGTGTATTTCTGAACAGTGAATCTCTGTAAATTTTTACACATTTACGATCAACATTTTTTGTAAATTACAAGGTAACATTCCATTGAGAAAAATTCCAAAAACACAGAATATAAATAAAAATGTATTAAAACTGGGGAAATTTTATTATTTCTATAAGAAAACAAAAGTATGTTCTTCGATCACCGATAGATGAAATTGTATTATCGAACAAGAAATTAGTGAATCATTTTCTTATACTATATTATTTTTGAAAATGTTTCAGGGAAATACGCATTTACAAAAAATACCATTATTTTATATGAAAAAACTATGCTCTTAAGATGAATTAGTTCTGTGTCTGTATCCGTCCATTCCCATCAATTAATAAAATTGATATTTTACAGTCCACATTTCAAATAAAAATACATGAATAGTAGTTTTTTTAAAAAAAAGTGGACTTAAAACAATGAAATCAAACTTAAATTTAATATTTGCATTTATTTAAAAAATATATATCTATATTTCACATATGAGACTTTACAGTTGGGAAAACCTGTGTGTCACCCAATAAGAGTTTAGTTCAGTGAGCGATCCAAAACGACTAATCAATGAGTCATTTTTTTCTCCTTTGTTCTGTCAGATCCCCGACATCCTTCACAAAAGGAATGCATCTTTTATGAGAAAATAAAGTCAATACGTCGCCGGTTTCTTAGTACTGCTACCCTCTAACCACCGTTACCCATAACGCTGTAGCAAACAATAAAAAAAGATATTCCCCATTTCCGGCTAATGGACAATTGTCGAATTCGATAGACATCGAGGAGAACAATACAGTAATTGCACTTTCTAGACCAACTCCTTAATAATAACTCCAGACTAACCTTGAAATTTATCCTTGGATTGGAAGATAAAAGTCGTGGCTTATGAACTTCCAATGGTCAGCGCTTTAAGCTAGTGATGCGGTTTTACGGCTCGAGGAGCCCTTAAACAGGGTGACGTTTTTTCTTCTCGGTACAATCTGTTCGGGCTGCTCCCAGTAATAACTCACAAAAAAGAAAAGTGAAAAAAAGCTCGACTCAGATTCCATCGAACGGTTGAGTTCTGCAGAAATTTATGGATCATTGTGGCTTCCCCAAAATTGGTTCAATAAAAGAAAAGTGGAATCAACTAATATTGCTGATAAGTAGGTATTTCAACACTGATTCCAGGATATGTAATTACGTATTGTCAAACTGCGTACGTAGGATTTAAGCTCAGAATACCTTTATATGTCATTTCATATTTCAAATTTGTAAAAACAGAACACTCTTTGCGCGTCTTTGGTTTGGTTTCAGTTATTGTTTAAAAAAAGTTTTTTTATTAAAAGAAAAGTATTTCTAAAAATAGTCTGATATTCCGTTAAACAAAAAGTTTCTAAAATTTGCATTAAAGTTATTCCTCGATTAATTTTTAGAAAACTTTTACATTTTGAGTAAATATATTACAATCTGATTATTATTAGCCATTGTGGCAGAATCCAAAAAACTATATTAAAATTGAAACTGATTAGACACGATGAGAAAAGTCCAAAGCAAGTATAAGCGTCTATTTCACAATTCATTCATAGAATACACACATACATATTGTACCCATGTTAAGAACTGTGGTTTTTAGAGATCTCATTTAAAATTTAAAGATACTTTTTGTGGTTTGTTTAATTTCATTAGATTTTCTGCTGTGTATATACTTCTGAAGATATAAAGACTCTAAACATGATTCTTTACTTCCTCAGTTCCCTGGTCAATCATCAAGTTCTATATTTTCCTGGTATATTTCTTTTATTAAACATACTTATACCCTAGAGGAAAAACAGTAAGGCTTATAAGTTTTGTGAGAATAAAGGCTATTATATGACTGTCTTTGGCCAAAATAAGATCAATAATTTAAAAAACAAACTGTTTTAGTTTAGCTAAGGTTAAGTAAGAAAGACTAGGTCTTGAAAATTGCTCTTTCTACATCTTTCCAGCCGTATTATGCATCACTATAAAATTGGATGAACCCTGAAGCTTGATTAACATTACACGTATTCTGATAGTATCTTTTATAACCACCTTAAAGTATTTAAATAAGATTTATTTATAAAAATGCACATTGTTATAGAAGATGTGTATTTTTAAATAGAAAAATTCACATTATGATAAAAGCAGACATTACTTTCAATTATTAGACTCTCAAATCAAAGTATGCAATATAGTACTACTTTCTTCGAGTAAATATCAATAACACTATCGCAAATAAACTAATTAACAACTTAAAGTTATTAGTAACTATTTCAACTTTGAGAGCAGTTTCATTTATTTATTCATAATGTAAATCTCTGTCAATTGAGAAACGATTGCACGTAAACAAATACACGACTCTGTAAATGCTCACCTCATAACAGTGAAGAGACATTAGGCTGAACTTTATAATTTATGAACCGGCAGAGACTCGATCAGCAAGATAATCTTTCATTAGATTACTCTTGTATGAAAGTTGTATCATATCTAAAGATTATTCAGTCATGTGAGAGTCGATGTTAAGCTGAATATTTTTACGAAAATTTGAGTTCTAAATAAAAATTCCCTTCTTTCCTATTAAAATTATTGTTTAGTTTCGAAAACACAATTCTAAAATTATTATAACCTTCAAAATTATATTTTAATTGGAAACAAAATAATCAATATTTCTGCTACATATTTAAGAATATAAATCTGTAGACAAGAAGCAAGAGGAATATCAGAGATATCCATAATATAATTGTATATATATTACATGAATGATGTAACAAAACTTAAAAGATATCAAAGAAAAGTTATAAGAGAATGTTATTAAAAATGACTAGAAAAAACTGGTAATTAAAATAAAATTCAAATCTATATATTCTTGTTCATTTTAACTAAGAAATTATGGGTAATAACTTATGACAAAATGGAGATTACTAATATTTCTCACATTTGAATAAGATAAACTCATTCAATTAATTAACATCTGATTTATTGATAAAAGGGGATTTTTAAAATATTGGAGGAGCCAGTCTGTTATAAAAAAGATGTGTTGATTTATTGAAACACATTTTCAATCAAAATTTATGAAAAGAAAATATTATATTATTAAAACTAAACTTTCGATTTCGAAATTTACGCAAAATATTTTTGAGTATTATGTGCTTAAAAAATTATAATTCAAAGCTCATGCATTTTTCTTTCAGATATAACTAATAGTATTGCAGAAAAAGTGTATGAAGTGTATTAAAAGTAATCAGAATTAATTTATCAAAAAATGTTTTAACAATTGTATCTTACTTCATACAACCAGTGTAGAAACACTTTTATTGTGTGACTTGAAAAATTTTAAATCATATGCTATCGGTTATCGTTATTTACAAAGTTTTGTTTTCCGCACTGATTCTAAAATATATGCAGGGTATCCTAAAATCCTACATTTCCTTCACTATTAATCGTTGAAAGTATTTATAAGTGTTTCAGACTAATGTTTTTTTTATATCTAAAGCTAATTTTAAATCAGATTATTTATAAGAAATTTAACATTTTCTATTACCATCATAGTGTTTTAAAGTTTTCTTTTCTTGGGCTTATATTTTCTCTCTCTTTAAAACTGAACAAATTCCCTTGAGGCTCAAAGTTTTCTTTAAATTTCGAAACAGTTATTTGTAAATTGATTTACAATACAGTTTAAAACTTAATTAATGTTATTAAAATTTGGGCATAAGAAAGTAATTTTATTGAATATGAATGAATTGAATCGATTCGAAATGTTCATTTCTTTTTATATGCAGAGATTTATTTTTATATGCAAATTATATTAGAACATATGATACGTTATGAAAATAATTTGATACTACAATAAAAGCAAATTATCAATCAATTAGGGAGCACGATACGAGGGTCAAACGGATAGCTCTCTAGTCTACGATTTAACAGTTCGTAGGTTTGAGTCCCACTTTGGGTCAGGATATTGCAAGTGATTTGGAATCCATTTAAACTGTAGGTCTAGTTCTAACGAGACCTCGTATGTAAAAAATAGCCTTTGAGCGATAAGCAAATCAACAAACCACCGTACCGAGTTTTCGAGAATGGAAGGTAGCGGTTTCGATACCGAAAGCAACCGAAGAATGTAGCGCTGAAAAGGCCTATGCATGTTCATATATCGTAGGATTTAATCTTTCTCAATTGAATGGTTTGTAAGTTTGGAAAGAAGACTGCCTGCTAAAGTATCGACCTCTTCATTTGACCCTGTTTTTAATCACTTATTGGTAGGCTGCACCTATCAAGTTCGGTTAGCAGAAGTAGCCAACAGGATATTTACTTCAATAATTTAACTAAATATTTTCTATTTGAGAGTAAACTACGTATTATATATAGCAAAAGTTCTGCAGCGGAATGTGAAACATGGTATAGCATTCACACCTATCATATTTCATTAACATAGGCTCTACAGAGATTTGTTTTTCTTACATTACATGATTTATGATATGGAAACAAATGTAAAACATTATTTGCTCATTTTAAGCATAATTATAAGAACCAATTACATAAATATTGAGAAAGCAATGTTATACTGTTTGTTTAATTGATTAAGTGTAAGGAAACTAGTTCAATTATATTAGATTAATAATGATTTTATATAAGTAGAGAGTATGCTATATTAATGCAATTCAAGTCTCTTAATGGTTGCCACAATAAAAAATAATTAATGATCGTTAAAAGAAATATGGTGTAGTAATGATTTGTAAAAATATTAGCATATGAAATAACGAAAGTATTATCAATATTCAAGACGAAATATTTAAATTGTGACATAAAAACTGATTTACACGCAAATATAATATAAATTATTATAATTCATATAATTAGTAAATCCTACATCAGTCATCTTGAGTATTACTTCCTCAGTCAATTTATACAAATTAAAAAATATTTTTTTTCAATATTGCTTAGTTGAACAAGCAGTTGAATGGATAGAACTTTGGCATTCAATTTATAGCTACAATTCATCAAAACTATGTTATTTTAAGATGCTTTCGATGTAACTTATTGAATTGAACTAATAAGTTTAGTCAATAATGCTAAGCTAACGGAATAAGTTTCAAATATCTAAAACGGTAATAAACTTATATAAATTCAAAATTTCTATAAAATTTACTTCATTGAACAGATGACAATAATTAATGATTTCATTTATTTTTTTGTCATATTAAGTTCTTTATATACAGTGAGAATAAATAACAATATAATTTAATTTCATGATTAATGCTAATAGGAAATCAAACTTAAAATGTACTTCCCCTGACATTTATTTCAAATTTCGAAGTTTCATATTGTCTACAAATTTATAAGGTCTTTATTGTTTCAGGCTATTGAATAATTTGCTATTCAGAAACAGTAGACATGGCTATGCAAAATGTGCTCTGATACAATACCTTTACAAATCAGCTTTAGACTGTTCAAAAACGAGCAATTTTAATACTAACGTCTTGTTTGGACAATGGGGGTGTCGTCACTTTGAGGAAGTGAAAGCATTGCAAATTTGATAAGCACACCTTCAGGAATTGTCTAACGGATTGGGAAAATACATGCTACCCAATCTTTACGTTTCATGGTCTTTAAGCGGCAATCATTTTATTGAAGAAGAAATAAAACGTGGTCATTTATACTGGAGTGCGGTGGATTTTGACACCTTTTCAGACCGAGTGTTATAAATTACAAAATGCAAGAGAGTGTTAACAATCGGCTCGCTTTGCCAAGAATGTCCGATCATCTTTTCCTTTTGTTCACAAGTGAAAATGAGAAGAAAATATCGCTTCCTGCGCGTAACATTCAAATCTAATAAATATTCTGAGATACAGTATTGTTCCAGTAATAGCTGAAATCGGTTAAAGGAAAGGATCTGGGTGCTAGACAAACGCGTGCTAACCTTGAACCAATCACGCGGTGCCAGGAGAACGACTTTGAGAATAACGATATCACGCAATGTCGTGAAGAGATGCTTTTTTCATGACATGACTTTGAAAAAAAAGAATTTTTTTTTATCTCAAAAACAAGGTCTGCAACATCAATTGGATAGAGTTCTTCAATAATCTATTAGTGTCGAAAATCATGAGCGAATTTAGAATAACGCATTTGTCCAGTTATTGTATGTGAAAAGCAGAAAATAGATGTAAAACAGGAAGCAATATATCAACAATTACAATGGTTCTGCATTGAAATTTAAAATCAACCCGTGTTTGCTTTCGATAAAATAATGTGTACAGATTGAAATGAAGTATTGCAGCATATTTCACATCTTAAGGAAATATATATTCTAATACGCATATTTAAAGATTATTATCATAATTTAAATTCTCCTACTTTTTACTTAATTAAGTATAAAAATAATACAAAATTTTGAAGAGAAAAATCAAATACAGCTTTTTAAGAGTACAAATAATACATTCTTAATTTTTTTTCAAGAAAATAATAATTTTTAAAATTTAATTTAATTCGAGATGATTAAATATTTTAAAATATTTTTGTCTTAAAACATTTTGGAAAACTATCGAATATTATTTTAGTAATCTTGATAAGATAAGAATTCAAATAGTTTTTAAATATTATATTATTTATGTAGTTTTTTTTATAATTTAAGTATTAAATAACAAAAATGTTCTTTCGTCAAGAAATAAATACCAATTGATACGAAATATAATCAAAATGTGTTTCCCACTTTGGTTTTTATTCTATACATTCAATAGAATGAAATACATTACTGTTTAAATATACATTTAATAACAATAAAAGAAATATGACTCGTTCCACGTGAATAAGTGTTAATTGCGTCAGTTAAAGTTTTGCGGTATTATAAAACTTTTTATTTCGGGAACATAAATATGTTTCTAAGTTATATCACACTAATTTTAAAGATGGTTCTATTTGATGGGAAGCTGTTAATCATTTTTTTTATATTTTAACTTTTCATATTATTAATTTGAATATAATTCTTGAAGAACTATTTTAATGCCATTCTGTATATGAAAATTTTTACGCGATGTGTTTTAAAAAATTTAGCAATTCAAATTGAACATTTTACCTGAAATCCTAATTAAAACTATAAATTGTAATTATTTGACCAGCTCCAATGACGAAAACAAATATTTTTTAAATACAAATGGGATACCATTTCTTAAATATGAAACAGACTGAATATCTGTATGAAAAAAAATTACAAAGACTATTTATTTTTATAAAAAAAAAACTGAACTGTTATTGGATTCCGTGTTATAATTATGTTTCCTATCAAACTTTATTCCTTACATCAAAGTTCGCCTATTTATAAAAACAACTGCCTAATTTAAAAAAAAGACTTAAAAGTATGTGTTTACGACTGACCATTAAAATAAAGTCCGTTTTATAACTGTTTTTTTGAAACTTTGTAAACTATTTAAGTATGTTTAATTTGTGATTTAATTAATTAATTAATTTTATTTTTTACAAACTGTGCAGTCACCTTTTACATACAAAACCCAATTTTCAGAATAATTAAGATTTAAAAGTTGATCCAAAAACACTTCAAGAAGGCACGACCAAATTGAACATTAAACCCATAAACTAGTACCCAAATTAATTGACGTGCATAATTAATGTTAAATACAGTAAATTAGCTGATATTTTCTAGTTTTACTACTCTAAGAGACATTTACCATTCAAGCAGACATTGTAAGATGTTAGTAATCTTCCTAAAATATTCATTATAATGTGATAACTTGTTATAGTTGCTAATTGTATGAATATTTTTGATTGTCACTTTTTAAATTTTTAGATTTGTTTTTTCGACATCAGATCACTTTTATTAATTTCTTCAAATATCTGTATTTTCTTGTAAATTTATTCTAATATTTTATTCAAAATCTCCAAAGAAAACCTATTTGTTTGTCGTTATCAGTTATGTCACCATCATACCAATCAGTTCAATAATTTTTTCAAATGAAACAATTCAATGAACAATTCAATCAAATGAAACAATATTTAATCCAAAAACTATTTTATATAGCACTTTTGAATTATTAAAAAGTAGATAATATGAGAAATAATTTGGGAGTGTGAGAATTTCCTTTATTAAAAATGACTACAGATTTGTAATATAACAATATTAGGCTGATACTTTAAAAATCATCACATTTACTTGTTTTTTATTTTCAAATTATTACATATAAAATTCATTTCGCACATGGAGAATGTTCCAAAAGTAAGGAGAATGACTTGAATAGGTATAATAAGGCATTCAATGTCAATGCAAGTTTTAAGCGAAAATTATTTGTGACAAGCTTGTAAATTTCGTTAAAACGCTTGAGTGTATACATACAATGATTTTATGCATACTAAAATTTTGATGATACTCAAAAATCATGTTATTTATTTCAAGTGTTATTGTTTTCTAGTGGAAGCTAGACTGGCAATATGGGGTGTGCTGTTCCAATTTTCCAACTGAACCATAATTTGGTGTGGAGTCCGACTTCTTCACTACACACATGCCATAGGTAAACGCTTTTAGGGCAGGCAACCATTCACAACCTATTCATACAAGGTAAGGACAAAGACAATAGAGAGAAAGTACATCCATGCTTACACCGGGACTTGAACACAGGATCTCTGTATCCTCAAACAGGTACACTGACCACTAAACAGGGTAGGCTGCAATTTATTTCAAATAAAAAATAAAGAATGTGGGATGAAATTATTTATTATATTTAATAAAGTACATAAATATAGTTCCTATTAATTACATTCTCTTTGAATTTTTTTAAATAAAAAGTTTGATTATTTTTATTAACTCATGTCTCAACAGAATATTCAATATTTCTTAAAGTTGAATAAATTTAAATGTACCCTACTATTTAGAGACAATAGTTTTTTTATAATTATTGTAGCTTACTATTTTATAATTATTGTGTAGCTTACTATTTTATAATTATTGTATTTTTTATAATTATAAAAATTGTTGCATTAACGAGCCAAGTTCACCAGCTTTTAATTTTGTTTAAGGCTTCTGATAAAAAACGTGTACCCAGCTTTGGTGTCAAAATTGTAGTTTAGAAAAGTAATGCTATTTATATATGCTATTTTGACTGTATTTACTACTCCTTAGCTTCGAAAAAAATGCTGTTTTGCTCTGCGAAATGAAGTTTCACATATGAGGATCGATTAATATATGGAATGTTGGAATATCGAATATCATTATAAATGATGAAAATCAGGATTTTTTTCAACCGCTTTCCAAGTCACATTCTATCGGCACGCATTGTGAAAAAAATCAACAAATACACTACAATGGACAAAAACAATGATTTTTCAAACATTAAAAAATAGTAAATATTTTTAATTGTAAATAGGAAATATTTTTTTAGAAAAGAAATTACAATGTGGGAATGTGACTATAACTTTTATTCCCAGCTGTTATGCATTGACGGTAATTTAAAAAGTTAAAATGAACAACACACTTTTGTGAAACAACAACATTCCGGAGTGGAATGCTACGTCCTTTAAATTGATTACATCAGGGTATACGCAATTTCGCTTGTTTAAATCAGAGGTATTTGTGTTTGAAATTAACTATAAATAACGTGAAATTTTCAAAAGGAACGATAGATTTCATTTTAAATTAAATATAGACTGGCATCTTGATTTAAGTTTTACTCCATTGCATGCAGCCGTTCATAACTTAACCATGGACAAAAATTCAACAAACATACATAATAATAATTTCATTTATATAGATAATAGCAAATAAGCTCATTGAAGATAGAAGTAATAAAAATACAAAATTTAATTGGTTTATTTGTTTCCTTTTGGATTTAGCTGGTATATTTTCAAATGTTTAATACATACTGTGTGATTTCTAAAATATTACTCTTTTATAGAGGGAAAATTACGTTTAGATTTTATACAGAACCAATAAAACACCATTCCCTAATGATTAATTACATAAAGGTATGAATTCAGAAACTCGAATTTCTGGAGTTATGGCTTATAGCTTTTCAATAGATAAGTCGTGTATCCTAAATTTTAAGCTTGGATCACATGTATTGCATGTCGAAGATCTACACTTAGGCTGTATACGCATGCATGACAAACATTTACATGAAGGCCAAAGTTTGCAGTAGCTAGAAATATCAGTTTGATGACTATTATTTCGGTTTTTCTTAATGCTACAAGAAGAACAAGGGTGCTTATTATGGTCACATAAATGGTAAATTTTGATTTAGGAGTTTTACTGTATTCCCTTATCTGATGGAACTAATACAACGTCACATTGAGCATATGTTGGCAAGTGCAGAGACTGAGAATGAAAATAGCTGGTTTTTAATCAACGAACTAGTTGTCCACTAAGTAAAAAAACCTGTCATTATGGATTCATCAGGTATGTCTGTGTGAAGACGTGCGCGCGTGCAGAGTTTAAAAGCAGTAGAATTAGGTAGAGTTATGCCGAAAAACTTTTCAAAAACAAATCTAACATGAATCTTATTAGATAAAACATTGAAACGAATAAAATGAGACAAAATGGAGTAATAATGATCAACTTGGCCATTTATCTTTTACTACACTGGGATTGATAAGTATACCTGATATAATAAGACTTAATATCAAAATTTTTCATTATTAAAAATAAATATGCGAGGTATTAAGCCAGTACCATCGAAATTACTCAATTGCCAACATGTTACATATGTCGGTTTCACGTAGCATCCGTTACTAGAAAAAGAGAAAGTCACCGTTATCTGACTTATGACCCATGAAGCGTTTCATCTTCATGTTCTGAATGATGTGATTTTTCAATAAGATACTGTAAAACGGCAATCGGAACATTCTGTCCTGACTTTATTTGGCACGGAAGACTATGATTGCTATTTAACTATCACATTCTCTGTATTTTATTGTGAATATTTGATTATGAATTTACTAAGATAAAAGTTGCTAGTAAAGAATTGAAGTTTTGGCAAAGAGTTAAAACTCTGGTAAAGAATTAAAATCTCAGAAGATTGCAATGATTGTTGTTGCTTGAAATAAAGCTCTTTTATATTTAATTTTGCAAAGTGCGGAAAATAAACTAATTGCATTTCTCTTGATGTCCTAAGCTCATTATACATTGTATGTTCTTTAAAAAAAGATCCTACAATTTGTTTTTCTTTACATATTCACAGAAATAAATAATGTTGGACAATAAGTAAGACTGATACAATAAAATGACTTTTATTAATATAATTTTTATAAAAATGTGTTTATCTTTTGTACATTTAACAAATTCTTTATTTATTTAAAGGTTCTTTAATATAAATGTATTGGATTTTATAATAATTGACATCTTTTGGAAATTTTAACGAATAGGCTTAGCATTCTTTGAAAACGGAACTTAGATTTTAATTTCATGCTATTTTTGTTAAGAAAATACTGTATTGTTACTAATGCTTTTGCTAAATTTATGAATGAAAATGTTAAGTTTTGAAGTCTATAATTGATATTCCAAATTCAAATGAATTGTATTGAATTGGAAGTGCATAAATTAAGAAACTGTCTAGTAGAAATCATAGCAATACAATTAAAAAAAGAAGGATAGCAACGACTTTCTCCGTTCTATTAGCTACCGCTAAAATTCAGAAGTTGATTCTTGTCTTATTATTGTCTTCGCTTTCGCAACCTTGTGCTACATCACGACCGGAAAACATAATTCCATTGTAGATTTCTCGTAATTCCTTCTCTTTCTTAGAAACATTTTTATGAGTCTTTTCGAAAACAATAGTACTTAAACTTTGAATTTGTGTTCATCCTTTAAGATCACCTCCTAACATTTATTTCAGCAACCATTATGTTATTCATTTCTGAAGAAAATAAATTACTAATCTTCTTTTTAATTTAATCATTTTTAAACTAGACCATTATTGCATTTTAATAGACTTTGAGGACGTTGATGAAAAAATTTATATTAAAGATAAAAAGGCATTGGGTTGTTCGGAAAGTAATTTCGTTTTTCATGAAAATAAAAAACGTATAGCGAATAAATATCGTATTGCATTGCATATTGTCCATTCTAGTCCAATATCTTTTACCATCTTTCTGGTAGTAGCACGATTTCACACTCACAAAGTGGTTGGTTTTTTTACAAGCAAAAAACTGATCTAGGTGAGATAATTTCATAGGTTTAAAGATTCATAGATTTAATTTCATAGGTTTAAAAATTAATTCCAAGATTGTTAACTCCACAAAGTTAAATGAAATGACTTACTTTTTGCTTGAATATTTTGGTAATAAAAATATATAATAGTTTCTTATTGATAACATCAGTAAGAAACTATTATATATTTTATATTAAGTTATATCTGCTTAAACTATTTTCATAATGACATCATGATGGTATTATAGTAACGAATAGTTTCAGTTATTCAAGCGGAAAATATGAGTTGAAATTACATTTTACTTCTGTATAAAATAAAATGCAAAATATTTATAAATGGTCGCAAAGTTTGAAAGTATATTTAGAAAATAAAATAATTCATTCTTTTTTGACACTAGAACAAGATATTTAAAAATATTAATAAACTTAGTAACGATAAACATATCACAATAATTGGATATATCACAAAGTATTAAATGAATTTTAAATAAAAGATCAAGAGCATATTGAGAAAAGTAAGTGAAATATTATCATTAACAGGTCTCTTTGTGAAAATTAATTTCATTAAGCAGTTCTTATATTTTACAGAATTTAATATTATTCAACGATGGATTCAATCAACATATTTCAATACAAGTTTGGATCAAATTGCTATTCATCAAGCATTAATATAAACTAATAGCATTTTTTTACTCAAGCCCGCTTAGTTCCATTCAAAGGTATTTAGCTTAAAAAAAAAGAAGCAAAATAGAAGAAGTCGCTTTTTTTCTATTTCAATAAAATTTTCACCATGAAAGTTATGTTTCCATATTTTTTGATAGAACAATTTAACATTTCATCAACAACTTTCATGATAAGAATGACACCGTTATATCAATCAGGAATAACATAAGGAGTAATTTAATATGATGATGTATCACAAATATTTATGGCATTAGAAATGAAGATTGAGAATTCAGAACAGTTTTAATGACTTTGTATACTTTGATACATACAAAGGGAAATTACCAGTCATCATACAGATTGAGTGAAGTTCAAGCGATATTGGGCATCTTTAAGAATGTGCCCTATTTATTTGTGCTGTCTCATCAACGGTAATTGGCTTATCATATCACGAAGCCCTACTTTTTTAACCGGAAAATTTATAATAGAGCTGATCTGAAAATGTTATCAGATATAAAATACGATGTTATTTAATATTTTTCGCAACACAAAACTTGCGTATTATTTTTCATGAAATAATATATTTGATTTTTTTTCTAAACCAATGGATTTAAATTTATCAAAAATATACTTACTTAAGCAAAACATTGTGAAAATATGAGTAGAATAAAGATAAAATTTTAAGCACTTTTGATACTTTAATAATATACATTGTGTGTGGGGTGTGTGTGTGATATATATATATATATATATATATATATATATATATATATATATATATATATATATATATATATATATATATATATATATATATATATTTATATATTTATATATATATATATATATATATATATATATATATATATATATATATATATATATATATATATATATATATATATATATATAATTCGTTCTTTAGAAATTGATTTTTCAGTAGTACTCTTTAAAACCAGAAGATGTTTTAAGTTTTAAGAAAATTACTGTGCGAATATAAGCAATACAGTCAAGATTTTGGAAATGTAGCGAACATATAACTTAAGACATAATCGTTCTTATAGAAGGATTCACTATTTTGGTTTTGCAATAATTTTGAAACAATATCACAGAATTGAAACAAAATTGCAAATTAAAGATTTTTCAAAATGAAAACGTGAAAATTCATTTTAAAATCTCATTGAAGTTTTTTCTTGGATTTTGTAGTTTTAATAGTTTTCTGATGAGTATCTTGTTAACATGTATTTCAAAAGAGAGAGAAAGAAAAGAGAACTGAATAAATTTATGAATGGTTAAATTACGGTATTAGTTTTAATCATATCACTAAACCATTTGCATTTAATTACTATGCCAGCTTCGTTGCTTCATAAAAAACATTATCTAATTGGAAAGTATTTAAAAGTAATACTCTTAAAATTTATTATTTCAGCTGAGAAATATATTTCTCGGATGTGTTCAAAATTATTAAATACTTAAGAAAAAATAAATTGAATCAATTTATTATACAGTTATTAAACTATTCATTAGTAGATAAGCTGGCATCCAAATTGTTAGCTCTCTCGCTTTCGGTTTAATAGTTCGCAGGTCTAAATCCTACCTTGGTGAGATGATTTTTAGCGGTTCGGAGTTCACGTAAAAATGTAGATCCCCGTTTATGTAACTAGCCCCCGTGTACAAAAGAGCTAAAACAAACCAAACTGTTCTATAGTAAACAAATTTTCCATTGAAAAAAATTCATATTACTTTTATTAAGATACTGATTTTCGGATATTTATATTCCAAAGGTCACTTAAAAAAAGTCCATTAAATACCATTCGCCATTTCGATCGTAAGATAATATCCCGTTAGATTGTTTGCAGAGAGCTTTAATTTGTCATTCACTGAGGAATTTTTTATAAAAGTTTGTGTGTCCTTTAATGTATCAGTAAGGTCACTTTAAACAAATTAGTATCTGTAAAGATTAAAATCACTTAAATATTGCTGTATGCTGTCATTTTTTTCAGCATAGATAACTCCATTGTTGAAGGCTCAAAAACAGATGTATGCTCAAAATAACTGGCGAAAAAGAAGCATGCGATCTATTGTCCGGAGCAAAGATTTGGCTATTTCCCGTTGCAACATAGGCTTTCACTTCTTCCGATCTTGTCTGGAGATGTCGCGATTTCGAAAAAGAGAACCGTTTGGAATGCCTAAGAGAAATCTTGCTATCTAGCGGTTTTCGAACTCAAAGAATAGGACAGCAGCGGAATAAAGATAAGTAGCGGAACTAATTACTGGAAATTTTTAGAACGCATGTTTTGTTGTTATCATATCAGTAAACATCTTTTTGGAAGCGTATTTTTCTAGGCATGCACTGTTAAAAAATTTCATTGAATGTAGTTTAAAAAACAGGATTTACAAAGTTATTTAGGTTTATTTTTTATTTTAATTAGTTTAGTTAACATTGTTATCTTATTAATTATTGAAATTCAGCTAATAGTCTGTATCAAATGAATCCAAAAAAGAAATTTGCTATCAGCATATGATTTAGCAGTAATGTTAAACATAAAAACAATTTCGATTTTTACGAAAACATATTTGTACGTATACATACGAATATAAACAATCACACGCATATATATGAATGTATATATATACATTCAAGTATACATGTTTATATAAACACACATATATAATCCATTTAATAGTGATATTTACCATTTACTTAATTTTGTTCTAAATGCTTTTTTATACCTCAAAATGTAGTATCTGCAATAGATTAGCTAAAACGAGTCGAATAAGACTTTGTACATGAAACACTCGACAAAAAAATTCTCTTCTATTAGGAAATTATTAAATAGGGAATTTGGTTTTTATCGGCATTTCAATGAATTTCCAATCGACGACGTGTTTGGAAAAGGCTAAAAAAAATCCTGTGGCAGGTGCAAAAATATTCCACTTTTTGAAAATTAAAAAAAAATTGCAAATATCATTATTTTTGTAAATAAAAAATAATGGGAGAGAGTAAGTAAAAAGGAGGATTTGATGTCTTACATAAATTTTCTTTACCATCAGCCGCTGCAAAAAGATGACAGTTTAGAAAATAAAAACTTCCTTTTTCATTCTTGAAGTTAGCAGAGTTCCGGAGTAGAGTTACATCGCTTATATTCGTTACATCAGCTGTGCAAGCAACTTTATAATGAATTCCTAACATCATTAATTAAATTTTATAATAATTTCAAACGCTGTTGTCAGGTTTTTTTCAGAGAACGAAATATTGAGTATATTTTAAATAAGACAATCCAATCGTAACGAAGTATTTGCAGTACCTCATCCTCTTTTACTTTTAGCAGCGTAAACTTTTAAAATGTTTTCTGAGTTATTATTTCAACAAATTAATTTTCCATAAAGTGCCAAAATTAAAAGTTACAAATAATATACAAATGTAAATTGCATATTTTTCAAATCTTCATTTGTGTTTGAATTCTATCAATTTGCTCTTTATTCTTTTATTTTTATTATTTCAAATAAATTATATTCACTCTTTTACTCGTAGAAAATGATAAAATATTTTATTTTCTAACTTATAAACGAACAGTTGAAGTTTTGTTTCAAAACTGAAATTTTCGGTAAAATTTTTTATATATTTATATTTTCTTGCAAAAACAAAATTGTTTATTTTGACAATGCATAATGGATATAACATAGCAACTCTGAATGTTATTGTAAAGTTTTTCTAAGAATTGTGGCGTATTTGGCTTTTAGAAGGACATTTTTCATTCATAATAAGGTGACAATCACGTGTCGCAAGGAATGAAACCTGGAAAACTCCCAAGATCTCACTCTGATGGACGTGCCTGCAATAACCAAATACGCAGTACCCATTTCTCATTGTTCAGTTATGATTGGGATCGAAGCCGAGAACATTCACTTTGATGACCTCTATTTTTATTAAAGTGACATCGTACATCAAATCAAACATTTATTTTTATACATATACACACACAAGTAATTTCAAAAAAATAAAACTATATAAACTTTACATTTAAAATAAAACATTTTAATAAATGTCACACGGATTTTTCAACCGTTGATGTATAATAACTACTGTACAATATAATTAAAAACAATTATTTGTATTTAGAAAAAGATTATAAAAACAGTTTTTCTTTTCCAGTAAATACTGTAATAGTTTTACATACTTTTAAATTGTTTCGAGCCTATTTATTTACTATATTAATGTTTAAAAGTAGTCAAATCAACAGTTTTAAAATCTAAATTTTTTAAGAAATAAAAAAATTAAAGTTAAATTCACATTATTTTTTAAATATTCTTTTAAATATTCTTTATATTTATAATCCAAAATATATATTAAATATAATAAAGGGGAAATTTCTTAAGATATTTTTCAAAACCTAAATGTATTAGAAATCCATATTCTAAATTTTCAATTTAAAGTGAATAATTTAAAGAATACAATTACAAACTAATTGATGATAAGACTTATTTCTAACAGTACTTATAAAAATCAAGTTTGCATTTTTCCTAAAGAAGTATCAAAATATTTTTTAGCATCTTGAACTTCTAACAAGATGTTGAAAATATATGCATCCTGCGAATAAAAGTATTAGCACTTTAAAAATTCACATACATTTAATTTATTTCTTAAACTTAAATTTTATTCATATGTACCATTTAGCACAAGATATATTCATAATAATACAATCTTTAAAAAATATTCATTTTAACATATTAGTATTCCTATTCAGAGATTTATAGCAAGAATATTTCATTAGGAAAAGCTATATAATGATTATTTAAAAATATATTTTACAAATTACGTCGTTCTAAAAGAACTTACATTAAAGAGAGCGAAAATATTGTCATTAAATCAAACGTTTTATGATTTAAAAATAAGCCTTTGTTTTATAAATCAAAAAGAATGTTCTTGTTACCATTCAAGTAAATCATTTTAATGGTGTATTTTAGAGTATTTCGTCACAGCTGAAACATTGCATATATTGATAAACGCAATAAAGAAAGAGAAATGTAGGGTTGGAAAAAAAATTTCAAAACACAGTTTCATATATATATATATATATATATATATATATATATATATATATATATATATATATATATATATATATATAAATGGAATGTACAGTAAAAATCATACATAAAATAAATTAATAAAAATATTTAATACGTAAATTGTGTTTTTTTAATTAAAAATACTTTTTTATATACATCGTGACTTTTTTATACACATCGTGAATATTATTGAATACTATTCTTTGCTAAAAATAATTTCTGAAATGACTTTTTATATCCATTATATCTGACCTGAATTTTAAAATAAACCGTACATCTTTAAGTTTTCAAATTAAAAATCAGAACTTTATATCATAGCAATATGTAAATTAACGGAATAAAATTTGTTCCATTCGTCAATTGGTAACAATTAATTCATTAAAATAGAACAAATCGCGCGCGCTTGTGATTAAAATAATCATTAAAATATTTCTAATGTATGTTGATTTACATATTTACTCAACTAAATCTAAAGTTTTGGATAATAATTTTTTACAGTATTTACAGTATGCATTCATTTTTTCCATTATATAGTTTTTACGATATATATTTTAATTTTTCAAAAAAAGTCTCATGAATATTTCAACTTTAAACTATCATGAAACATATAAAGGTTTGGGAATAATTTTATTAAGATATAAATGGAGAATCCCTCATTCATTCAATTTGATTATTAAATTCGAAAAGACTACTTAATATAGTGAGAAAATATTATTGTTTTTATGTCTTCTATACTCAATATTTAAAGTTAGCGATGCAAAAATATCTCAAAACTATTATGTAAAAATCAGAGGACTATTCTATTAAAAATTCTTACAGAATATATTTTAAGAGATAGTTTACTGTTGCTATTTAACTTTTGAAAAAAATGTGACTTTTTGGAAAATGTATACCGCAAGTGTTATTTATTGAATCTTATAAGGGGGAAATGTTTTGGGGTATGTTAAAAACTTTCTGCCAATCAATTACAGAAAACACCTTAATTGTATGCAATAAAATAATTTTCTTTTTCATTCTCTAAGTTTTAATTAGTAATTTTACGTATTGATAAACAGAAAAATTCTTAGAGTTAAATTTATCTGATAAAGAGTGATATTCATAAAAAAATATTATCAATACTGATTTCACTACATTTTTTTAAAATACTTGAGTTACTTGGGTTTTAGATATGTAGGATTATTTTTCAAAACAAATGAATAATTAAAATATGAATGGATTATTCCTCTCCATTTGTGCAGTTTTAAAGGACATAAATTACTCACATTCAATTTTTAAAGGAATAAATATAAAAGTAAAATGCAATTATTATTGTATGGGATATAATATAAGCATACAAGTGCATATTTGATAACATATTTAAAAATATTTTTTGTAGATTAAATTTATTTTGGAAAAATAAATGTATAGAAAAGAATTTTCAAGGCAAATCAAATAAATAATTTTAGCTTAGATGATGCTATTAAATATTTTAAAGAAATGAAAAGCAAATTATATAAGGTATAAATTGTAAAGTAGTCATGTTAACCAGTATTATTTGTAATTGTATCATAGATATCAAAAACATAAAGAGGAAGTAGAAACAGTGTAAACAAATATATACATAGTCTCTTTGTTTATATATATATATATATATATATATATATATATATATATATATATATATATATATATATATATTAAATATTTTGAAAAACCGTTGGTGATCTGAAATAAAATTAGAGAATTAACAGAATTTTAAATTAATGTTTCATTGTTTTATAAATATTGTATATAAGCTCTTACCTTTTTTCGAAAGTTATTTACTGTTTAATGATAACCGATTTTGAATGTAATTCAAAAGCAAGAATGTTCTCAGTACTATTTGTATTTGTATATTATGTTTAACTATATCTAATACGTTCAGAAAAGTTATGTTAAACTATAGGACTCAAACGTAAAAGGTAAAGTATAAAATCTCTATATTTGAGAAGGATTCAAAATTTCATATTAATTAAATATAAAGTGATCTCTGTTACCATTATTGTTTCCAGTTACGTGAATATTAATTCATTTCTTTACGTAAAAATCTCTGATATAAATATGTGTTGAGAAACACATAATTATATCGGATTATAGAACTTGAAGTTTTGGCTAAGATATTAATTTTCTATGCATCTTAGTTTTTTAACACGTTTTGTTGATAAGCCAGTTATATTTTTTTCGTCGTCATATCATTGAGCAGCTCAATATTTCCTTATTTTAATTTTAAAATACAAAAAAGTCATGAAGAAATGCTAGGTTTCCTAGAGTCCCGGCTATTTTAAGTAATTGCAGTCTTGGTATTAAATTAATATTCGAATTTCCTACAATTGCTTACCACACTTGCTTCTAGGAAGTGTCATTAGAAGGTGCTTGAAGTTATTTCCTTTCTAATACAATACCTGCATGAAAGCTAACACAGATTTCTGTCAGCTTTGAACTTTGCAGAAACCTTGTAGTTTGTATCCTGTCTTACATCTAGTAAGTGAGACTTATTACGTAGGTGAGATAAATACGTAATGTTTCTTTCACATATATAAAATTCATTGTCTGGTTTAGTTTTGAATACTTTGTCATTTTAAGAAAATACTCTTTTGTGTAATTTCCTGGGTGACTCGACTTAGCACGCAGTTCGTTTCTGCTTGATGGAATATTCGGCCCAAGGTTGGGGCATGACCTGCACAAAAAGCCCTCCGTTCCCCAGGAGTCAGATGGGCTAATAAAACAGAAGAAGTAAAATAAGAGCCCAAACGCAAGGACATGATACGGTTCCCAAAGTTGTGATATCGGAAGCCTCGTACGGATGAGTGATAACAATATGACTTGCTTTTTGGATCTGGCACACCGAGTTGCAAATGAAGCCCGAGTATGTGGTGGTGCAATTATTTACTAATAATTCACACAACGTTGACAGTGAAAGCCTTTTATTTTAAATGTAAAACAGATGGGAGTCCATTGTCTAAATGCGGCATAAGTTGCGTGTGACAAGATTTAATTTTATGTTTTGGAGCGCAGAAGGAAATACTGAATTCGAAAGTTAAATCTAGCATATTGCAGAAATGTTTTTAATAATAATAATTTAAGTGGAGTGCTGCTCAAAAACCATTCAATAAAAAAAAATTTTAATTGTTGGCCAAAATAGAATAAAATAATATTTTTAATATCCATGTCTTACACATTTTCCTTAAAATTTTTTACTTAGTTTTCTTTATTTAATTGATAGTTATGCTGTGAAAGTTCACAATAAGCTCAGTGTTATTGTTATGGTAACTTTAAAAAAGGTTTGAATTTTATAATCTTATAGAAAATAAAATTATGTGTAAAAATTTCAAAAATATTTTATTTTTGTTAATTTAATTATAAATAAAATGTTATGAATTTACTTTAAATATAAATGTCAAAGTTAAAAAAAGAATATTTCTTAGAGCTTAATCCAACTCAATTTAATTTCGTTTGTTAAATTAGATTCTGCGAGATTTAAGTTAAAATTTATACTAGAATTTCAATATAATAATTTTTAATTTATATGTTTGTTAAAATGAGATTTTAAGTTTTTATTTTAAGATATCTAATATGTAAAATATTTATTTATGCTCTCCTCTTACATATATTTACCATTCAATGCGATGTTTGTTTGAAGGAACAAATTCATTTTTAGTGAAATAGTTTTATCTGAATTTATGATAAATTGAAGCCACCCGCCCGTCTAGTGGTCAGAGTCCCTGACTACGGATAGGGAGGTCCTGGGTTCGAATCCCAGTTCGGGTATAGATGTACTTTCTCTCTCTATCTATCCTGTTTTTGTCCTTTCCTTGTGTGAATGGTTGCCTACTATATAAACGGGTCCCTATGGCATATGTATACTGAAGAAGTCGGACTCCACACCAAAATATGGTTCAGTTGAAAAAGTGGAGCAGCGCACCCCATATTGCCAGCCTATCTGGCACACGACAACAACAACAACATGATAAATTGACAAGTAAAAACAAATAAAAAGAGTTTTTAACAACCCCTGTTTGAATTTTATATCATTAACACTAAAAATAGTTGCATATAATGAAAATAGTTATTAAATTTATTTAAAGTATAAAAATAGGAAAATAAAGCAATAATGAAAATTAAGAAATATTTTGTTAAAAGAAAACTTTAATTCAATAAAATTTAACACGCGAATTATATTTTTTCATTCAAATATTCATAGGTGCATAATCATTTACTGACTAACAGTTGTTTCAAGTAAAATATGAAAAAATGTATTAGTAAAAATGTCTGCAAATTTTATAAATGTACTTTTAAATAACTTTAAACCCCTTCTGAACCACGTTTTCTCATGAAACTTTCTCCTCACATGAGCAAAGACATAATTTAGGAATTACAATTCTCGTAGTGACGGTTACAATTATTTTCTAATTATGTCATTATGATGATAATGTATCTCATAATATTAAAATAATTTCATCTTTATTACTTAAAAATAGAGATTGAATGAAAATCTTGCACATTCTCTAATGTACATAAGATGTTCTTATTCGAGATTTCAGAAGTTCAGTTTGGAAATAGGGGCTTTAGAAATACAAATTCACTGCTTGAGTGAGTTCTATTTTCTATCTCTCACATGCAAGAGTTAGGTCATGACCTTTCACACGAGAGATTATTCTGCTCAAAAATTTCCTTATTCTGATTGATCATTAAGAAGTTTAGTGAAGTTTTGTAAATGATTTCACTTTCAAGATTTATGCAAGAAGGGAAAGACAAAAGAACCAAATTTTTTGGCACACTACCCCACTTTCTTCACTTTCACCCATCGCTCTGTTTTGCCCACTGGTCAGTCGATGGTCACCTTGTGAGGAAAATGGAAGAGAAAAAACTTGGAAAAAAAAAACTACTTTCGTTTTCCAAGGCCGAAACCAATGCCTGTTGAATCGAGAATTGAAAAAAAGGAAAGAATTATTCGTCTGTTTGCTCTTCTAAAACTGATGAAAGCAGTTCTGATTACTCAATGCTTGTCTAGAAACATGACAGCGCAATTTTCAATGACCAAGAACAATTGAACTATTGTCTCAAGAGCGACCATCCAATTACAGAATCGGCATTGTTTTGTGTCAACGTTGATCTTCATCTGGTTTCGTGTCACTAAAGGGTGCTTAATGGGGATTGCTGTTTGGAAAGTGAACTGTTATTATTCAGTGTTGCAGAGTAGATTTCTCATTAATCTAGTCTTAGGACATACAGTATGGCGAAATATGAAAATATTCGAATATACAAAACATTACGTAATCAGTGGCACAGCACACATAAAATATTCAAATTTAATTTTATCTTCGTGAGACACTTGCGGCTTTTTACGTGAACTTATTCTATGACACTCTGTTTAAATGCAAAGATAGGTCAAATAACGAAACACATAACAAATATACATCTGCATTCGTTTTATTTTTAGAGGAAAGATGAATAAAATACTATTTCCTCTTACATTGTTTTAAATATTTTTGTTCCTAATAAATAATAGAACTTTGGTACAATACTCTAAACAACTCAGAAATTCTAATTTCATCATTATTATTCGGTTATTTTTCAAATGATTAATGTATTGGAAATGTGTTTGCATACTGAATTTTCTTACTCAAAAAGATATTAATCATTTCTAATAATAAAAGGATTTCGATCAATTAAAATAACGACTAGCAATTACAGATACCAGTTACATTCCGCGGTGACCTGGTTGGTTAGGGCGTCATTCATATTATCGGAAGATAGTGAGTTCGAATCCCAGCTAACCGAAGATCCGTCGTTTTCGCTAAAGGTGGTACGTTAAAACTGGATATGGTCGCAATGTCCTACCAAGTGAAATAATACCTCTGGAAGCGACAATCTAAATATTGAGGGGCCTTCAGCTTGATTCCTGCTTCAAGATAACGAAGACTTCACCCAGCTACTTCTATCTAACTAGTTGGGCCAAACTCAAGCCCAGGTACAGGGTAGCATTCGTGTGCAACAACAGACATCAATTAATAATTATGATTACACTGACAATAATTAATATAATTTCAATATGCAAAATAACCATACACTAAACTGACTCGATTAAAAAGTTTTTATTTTATGAAAATTAAGACAAATTTAACTCAAAAATACATAGCATTAGTTCAAGAAAACGAATCTCTTCTTGAACATAATTTAAAACTAATCGTTATAGAAATTTTCGAAAAATATTAAGATAATGATCATCCAAATAAAGACATTTCTTGATTAACATAGAAATATATGTAATATGTGATCAAATATTTTTAACTGTGTTTCAAAAGTAGAGTTAAAGATATTAGATCTGATATATATGTCTTAATACAAATAGATTTATACAGTCTACAAAATTCTCCAGGTTGGGAAAAAATAAAAAAAATGAGATTTTAAATTACGTATAGATATACAACTTATATATATATATATATATATATATATATATATATATATATATATATATATATATATATATATATATATATATATATATATATATATATATAAATGCAAAATCAGATGTATAGCCAAAAGCTCAAGAATACATAAAATATAAATGCAAAGTTAGACATATAACCAAAAGCACAAGAATACATAAAATTTTATGTTTTAAGATTAGCAGTACATTTAGCGCAAAAGCAGCTAGAATAGTATTACTAAGATATAGTTAATAGTATAATTTATAAAATATGCAAAGAATATAATATAATGAGACAAAATACAATAAAAAATGCCAAATAGAAAATAATACATTGAAAAATTAAGTGTCAAAAGTAGAATATCAGATGGAAGACAACACATTGAAATATTATAGCATTGAAATATTAAATGGAAAACGATATATTGAAATATCAAATGGAAAATAACACATTGAAAAAATACAATGAAAAGAATTACATTGAAAACACTTTAAAGAAAGGTAAATATAAATGGAATAAGGTACCAATATGGCCAGCTAATTTTCTATTTGGCATTTTTTATTGTATTTTGTCTCATTATATTATATTCTTTGCATATTTTATAAATTATACTATTAACTATATATATATATATATATATATATATATATATATATATATATATATATATATATATATATATATATATATACTAAGTAGTTCTCCAATTACACATACATATGTATATAAGTGGTATATGGGGTTATTTAAATAAATTATGAAATGGAAGTGACATTTTTTAATGCGCTTCGTCATTACAGTAATACTTAAAGTTTTTCCAGATACCATTTTTTATAGACACATGTATATACACATATACGGTGATAAAATTGAGATAAACTGTAATGATGTGTTCCAGTCTTGTCGTCCATTTACTGTCTCAAGTTAGGAGAAGTTAGCAGCAGAAGAATTAACGCTTTAAGACATCTGCTTATTTTTTTGAAATCACTTTTCACCCCAGTCATTGTGACTTGTGGTTTGGAATCAGCTTTTAACTGACCACCCCGTTAAATCCAACTTTTTTACTAAAATTACCCTTCAAGTGACAGGTCAGAAAAGTCTCAAGAGAATGAAATTCTGGGATAAAGCATTAGAAAGATAGATATAATCTATAAATTATGTTAGCGATATTCACATACATTCCTGTAAAATGAGATTTTTAAAGCATACTGCTATTAGATTAAATTAATAATTTAGACTCTACAACTGTAGAAGTACTTTATATAGCAGCAGGTTCTATTGATGCCATTAATGAATAAAATATTTGAAGGTATTTTGAGAAAATATATTTTTAACAAATTTCTTAAAAAAAGGATAATATATGTATGGAATTCACATAGATAGATTTGACTTTCATGTTTTGTAAATGCGTTTTAAATATTTTAATACAGTTTTAAGTTGATAACAGTTAAAATAATCGTGCACTAAAATAAAATAATATTCTTAAATACGATAATTCAGAAATAAAGCTTCAATATGCAGAACAAACAATTAAAACTAAATAGTTTTTATTGATTGCATATATTTCCATTAAGGTTTTATCGTATAAAAAGTATTCTGAAATTAATTGGATTAAAAAATTTTAAAAATAACTATGTTATGTCAAAAGTAAATTAACAACAACTTAACCACCTAAAAATAAGTAAATTAGAATTAATTTTTACTTTATATACTTTTTCAAGTAATCAAAGAATTACTTTTTCAACATCTTTTATAATCTCAAATTAAGTGAAATCTAAGGAACAAAAAAGAAATTCATTTATTCTAAGTATTTATCATATACTATCAAAAGAATACAGCAAAAGCCATTTAGTAATAAATTATTTATGAATGTGACTTGGTAAAGAAAAATGTGTAAAAAACTGTCATAATCTTTAAAAGAAGAATACGTGCATATCAATAATTATTATTTACAATTAGTAATTATTATTAAACCAATGAGAAACAGATTCGACTTCAGTAGATTACTACTCAATATATCGATAGAATCAATTAAAATACGCCTAATAGGAAAAAACGCATCGCATAATAAACTTAAGCAAACCGTATTTACAATGAAATTATTTTTATTTTATTGTGTAATAGTATAATTTTGTAGATGCTTCTTAAGCAAATCTAGAAATAGAAAGTATACTTTCTTTAAATCATTTCTAAAAGCAATTGAATATTCCATTATTCAAATCAAATGTTATTTATAGGTCTGATTCCATCCTATCATGTGTGAAAGTGAAGAAGAAAAAATGAACCAAAGCCACAAGAGTTAGGGATGCGTGGAATTGTTCACGAGCATCGGTTTCCTTTTGAATTAGTAAATGCGTTGACGATAAGTCAATCCATTGTTTCTCAGCGTCACGAAACACTTTCTCCTGCCTGAATGTTACCCTTGAAAGTGTTGAGCGGAGAACGATAAAGATGCTTGATGTGTGATGACCACTCTCTGGACTTTCAAATAAAAACAACGCAGTAGATTCGAGTGTCTCTGTCTAAATGGAGATGGAATATGTTTTTTTTTTCTTTAATTTAGTGTTATTGAATATGAAGATTATTTCAGTTTTATAGAAGTGCTAAAATTATATTTTTACGTAGATGTCCATTAATATTAATAATAATATCAATCATGATATTATTTTTTGTCTACAATAGTTTACTCACTGCGAAATTATATTTTTTAGCATTCTTTACTACGCTAAAGTTAAACTTATAGTAATAAAAACGTGTTCGTTAAGATAATAATGACAATTTTGGGTTTAATAGCAATTTATGAGCTAAATGTAATTTTTTGGTTATTATTTGTTCTGATGTATCTTCGGTGAAATAATATGATTTAATATGAGATGCACACGCCCAATGTGATTGATAAAAATTTACAACAGGCAAAAATTGATACTTTTTAGATTCAATTTTGAAAAGCATCCCTTTTTGACAATATTTTACAATCCTTTTGATCAATATTTTAAAATCCTGGCAATATTTTCTCGTACATCGTGATCATTTATTGCATACTATTTAATAAATGTGTATTTGTAAAATTTTGTATATAAACTAATTTTATTCAATTAATTAGATAAAATGGAAAATATATTGATAAAGAACTAATTTATCTAAAAATTAAAATAGTTTCAAGATGAAATATTTTATCACATAACTTTTGTATGTATTTTCTATTAAATATATCATAGTGTTTTATATTAATTTCAAATTGTTTTATCACTAGATGTCTTAAATTTCTTTTAATGAAAACATTTAAATATTGTCTTCGTTTTAACTTTATCACTTATCAAAGTTCTCTATGATCATTCTCATTTCAATTCCTGTTTTCATGTTTGAATTCATCTTCTGAAATAAAATTATAAGATTTGAATACGAATTACAAGATAGTCCGTTTATAACAAAAGCATTTTGACGAGCAGTCTTATCAATATTTTCATGAAGATAATACTTCTTGAAGATAATCTTAGCAAAATTTTCAGGTGCATTTTATTCATCGGAAGAATATACCAACAATATTCTATATTTCAAGTTATGTACGAAAATAATCATTCATAACCGAATTCTATCATGTAGAAAATTAGTATATGCTGAAACTTTTAAATTAATATTTTCTTTTGCGACCTTTTCTTCACAGGAACTTTTCCAATCTGACTTTTTCAAGCCCGGTAGAGCATTTAAAAGCCTATATTCTATAAATGATGTCCCATTATCAGAAATATTAGTCCCTGTTCATTTTTTGCTGTAGTTTTGTTTTAAGTTCTTTTAAGTATTTATTGTCGTTGTTTCATAATGTGATAAACAATTTTCTTCCACATTTTTTGTCGATTGAAAAAAATTATATTTTCAGTCCCATTATGCAGTGAATATTCAACAAAAACCATACAAATTGTTTTATGTCTATTATTTTGAAAATTATGTTTGAAAGGATATAAAAAATACTGTAAAAATATTTGAAAAATGATAAAGGATCGCGTATCGTTCAGAGGAATGCTTTTATTGAAATATTTGTAACCACAGAATCTGAAAATGAAACCAAATGAAAATTAACCAAAATTCCAAGTTACTTTATTCGAATAAAAAAATCTAGATTTACGTTATTAATAGTTATTTAAAATATTAAAATTAAATTCTAAAAAATTATGAATTTTTGAATGATACGTTATATTTATAAAAAAATTGCAGTTATTATATAAATTTGTACCTATATTTACCAAAAATAATTTAATTAGCTCATGTCACGAATGTAATCTTATTCATAAAATTTCGAGTGCATTAAGAAACATTTTAAGGAGTTAATTTTAGCATGAATATGTTACTCATATGTATGGTAGAATAAGAAAATCCAAATAGAAATGAAAAACTAATGAGAATAACATACCATATTCTAGAGGTTTATGATGGTTTAGTTTAAAAATAATAAAACTATAATGCTTGTGATGGGAATGAATTTAAATACACAAACATCTATTTATCATACATATGATCATATAACTTCATCAAGATTTAAACTCAAAAGCTCCGAATGGTAAATTGAAATCATTGAGCAGAAATGGCTGCAGAATTACAATTAATATATTGTGAGTAAAAACTTGATAAAAATGGAATTTAGGTAACGAATTAAACAGGTAAAACTGAATAATTACGAAAACAGAAAATCTATCTAAATCTAATAATATTTAAAACATCTAACTGAAAATAGTTAATTTTGTTGTTCGAAAACTTATTTATGTTCATCAGAAAACATGACTATTTACAAACATCACTATTAAGAAGAGAAATCATTTTCCAATCCATTTCAGAGAATAACAAAATATGACCGACATGTAGCATAAGATATTTCTGATAGTCATAACGGATTTTAAAAAGAAAGAAAAAAACTCAAACGGTTGCAGATGGTTAAGAACTTCTAAGAACTAATTATGAACTTTTAAATATATATATATTTTAAAAAATACACATGATTTAACAAATGAAAAGAACTACTGTTGTTTTACTTGACAAATATTCATAGTTATGCATTAATATTCAGCCCAACATACGATAAGTGCGTTTTTAAAATAAATTATTATAATATTGAACGATCTTCCAAACTGTTTATATTTGATTGCTTCAATATAAGTAAACACTGCAATTACAATTCTTCTAGTTAACTAAACAGAATACAATAGCAGTTCTGATATTAAAAATCATAAACATATATTTTATTATGTGAAATTTGGGTAATTCTACATACAGCTAACTTAAAGCTAAAACAATCAATAGTTCTCAGAATGTTTCATTGTCACACAAGTATTAGCCAAGAAAAATTAAACAAAAAGCTAATTTTAAGAAATGCAATTTATTACAAGGAGGTCTTTTTCGATATCAAAGCAAAGGAAAAGAAATGTCTTCCGTGATTTAGACAAGTCAACAAGGCCAGACATGACTGAATGGCAGCACATCGGTAAATAATGATATTTCATGCAATTCGCCGCCATACACGACACCTTATATGAAACAAAAGCTCTTCTTACCCTTGAAGATATGTAACTAACACAAAGAAATGGAGACTCAATCTGGCGGTATTGTCTACTGGAGACCTTGTTTAGATCTGTTGATGAATCTTTTATCTCCAATGATAATGAAGGGCAGAGTAGATCGCGGTCCAAGAAGAAAGGCAAAATAAAAACAAGAACTGCTTGTGAATGTAATGGTTGTTTGAAAGATAGAGAGAAAAGGAAGTTGATTTGAAAAAATGCATCTTAAAAAGTCCTTATGGACCCGTTCTGTATATTCGTGGGTGTGCAATTTTACAGAAATGATTGTTTCATCTGATTCTGATGGAACACTATATTGAAATATTATAAAGATAAGGTTTAAATTATTTCATTGTAATGGTTTAGGGAAAAAAACATAAATATTCGTTGAATTTCTGAAAAAAAATGAAATTACACTCGAGGAAATCTTTCAAAATGAGTAATGGTTGTTTTAAATTGATTCAGAAATTTAATCTTGGTGTTGTAATTCTGAATGAAATAAATGCAACATATTTTTTGTATATATTACTATGAAAAAGGATGTTGCTTTAAAAAATTTTAAGTTGTTATAGATATTGATCTGAAAATAATAAAGATAGAAATAATTAAAAATTTTCTTTGAAATAAAGATAAAGGTAAATACATTTAAACAAATGTATGCCGTAACTCCATTATTTTTCAATAAATAATTCTCATTATATTCTGTCCCTTCATAAGATTTAGATTCTATTTAATATTTTTAAAATGCTTAGTTTTACTTCTCTAAATTATACTTTCGAATATGATTGTGAACTTGCTTAAAATCTTGGAACACAAAATATTGCTATATTGCAAAGAATGTCTAAATATTTCACATTAAAACATGCATTTCGAGCATTTGTGAGTAAACATAATCTGAATCGAAAAAAAAACTTTGACATGCATGCACAAATTGCTACATTTTATCGAGCTGTATAAAAGCGAAGTTATATTTTCTAGTTTTATTAATTTAAGTCATAAACCCATTTTCAACTGTCATTTTTACTCGTGAAAAATTCTAAATTCAAAAACAATTTCCAATAAAAAAATTAACATTTCTTTTATCCTGTAGTGTATTTTCAAAGTTAAGAGTGTGTGTAATGAATAATATTTATTTATGAATTCTGTTATTTTAAAGCAAAATAATAATTTTCCTAGATTTTATTTAACTTCTTGCATTTTATTACATAAATATGGTTCTCAATAATTATCCCATTAATTTCTGTTTCATAACTGTAAGACATTTAGAAGAAATTCAATCAGAGAAAAAATTTCTGGGCATGAGAACATCTACAAATATTAAGTTTATGAGATAATATACAGAAGCAAATATTATTAATTAACAAATTAATCTCTTTAATAATATAATAATTAATTTGAAATTTGTAGTATGATTTCCTTAATTCTGAGGAATGTAACCTGGGTCAACTGGGGAAATGATATTACAACATTTCATGTAATCGTTTTTATCTTAATCTATTTGAAATATTCTCACTGATTAGTTTAAATTCCTTGTGCAAAATACACATATGTAGAATTTTGTACAACGAAATTAAGCCATAAAAAATAGTAAAAGTAGTCTACTATTTAAAATTGTACGGATATGCTATTATTATCATTAAATATTTTGCATGTATTGACAAGTGTTACAAATATACTAATCATAATCTTGTAAAGTTTCGTATTTTTGTTTTAAATCTATTATTAATATTTTTTTTATCAGAGTTGATTTTATTTTAGATTTAATAACCATTAGAAATGTATAATTTTATTTAAATTTCTGTTAAAAAATCCAACTTTTTGCTATTTATTTTTAAATAACATTATTGTAAAGTATAAAATAAATTTTTTCATAAATTTTTTTAAAAAAAAATTCACTGTTTGTTTATTTTGTAAATAACATCGTTTAAAATATTGTGTGATTAAATTAACGTTCTCATCAAATAGAAAATCCTGAAACAAAATCTTTCTGACATTTCCAAACGTAATTTTATCACTTTTAAAGATTTCAGAATATTTCACATCTGAATAAAATTTATTATTCTGAAAAAATTTACTTCTACAATAGCAGAAAAAAGCGTTAAATAAATGGTGAAAAAACGCTTCGCATACTTGTATAATTGCCATTTGATTTCTCAATCTTACAGTAGTTTAAAATAAAAAAAACACTTTAGAGATTAATGAGAAACATGACACCTTTTGACCGATTTCAGATGTAATATGCAGCACTTTTTAGAAAATACAGTAAACTGTTTTCTAGAAAAATTTGAACCCTCTTTGGTTTCACGCAATTAATCACACACATTCGAGGAAGATGTTTTTATTTTTGTAGCACAACTGTTTACGACCTTTCGAGCGTTCTGGTCAATCGAAATGACTCTTTCCCGTTAGTACACAGCTACTGATGGAACTTACTATGAAGGACCAGGAAGCATCTTGCCGCCTCGGGACCAACTGCAACATTTCAGTAGAATAATCAATTCGTCATATCGATGCCTTCCAGCTTTTCGTAAATTTCATTGCTAGTTTTCTTTTTTTTTTCCACCAAACTAACTTGCACGTGTTTTTTTCCAGTTTCGAATAAAGATTGCTGAGAAAGTTTTGACTTCGTTTCGTATAATTGCATTTTTAAGAATATATTAAAGTAACGCATAAGTATGAGAGTTTTCTTTAACTAAATTTATCACATATTAAAAAGTCTTCGATATAAATATCACCATTTTATAATATTATCTGATTATTATTATCAATTCAAGTGTTAATATGGGGTAATGATTTATTAAATATCTAAATACGAATAATTATAGAGTAAAACATTTCTTATAATTTACTCACTATACAGAAGTTTATAGATAAATAATTAATTAATAATAAGAAGATTTTTAATTAATTACTTGTGCAAAATATATTGAATAACTGTTATAAAAATATTGAATAAATTTATATGAAAGGAAGTGCCGAAATGGAAGTTCATTTAGTTTGAAGGTATCTGGAGGCTATTTTTCTACGTCATAAATCTTCCAAAAAAACTCAAAAATTCTTCTGACTGCCGGTTAGCGGGAATCTTTTCTGAGCAACAAATTACAAGCTGTTAAACATATTCTAAATATAAAGTACGGGAATCTGGAAATTTAAGAGGTCAATAAAACAGAGAAAAATCTGAAGAGTGATCTTGCAATTTGTCCGAAACAACTCTCTTCGTAAGATATGACAGAGTGTCAAAAATGAATTAGAATCCAATTCAATTAACATGTACAATAGATGTGAATGGTTGTAAGTTATCAAATAAGGTGCTTACGTTTCTATCATATGTTCGATTCGTCTTGAGACGTGTTGCGACATGACTTGATATTATTAATTGGAGTGTATGGGGAAAACCCATACACTCCAATTACAGACTTCCCTTAATATCATAAAGTTTCCATCTTCTTGAACTTTCTGCTGTTGTCGTTAGGGGTACATGACAATATAGAAGACTTCTGGATAAATCTAGTTTTCTGATATCTGATATTTTCTACATCGTTTTCACTCACTAACAGCTCCAATGACAGTGTTGTTTTTCTCAGTCGAGGTGTAAAGTTTTGTCTCGAACAGTAAACAACGGTACACCTATAATTGTTAGAGTTAGAAAGCTCATATCTACAATATTGTGCTTGGTAATTCTTGTGCTAACACACTTAGATGCCTCACCATTCAAGTCCCCAGTAATTCCAAGAAGTATTATTGTCTATCTTGCTTATGAACTATCGCTAACCATTGATAGTCTCTTTTTTCAAAGTGTATTTTTCAGTCGCACCGTTGACAGAGATTCGGTATTTTACCGAATGGTTGGTATTTAGGGTAAACAGCAAAATGATTCACCACAAAAGTTCTAATTTCATTTTATCCCGACATTTTTCTCGCACATTGATTACATACAGAAACATTCAAATTCACTTAAATCTTAAAAACCTGGCATTGTAGCAACAATAATCAATCTAAAAACTTTGACAAACACTTATTATTACATATAGGTAGTATTTTTGCATCGCTTTTTTCTATTTCAGAATGTAAATAAAATTTCTGTGCGTAAAAACAAGTGGATAAAGTATTCCAAGAAATTAATATTATAATATTTTCAAGTAAAATATTAAACTTTTAAGAATTAAAATTCAGTTCATCATGCCTTTTAACTGTGATCTCGATTATAATCACTAAAAAATTAATTTAATTTCCTTAATTTTTGAAAATTTTATTACTGTTTTAAAAAAGAAATTATATAAAAATAAGCATGAAAAAAATAATTTTTTCATGGCGCATAGACTTATTTATATTTTTCACTAAGAATTTTTGATCACTGTTCATACACTAGCATGCAAAATTTAAACACTGATGAAAATGTTTATCAGATAGAGAAGAAAATCTAGAAAAAGCGAGGTTATGCTTAGTACAGAGAACAAGCTATTCATTAGAAACGTCATGCGTATGCAAATGTCAGGAACAAAATGTCATAGGTACCGCGAGTGTAGTCAAAACGCATGTGTTTGGCGCAAGCAGCTAAAGAAAATAATAAAAGGAAGGCTGAAGCCTCAATTAAAAATATTCCCTGCAAATTCAAAGGATTTCGTTCGTAAATATGGCTAGAAAAAATCATCTAGATGACTTTGCATGTGGAAGAATCATCGAATACTAAAACAGAGGTGTAATGTGACTAATTTAGTAGAACAGATAGAAATCAACAAATGTGTCATTTCTCATGCTGTTTAAAAGGTTAGTGGTGGATGCCCAAGAAAAACAACTAAAGTACATGACTGATATATCGTTTTATAGGTGAAAAATACCCAAACTAGTCAGCAAGTATTATTGCTCAGCAACTATGCAAACTAGACGCCTTCACAATTTTGACTTATTCGTACGCCATTTCGAATACTTCATCCTTTTGAAAATTGGTCATTGGTGCCACCATTTAGAACAGTGTAAGAAGCACATAAACTGGACATCTCGTGTATTGAGTCTTGTGTTCGTTACGGAAGAGAGTCCTTTTAGTGCCACAAATGATTCTCACAAACATATAATTTGGAGAGAGGTCGAGATGCTGTTTCCTGCCAGCAAGTTCACGGATAGACTCCATTGTGGTGTCTTGCAACTGTCGTCTGGGGAAGCATTATGCTAAACGGGAGGACAGAGCTCCACGTTTTTCATAGAGGTTCTTGTAACCGGAGATGGCTATTATAAGGAGGTGATTCTCTACTATGTTCATTTATTTCGAAGTATCATTGGAGCAGACTGCGTTTTTACGGATGACAATGCCCGACCACATTTGACTCCTACTGTTCAGCAATTATTGGAAATTGAAGGTATCAGTTTATTGATTAATCTGCTCTCCTGGTTTTTGTCTCATAGCACATGTGTGGGAAGCTTTGGTGAGAAGTCTTGTGGCGCAATTACATCCGACAATTGAAGCAAATGCTGATTGAGGAATGAGCCATTTTAGCTCAAAAACTGTTGCACAATTTGGTGTTTAGTATAGAAAGACGGTACCTGGCAACTTTTTTGCAGTAAGGAGACCAAATCCCATACTGATTAACCACGGCTTGTTGTTCTTCGTCTTGGAAAGACAATCATCTGTAAAGATATTTGAGTTCAATAAAGCTCTTTTTGTTATAATTCCATAAGGTGTACTTTTTCTTCATGTGTGTGTAGCTTTCATCATCGTTTAAGTATTAAATTTTGTCTCTCATTTGTGAATTTAATGTTTTTCAACTGATGTTTCATGGAGTTATGTCAAAAAAAAACACTTGTTGCTTACGTTTTGCATACTAGTGTATATATAAATATTGAGCACACGTTAGGTCAGTTTAATTCTTTATAAACATTTCTTCTAACTTTTCTACAAATTCAAATTAATCAAGCACAAATTCTAAAAAAATATATGCGATTATCATATATTTACGTACATCAGAAGAATCTCCAAAATTTATGAGAATAAGCTTCTTAATTTTAAAAAATACGTGAAAAATTTTAGATTTTGTTTAAAAATTCCTGAAAATGTCTTCTTTATATTGATTGACTGTTAATCAACAAGTTGTTCCGGTGTCATAAATTAAGTAATATTAACAAACAATAAACAATTATTTTATTTCTTATAATAAACCAAAGAATAATAAAAAAGAGCGGTTTTACATTTCTTTAATATTTTAAATTTTTTTAGAGCTTCTACAGAAATTTACTCATTGTTTAAAAATATTTTATGCATACAATAAAACTTCGCATAACATTCACGCGTTTATTGTGTCTGTTACAAATATTTTATTCACACACACAAAAAAATAATAATAAATAATTCCAAAAGATTTTAAAAAAATTTTGTCAATAATTTATTTAAAAAATAATTACTATCCTGATTTTTCTTAAAAGGATGATGACTTGAATATTATGATTGGATTAAAATGTAAGCCCCATATCATATTAATAAATGACGTTAAGTAGTGATTAATTTAAAATCATATTTTATTTCTTATTTCTTCTATAAAACTACACTCTTTCAAAAATAAATATCCACATCTTTGTTACCAAAGACTATGCTAAAGGTTCAATAAAATCGCTCAGAGCTAATCTGTCAAAAGATTTTCCTCTAATAGACACATATCTTCGATTAAGTTCCTAAAGTAGTGGGCGTCGTAAAATTTTTACAAGATACGTATGACCTGGACTTCTGTGACACGTGTTTTTACCTTCCCTTACAGGACTTCAATCAAGCTATTGGATATTCCACCCAACAATGCCGTCGCCATTTAAATGAAGGGATTAAGTGCTGATGAGGCCATTGCGCCATTTTTGGCACACGTCTGTGGAGGTGAAGCTCAACCTGCCGATAAATTTGACGAGATTACCCACCCTGCTTCATTTTAGAACAATTCTCATGACAGGAGTTATCGAGTTGGGAAGAAAGAAAAAAAAACACGTAACTTTAGTGAAAACTTGTCTGATGCTTTGAATGATTGAAAAAAAATAATATCAATAAAGTTTGCTCAAATAAATTTAAACATTGCCTAAAATCAAAATTTCCTATTTGAAGTTATATCATTAGTATTGAAAGAAAATATTTATAGAATGTATTTCGTGAACAATGCAATGCTTATGTAATCTGAAAAATTATGTTACATTAAGTTTATATAATGTATAAATGTAATATATGAAATGAAGTTTCAGACAATATTAAATATAACTTAAAAACGAAGATATAATTTTAAATAGTTTAAGAAATGGTACTTCCCGTATTATACGCATTATTATTGCATAAATAGTTCTTTCAGAAGTAAAATTCTTTTTGTGTGTTACTTCGAATGAAATAATAAAATTCTTTTGTAATAGGAAGCCACTTTATTAGTTAGCTAATATAAGTATCTATAAACTATTTTATTAAAGATACTTAAGTTAGCTATAGAGAGTTTTATTAAGTAGCAATTTATTAACTATATTTCTTCAAGTAATAACATTTTTAACACATTTCCCTTAAGGACTAAAGTAAAATAAATTATTTACGTGATAAAATGAAAAAGAAGAGCGTATACATTCTTACGTTTATAGAGTAGAAGCTGAGGGAAAAAGTTAACCTAATCTGCAGATAAAAAAAGCTATAAAAAAGGGCATGTAAATCATAAAACTGAATTGCAACCATTTCTCAACTCAAATTTTTAGATTATGATAGAAATAAAAGTAGAAACCTTCATTTTTTTTAATCCTGATAAAATTCAAACGCATGGAATTTTTAAAAGATGAGCAAAAACCAACCAGAAAAATAAGAACACAATCTAAAAGGTCCAAATATTTTGAAAAGTAATAACATTTTTATGATGAAGTTTACGTTAAATTGTGAATTGCTTGAGCCAAAATAATATTAAATTTCAAATTATCCCTAAAATCTGTTGCAATTAATAAAACAAACACCCTTCTTGGTACAACTGACCAAATTTACAAAAATTTGTAATCACATAAGTCCCAATGACTCATACTTAGCTCAGAATAAATGGTTTAATGTAATATAACAGTCTGTGCTGATCAGAAAAGTTTTTTAGGTACTATAGTCAGCCTAGATTTTATGTACTATATCTGGTTCATACTTAATCTTATAGCCAAACAAGAAAAATAATATTTGTATAAGGTTTATGTAAATAGCATTTGTATAAGATTTATGTAAATAACATTTGTATAAGGTTTATGCTAATAGGATTTATACAAGGTTATTAAAAACATAATAAATCCATATAAATTCCCTTATTCCCTTTCTCTGAGTTAGATTATCTCTCTTACATCTTAAAAAAATTCTTATACAATTTTGAAGATTCATAAGTAAAAAACTAAGAATATTTTTGAAATAACGCATTGAGTTTTATCATGGAGTTATCCATATTGAAAATCCACTAATCTAATTCAATAATAATAATGGTTTTATTGATAAGAATATTTCCATCATAGAAATAATTTTGTTATTAAAACCATTACGAGTGTTATTTTTTAAACCATAACCCATTGATATTTTTTGGAAAAATACCAGTTCCTAAATTAAAAAAAGATAGGTAAATTTTCATTAGGTTTAAAAATATTTGTTATTAAAAGTCATCAATTAAAAATTTTCTTCTGAAAGCTTCATAAGAGTAAAATGAAGAAAAGATTAGTGAAAAGACAATAATAATAAGTAATAATAAAATAATTCAAACTAATATCCTGATTTTAAACTATTTTAATCCTTATTAATAGAGATATAGGATATGATTTTCTTAACTTATATGTTTATGCAACTAATCCGATTCGTTTGTTATATTTTACTGTTGTTTTATGTTAATATTATTTAATATGCTTTCTTGCATACATATTTCTTTCAAATTTAAACGTAAAAATCAACTTAACTAAGAGAAAGCTTATACTGATTTACTATAAAAGTAAAATAGAGCTTCATCTGTGTGTGAAAATGGCACATTTTTCAAAAAGACGGAAGAAAATGCAAATAAATGCAATAACTAAACTTTAAAATAAAGTATGAATATTTATGCTGAATGAAATATGATAATGATTTATTTTTATTCAGATGTTCGTTTTATTTCTGCTGACTAATTTTGTAAGAAATTATTAAATTAGCAAAATCCTTATTGTATCATAATAACTAGAACAAAAATTAAAACTATAATTATCTACATATTGAATGCTTGTTAGTTCGAACATATTCCTCTAATATACCCCCTCCCAACAAATATGTTTAATAGTTTATGAATGATTTAGCTTGTTATATACATATACATATATATATATATATATATATATATATATATATATATATATATATATATATATATATATATATATATATATATATATATATATATATATATGTGTGTGTGTGTGTGTGTGTGTGTGTGTGTGTGTGTATGTATGTATTGTATGTATGTACACACATAACGCTGATGTAAATTGACTGTATCATTGCTTTCGTCGCAATGCACAACTTTTCCAAACTACTCACATCAAAACGGAGGTTTATTTTCTCCTTTTTAAACTGTCATCGATGCTTAACCACTTTAGCAGAGAAAAAGTACGCACGACATTACAAATCCTGTCCCTTTTTTCTATATTTCCATAAATTATTTTTTTAAATAGTAGTATTTGGGATTTTCGAATTTTCCTAGAGCTTATTTTCGCCTGTCTCTGTACACCACCTATATGAAAAGCATTGGTATGCGGGTGAAAGAGCACCAACTTCAATGTTTAATAACTTCTAATTAAAGGAAAATTATTAAGCTTTCTGCTCTTCATTCGATTTATTTTTATGTGAATTATATTTTTATAACTCAGAAAAAGAGATATCTTTTCAACCAATTACAGCGTAGTGGGTTTCTATCAGGCTCACGCAAACGTGTCTCCGCTTGAAAATCAGTCATTAACATAGCCATAAATTTTAGACTGGATGTATCAGTTCAGACTGATGTTGAATTTTTCTGTTATATATTTTAAATTATGATCCACGCTACCACAAATCATTAAATGATCTTATCTTCCTTTTGATCATTATTGAAAATAAAAAAGTAGATTATTTTAGCATATAATTTCAGAGGTTATATACTTTATTTCCCATTTCTTTTCTTATTTTTCAGTTGTGTATTTCATAACATATAATATCCAAACTATTATCGATAAATAGCCAATAAAATTAACTATAACTTTTACACCTTTTGACTATAAGTTATAAAATATTGTAATCCCTTCTGCTTTCTTTCATACCTATTGCGGTGAATTTATTCCCTTTTTCATCTAGTTTCTTTTTAAAAAAAAAAACACAAAATTACCTCCCTAATTTTATTTTGAAATATTTATAACATAATTATGGTTATAAAATTTCCAAGTTAATTTTATTAATCTTTAATATTTTTTAAATTTGATATTTAGGTTTATATATTAAATTTATGATAACATATTTAGCTTATATAATGTTTTCAAGAATTAGGGGAATCAAATATGAGCTACATTTATGTTAACATGTAAAATAATATACTTTACGGTAATATCACATGAAAAATATTATATGCATATACTTTTGTTTTTACTTTGTAAATTGTTAACCGTTGTAAAATGTATCTATATCATTAAGCGATATTATTTTTGTTTTTCCCAAGAAAAATATTAACCCTAATAAACTTGTTTATCACAATAACCATAAGAAACTAAAATACAGTGTCTTATAGAGAATTATTGTGTGTTTTGTATTAAAAATACTCATTTTCGTTCAAAAGTATGAGAAAATGATATCTTAAAAAAAGAATATGAGCGTGTATAATTGTTTTCAGTTCATCTATTTAATAATGAATGAAATAAATCATAAAGAATTAACAATTTCAATAATTCCTTTCAGATGCAAAAATATAATTGCTATCTTATCGGAAGACGAATCCATGTCATCACAGAAATGTGACATTTCAAGCTTGGCTTGAAGACGAGACGCAGCAGAATTCCTTACAAACGGCGATCGAAATCAAAAGAGCGCTGCATTCTCAAGTTACAATAATAAAGCCAAGTAACCTTCAGCACTTCTCATCAATTGATGGGCATCCTTTTCTTTCAGACTGGGATTGATCAGCAGTGAATGTGTTTTCAAAGAAGGGAATGCGTTTTGAGCTGAAAAAAGTGGTGTACACTGAATCGAGGGCGTGATGATCTTTTTTCAACTAAAAGACCTAAGAGGAGTAAAGTTAGGTGTTGTTGTGGCCTTGTCAAGGGAGACCGCCCTTTACTGTTTCTTTTCAGTTGTTTAAGTGGGTTTTCAACGAAACAACGAGTATTCTGCTTATTAGTCTTGCGACTGGAATGAAAACGCTTCTAGAGCCGTTGCGTAAGGCAACAGCTCCTGTGATTCAACTTCTCAATGTTGCATTGCCAAAGAATACTCAATGCAGTACGTTCTTGAGAAAATGAGATAGTTTCTTTTTTAGAAACATTTGATCTACTTTCTCTCTGCTCCAGCTTCAGAGTATAATAATATTTACAACTAATTATTTATAATTCATTATATATATATATATATATATATATATATATATATATATATATATATATATATATATATATATATATATATATATATATATATATATATATATATATATTTAAGGTATTTAATGCCAGAGTATGAATTTTAAATTAATTTTCCCAGTATTTCGACGCCGCAGGCGGACAGCCTACTCGCGAAGCGAGTGTAAGGCTGTTAATGTCCGCTGCGTAAATTTTCCCAGTATTTGCTGTTGACTCAATCTTTTTAGAAATTTTATTTTTAATGTATAGAAAAGTGAAAACTATTTTCACCATTACTATTATTAAAAAATGCCATTACAGATAATTATTTTTTATCGAAATTTTCGAAGAAATAAATTTATTAAATCTTTAAAAACAATATATATATATATATATATATACATATATATATGAATGTCTATACATATATATGTGTGTGTAGTAAGCTTGAAATAAAAAAGCTTAATGTCATTGCATGGAACATAGATTATTGCAACCTGCTGTGAACCAAAAAGGCTGTACATGTGGTTATTTATAGGGCAACCGAATATTTTGTGGATGGTTAGTTCTCTAAAAAAGGCCATTTATACTATCTGAGTTTCTTCCTTTGCGACACGTGTACATGGTATACTATCTGAGACGAATCCTGCTGTAAGGCTATGCAGTGGATATGAAACTGCATTACAACATCCCATTAAGAAGTTGGGATGTCCTCTGCGAGGTACTAAACTATGTCATTCAGTAGCAGTGATAAAACTATGCTACTAAGAGAAAAATATGTTTTTAATCCCATCAACTGTTGAAAAGATATTACAATTCTGCTTACTGCATGCGTTTCTATCGAGTTAAATTCATGAAACTTTCTGAGTTTTCTCTATTATAACTCAGCCCAAATTTTTTGGAAAAGCCTTCCTACGAGGCATTACGCAATATTCAAATGACTTACAGCAGCCTTTGGATGGTAAGAGTTTCACTACGCGATTTCAAATTACACTGTTTTAGAGATTTCCTAGGCGCAATTATAGTACTGTACTGTGATAGGACAAAACATAATATGGTTTGATCCTAACCACTACTAGACAACAGAAATGACAGTTATTTCTCTGCTTTCAGCTTGCATTTTTATCAGGGTGAATGCTTGGGAATTTTCCAAGTTTTCGTCCTTGCAGCACGTGAATGCATTTCACTATGTATTGGGATTCATCCCAGACGATAATACATGAAGGACGATAATGTGTCCTACAACTACTATCAACTACCAAACTAGATCATGATTTTTCTCTATAGTGTAAGTAAATGAATCATTTAGAATTCCATTCAATGATTCATGTATTTTGATAAGCATTCTCATATATGAAATGAATCTATAAATATTCTTCGTAATGCATTCTAAAAGAAGATCTAAGATGCCATTTAATTAACAGTATTGCCCTCAATAACTTAGACTATTTTATATGCATGTTAAGTTTACACTTCTTTTCATAAGAATAAAATCTCTTTTACATATAAAGGTGAAAAAACCGGCAAACCCCATTCCTTTATTAATTAAATTAAGAATTAATTAGCGTATTTAGCATATATATGCAAATAAATTAAAAAGAATATTGTAGTCAGAGTTTCAATAGTTTTTTATGATCTTCATTCCCCTTCATCCAGAGAGTCGCACAATTTTTTCTTTTTGTATTGCACGTTGTTTATTATTCGCTAGTTTAGATAAATTCAACGGAATTGAATATCAAAAACAAGATGCAGTCTTTAAATAATAAACTGTGTATACTCACTTTTAAAATTAGATTCAAAAAAGTGACTTTCCACCAATTTTCCATAAGCATAACTATTATTGAACAGTTTTGTTATTTATATTTAATTTTATAGTAAAGACAGTTCCGAAAAAATGATAATTTTAGCCATGGGAAATTCGAATTTTAATTACTGTCAATATGCAATTTAACGGCCTACTTGCAGATAAATTATTCAGCTTTAAGTTTCTCTTTTATAAAAGTAATTATTTTTCCGATAATGATAGCTCAATAGATACTTGATATAGCAACTGAGAAAGTGCTTATGTGCCTTCACTATAATCTAAATTAATTGTCATTCAACTGATATTATACATGTTTTTTTAAAAAGTAAAAGTTCTTAGGTTCATCTAATTTCACAAACATTACTTAAAAACACATACACTTAATTATATTTTTAGTATATATATATATATATATATATATATATATATATATATATATATATATATATATATATATATATATATATATATATATATATATATATATATATATATATATAACTGACAAATAGTTAATTTGCTTCTAAAAATGATTTCTGAATAAATAAATCAAACCATTACTTATGCAGTTCTTGTATGATATAAATACAAAAAACTAATATTACTTTAAGAAGAAATTTTATAACTGTATCAGGAAGTCGTTGTATATTGTTATATTAAACTCTTTGCAAGAAAATTTAATGATAGATACATCTATTTTAAAAACATTGTCTGATAATTATTGTTAAATTCATAAATAAATTTAAAATTAAAGTACACAAAAAAAGAGTTCTATATTTTCTCTCATATAAATAATACACTGAGAAATAATAATGTTAAATTCTGTTTAAATATACTTAGAACTATAATTTAAATTAACAATAACATAATATAAATATATTTTATCTGTTATATATTTCTTAATGAGGTAAGAGCTCAGAGAAATGAAAGAATTAAAAAATTCACACTGTGTGTGTTGGGGAAGCATGTATAGATGAGTATATACAAATTTATTTCTTGCACATAGCCATTTGATACATAACTGAATATTCGAAAATTTTTTGTTAATTAGATACGGTTTAGGTAACATAAAAAATGCATTCTTGTTAACACCCTTACTCCATTAAAAGAAAATCTACTTAATCATTATAAAGTTTCTCAAAAAGTTAGGAAAATTGTTAAGATTTCATGACCTTTGTTCCGAGCTTTTTTGTTTGATAAAATAATCGTAATTCAGATTAAATTATAAATCAGTTTGACCTCAAGTGGCGTACTTGATTCAATACTTATAACAAAATCACTTGGGACCTTGGAATGCATTACTGGTAAGTAACAATGAATGGCCGAGTGAATCTTTTGTGTTCTTTCGTGTTAAGTAACACAAGTGAACACTGTTGGATATCGATCCACCTCGAAGGAGCAAGGCTCAAGGTTGTGCGACAGAATAAAGCTTCCTAGGAAGATTATCCAGTCCTTGGAGGGAAGCAATGTGACGATGAGCAAGGTTGAATGGGAGAGGTATTTTAATGTGGGCATACATTGAACGTCAAGGCCCTGCGAGACAAGGTCGATTCTTGATCGAACAAATTGGTGTGAATTCGGACGGCAATTTGTTGCTACACTTGTCGCAGCAACTAGTTTCTATTAATAAGACCATCGTTAATTTGGAGAAACGTACATGCGAGGATAATAACCCTCGCACTGAGTTACGAAACATGTAAAACGTAAACATGTTCATTTTGGATGACATTCCAAGAAATTATCGAGGCTTTTTTTCTTATAGCAAATATGCGCTTAATATAAATTTGTAGAAATGTTATTAAAATACTTGTTTCAAATCAATTCGCCAGTATTGCTCATTTTAAATTCTGAGAAATCAGCGTTAATATGATGGATTACAAGTTGTAAAAAAATTGTACTGTCTGTTTTTTACGTAAAGAATGATAGTGACTGTCTGTTCGTTTGTAAAGAATGATACTCCAACTGCATAATTTTGGGTATAAAGCTTCCTTAACTGTGCACTGGTACATCTGCAACGAAAACGTATTTCCATTTCTCCCATTTTATTTTATTATACAGCAACACTTTCCCTTTATTATGCCTGTGTTACTGGATGTAATATTTGTATTGTTATAATAATTAATTTTTAGCTATTATATAAATTAAACAATTTTACCTTATTGAAGTTTTGAAATTAATCATATGGAATTCTTCATCAAAAATTGTGTTATTTCCGAAAATTTTACTTAGTGGAAGTTTAAATGGATTTGAGAATGTTATAGATGGTATAAAACCATAACTAACGCCCACCCTGCCTAGTGGTGAACGTGCCTGACTGCGGATAGGGAGGTCTTGGATTCGAATCCCTGTTCGGGCATAGATGTACTTTCTCTCTCTGTGTATCCTGTCTTTGTCCTTTCTTTGTCTGAATGGGTTGTGAATGGTTGCCTATTTTATAAATGGGTTCTTATGCGATGCGTGTACTGATAAAGTCGCACACCAAAGTATGGTTCTGTCGGAAAAGTGGAGCAGCGCACTCTATAAACAGCTTAGCTGGCGCAAGACAACAACAACAAAACCATAAGTATTTGAATTGTACTTGAAATAATTTTGAATATTGTTCTATGCCAATAACAAGAACACATATTATTTCCTCCTGGACTTAAATTAGATGAATCAGATGTGTGTATGAAAACGGATAACTATTCCTCATACTGAGACAAAACAGTTTATGCATTCATACGTGTGGAGATAGCTTATGCATGCTAAAGTTATTTGTCATTCCTTTAATAAAGAGGGAAAAACACTCTAACTCTAGTTTCCATTAGGTCATTAGAGCTTGACTCAATATTGCAAAGCAATGTCTGCACATGTTTTATGGAATATGTCTCTGATTATCATCAATAATTTCTAGGAATCACTAATTGTGAATAAATATTCCAAATCAATTCAATGTTCATTAACAATAATGATCAGATCACTAATTTCATTCAGAACTTTAAAGAATGGGATACAAAATATGTGTTCTGGACGGTGTAAATGTCACTGTTGTCAATCCAAGTGTATAGTTGATGACATTTTATTATCCATTTAGTTCATTCAGAGCTGTTCCATTATCGAAAATCTAACTTACTACTTCTTAGAAGATATTAGAAATTTAAATTCAATAACCTGAACATATTGGACAGTTTATATATATATATATATATATATATATATATATATATATATATATATATATATATATATATATATATATATATATATATATATATATAATTTCGAAACCAAATTATCTATTATACTCGTATTCGTAAAAATTACAATATAAGGAGATTTTTCATTCATTTAATTTATATAATCTTATAGAGTTTCAAACTTGTAAAATAAAAGTTCAATATTTATAATATAAAATCATTTTATTCAATTGTAAATCTTATGGATTCAGTCTTACATGATTTTAGATCGAAATCCAATTTTCAAATTTTGAGATTTCTGGAATAGCTGCATTAATAATTTGCAATCTTATAAAACAATTGAAGATCAGAAAATCAAGCAATAGTGTTTAGATTTTTCTGCTTATTATTAAGTAGTTTACATAATTTTTAAATGCATGACATAATGCAGCTTTGGAAAATAAATTAGTTTTCAATTAAAAATTTTAACTTAAAATGCTTTATTTCATTCTAAAAATAATGATTTGTTGAAAAAAATTTCCTGAAGAATTTACACATGATTTTGATTTTTTACTTAGAAATTAATTTCCTTTGCGTGTATGAAAACTTATATCACAATTAAGAAGTGGATTAAGAAAAAGAGCATTTATATTAATCTTTTCAGCAAATTGAAATTCTGCTAGAATAAGAAAATGACAATAAGTCATAAATACTTGCATCATTTTGTGCTTAAATTTCTTATTAAAAAATCTTTAATTTATGATTCACTCAATAAATTTGAAATGATTTAATTTTGCATATTAAATATATTTTTTCATGCTAAAAATAATTTAGAAAACTTCTTGAATATAAGATATCGATTCGTATATTATTTCGTATGATTTTATCTTTTTTTCAATCTTAAATACATTTTTCTATTTAATAAAATAAATAAAGTTACTATACAGAAAGAAAGTTATAAATTTAAAGTTTTACAATTGAAACGAAATTTAATTTTTAATACGATTTCTTATTCTCTGAAGTGACTTAAGTAAAAATTTCTTTTTTATCTCATATTTATAAATGTAAAAGTAATTTTGCTCATCTATCATTAAATTTACTTAAAAGTTACACTAGATGTTAGGAATTTGATAAAGTGAATCGCAAACCTCTTAAAGTTTGAATTGTAATACCATTATAAAATGATAGTGGCATAATTATATTCATGTACATAAAAAGGAAAAAGTTATATTTTCTACTTAATCAATTTTCTGAAATCTAAAATAATATATATTTAAATACATTAAATTTGACTTCACAATAAAATTTTTGTTTTATATTTGAAAATATAACTACATTTTTATGATGCAATTTCTAAGATGATTAACTCTTTCATCTTAATCATATTTTATTCATTTAGAAATTAAATAGAAGAATTTTAGAATGTTTGCGCATTTGACTGAGTATTCAGTAAAACGGAATTGTGAAATAAATAAAATGAAAATTAATTATGATACAGTTTAGAAAAAAAATTCGAAGTCTAAAATTTCGTAAGGAAATTTTTAAGTCATGTAGTTATACATAATCATTAAGATTTCCTTACCAAAATATCACCTATCAACAAAGTCTTGTTTAAAAAAACTATTCTCCAGAAATTAATTGTACTTATAAATCATAAAAATTTATAGACAAGTGAAATGCAACAAGAATGGGACTGAAAATATTTTAAATTTTATAGCCTTTTCAAAAATGACGCAAAAACTTTATGAACAAGTCCATAAATTTGGTTTAAGTCACTAAATTTAATGCCCCCTAACTATGTCAATTTTATGGTTACAAAACAATTCATTTTTATATTAAATTCATAAACCTTTATAAAGTTTCACTATCAGGAACTAAGGAGCTTATTAAAAGATTAATTTGAAATATCTTTCAATTGTAAGCGTATATCTGAGATTCATCAGGAAGAAAATTTAAGATATCTGCGATCACTCGTATATAATTGAATACTAAATTATTTGGAGAAAAGATCGGCAGATAATTACATCACATGACCGAAATCTGATTCAGTTGTGATGGCTGACCCTAAAATATATATTCCATGTTATTTTCAAATTTGATATAGACCATTAAATTATGGAGTACTCTAAATAAATCTTATTTAATGAGAAATCTTCATGTGAAAATTGGAACTATAAATCATTCATTAGCAACAATATGTAGAATAAAATCTTAATTAATCAACTCACTTATTCATTTTCTTTCCAAGTGATAGCGGTTATGCAAATATTTTTCTGAATAAATTTTTCCTTTTAACTTTACGAATTTATGATTTATATTTTACACTTTTCGAGAAAGATCATTATGGAGCAGTATGCATTTCAAGTGTTTGACAAACCACTACTTTCTAGTTCATTACACCATAATTTTAAACAGGAAGACATTTCTTTCCCACGAAGTTAAAAGCAAAGTTTATACATACTTTTTTCAGTTTTATTTCCACAATTATGTGCATACCGGTTCCCCGAATAATCCCACCCTTTGACCTTGGAAAATTGGGGTTATAGTTCGTTTAATCGGGAGCAAGTCTTTGGTTGATGCTAAAGAACTAGATATGCGAAGTTCCGTCTTTAGTCATTCGGTGCCACTCGATATGTGTCCCATCCCTATCTTGAATATTCATGAATGACTAATCTTTTGTAGATTTAGGCGGCAAGTGTACCTGCCGCTATTTTAAGATTTATATGGTGTAGGGCAGGACCTTTTGTACTTTAATCGTGGGCTAGTGTAACAACGAGGCATTAAAAGAGAAGCCAATCATCGTTAAAGTGTTGGGCGCTAAACTTTGTCTTCAGTTGTGAAAAGGTATTGTTTGCTTGCAAGCAGTGAGGTTTCCTTGGCTATTTTTTAAAGATGGGGCATTGCCTTTCATTTAACAAGTAGGCTGAGGTAAGAAAAATGTGGAGAAAACAAACTATGAGGCAGGCTTTTTGAAGTTGCCCTTTTTCATCAAGAATGTAGAGCACGTTTATTTAAGTATTACTATCAGCCCAATACTTGGTCTCTAAAAAATTCTTTTACTGAGAAGTTTTTATGTGTGGCCGATTTTTTTCGATATATTAATTAAGAACTGCTTCATTTCAATACACTCTAAAAGTTGTAATGATTTGTGTTACTATATATATGTATAACGAAATATAATAGCTTTTACTCTAGTTTGAAAAAAAGTTTCTTCTCTTAAACGAATTTTTTTTCGAAAATAGTGAGGGCCATATTGTTTTGAACGGGTTCCGTTGAAAATCCTTCAAATGTTGCTGTCTTTAGACATCTGTTTAGGAAACAACTGTTGTACCGCATTTTTTTACGTGGTATGACGAATGTTCTTGTCAACTTCTATTATGCATTAAATATAAAATGAGGCACTCTGCTTAATGTAAATTTAAATTAGAATAAAATTGATGTTTTAAAAAGATTAATATATTTTACTAATAAAAAACATTTAACTCAAATTTGATTTGTTAACCACAAATTATCATGTTCAATTGTCTGTGTACTTAACAGTAAACCATACCCGATGCTAAATTAAAAGGTAATATGGACCAAAAGATTCTTCTATAATAATTTTAAATAATCCACAAAAACAACTTGTAAAACGTGTCTAATGGATTGCCATTTATTACTCTCCTTTTCAAATGATAAAATGTTTAAAGAAAAAGAGTGTTATTTCTAAATAATCCAATTTCAGAATTTATTAATTTTTACTCTATAAAACATTTTTGATGAAAATTCGATAAAATTATTCACTTTTTCTCCAAAGAGTCAGAGTTTAAATTCAGAGAATATTCACGAACAGCAGCTCTTCACTTCTTTTTACTACAAAAATATCTCAGTATGAATTTTAGAGTTGAATCATAGACTGTAGCCAAAACCCCATCGTAAAGATTCTGCCATTTGTAAAAAAATAATTAAAATTCGAAGAAAATTATTTTTCTCTGAGATTTTTTTCTCTTAATTAAATTTTCGTCTCAAAAGACTTATTTACGATGATAATAAAAAACAGAATTTTACATTATATATTTGATTCCTTTTATAAATATATGTGACTTTTCCTTAAAAAATAATTTAAATAAACTAATTTATTTTGTAATCGGCTTCTTTATGCTGAAAACAAATAGCATACATTTAAAGTGATTTACTTTAATAAATCATAATAATATATAATAAAGTGATAAAATAATGAATAACGGAGATTTTATTTTAACGTATATATTTGAAACACAATTTTATGCATTAATCAGATAATCTTTCAGTTCCCAGCTAAAGTACACCTTCAATTCGTTTTCTACAGCTACTTTTTCCAATAAGGAAACAGCACGATGGTAACTTAATAGTTAAATTGTGATTTAACAGAAGTGTGACATCATCAAAGGTAAATATCTTCATAGTATATAGTAAGTTTAGTTGTTCAGTTTGTCCTTCTCTGGCGTATTTGGGAAAAAAAGGTGATTATTCATCTTGGGGTTTATATATAACTACAATTAATCATTAAAAGATACATATACTTACAAAATGAAATATTTTAAAAATATATCTTCATTTATCTTTCTGCAAAAATTTTGCTTCAAGTTCAATAATAGGATGACCAAGAGAGTACACTCTTTATTAAAAAATTCTGTTAAAATAAGTCTGTAGAATATCCATGCTTATTCCTTTACTAAAAATTTGAGAGAATATCTTCACAGAAATTTGGTATATTTCTCTTGAAATAATCAAAGAACAGTAAATATATGAAAAATTATAATAATGGATGATGCTCTTCCCTTGCATTTAATTAAACATATAATCAGTGTTAATTTAAGAATTTTACTTTATATCGTTAAACTTATTCACAAGTGCGTGAATTAATCAGCATTTTTCACTTGTTATTAAAAGCATATTATTTTTCTTGCTAAAAAAATTTATTCATTAAATCACTGCGCAAGCAAAATTTTGTGGTTATTTCTTATTTTCACTTATCTATATGTAGGTCCATGATCTAGAATCATATCTTTTACCCATATGTAGTACCATGATCTAGAATCATGTTACTTATCACTTACCTATATGTGAGACCATGATCTAGAAACATATTACTTGCCTATATATATTGGACCATAATCTAGAATCATATTACTTACTAATATGTTTAAGTGATATGATCTAGAATGGGTAAGTGATATGTTTCTAGATCATATCACTTACCCATATGTAGGATAATGATCTAAATTATAGAAAGTTATAAATGTTTTATATTAATTCTACAGGCAATAATATTTATTCTTGAAGAGGTACTAATAATTTAGTTGAACATTTTCTTGTAACTTTTATCCATGTATAACTTTAATTGTTTAAAAAATATTATCTTTATGTTTCTTGTTATTATTTGAGTTATATAATTGTTAAAATCTTAATAATTCCCAAATTCATTTCTTAATATTTAGAGAATTTTCAAGTTAAGAATTTCTGATGAATTAATTTATAAACTTTTACAGATCACATTATCCATTATCTGTCTCCTTGTGTGGTGTGACAGAGAAAAGAGACTTGAAATGATCTCAGCTGTCGACTTGATGACTGAAATTTGATTCAAAATAAAAAGGTTGTTGATCATTAGCAGCTTCAGTCGGCAAAGTTAGGCATCTAACTTGTTTTAAATGATTGTGAGTCCAGGCTTAGATTATGAACTGTGGTATGATTTCGCTCTTCAGAGTAAAAAGTCTCGTTTCAATCATAGCTTTTACACTACAATAGGAAATGTATGTTTTGCTTCTGGTTTCAGATGCAAATATGTCGGGTTGCATAATAAAGACACAACCAGTTTTTTTTTTTTTTTTTTTTTTTAATTGAGACTCCTGAACAAGATACTCAGTTTATGAAAAGATCTTATCTATAGGCATCACACAGGATATTGAAAAAATATCTCACGTCCATTGCCAGATTAGCAGCCAATTTCTCGGTGTAAAATAATGCAACAAATGATGGATTTATTTCGCTAAGATGTACTTAATTGTCATTGTCATAATACACAATTTGAAAAGTGTTTCAAAAATTTTAGCTTTTCTCGTGAACATTTTACAGATAAATAAATTATAGATAATTGATAAATTTAATGTATATTCACTTCCACACCGACTATCAAATATTACATTCATTAACTTTTAGGTTCATTACTGGTTTAGTTAATTATTTTTTGTTACATTACTTTCTCACAGGTTTCTCAAAAAGCTTGACATTTTTACTAAAATGCCCCAATTTTATCGTAAACTTGAAATTATTTACCTAAAGGTAATTGAGTGTAACTTCTCCGATGCTATACTGGTTACACATTCCGAAAATTGATTACTAAAATTTGATCGAAATCGCTATTAACTGGATGGTGACATTCAAATTCAGTATAACAAACATTAAGGTTAAGTTCTGTTAATAATGATCATCTCTTAAAAGTATATAAATGATGTCTAAAGTTAACCTAATATGGAATTTTTATATTAAAAATGATAAAATACATATAACAAACCTCTACACACACATGAAAATGTATTATTACAAAATATCCGTTTTTAATCTAATAAAATAAGTTAGTTATTTTATCATGATAAAATTTATTCTATTTACTAAAATTAATTTAAACAGCGTTTTAAGAGTAAATTTGTGTTGAAAACAATAAAAAATATGTGAATATATTCATTTAAATGTAAAATGAAAAATTTAGTAAGAGGATTAAAGCATAATTAACTTAAATCTAATTAGTTATATAAGGTTATAACTTGTTGACAGATTTACCAAGAAACAAAAAGTTCTTTAAAGACACTTCAGTTAATTCTTAAAAAATTGTGATTTTCTAGCGATATTTTGCAGTTACAAAGAATGCCAAGGAAAACCTAATATACTGGCTCATACAAAATGCTTTATTATATAAAGCACCACAAAAATTAAAGAACAATACCTTGTCTAAAAAGAAGTTGATTTGGCTTCTTCCATGAAGCAAAAAAGAACGAGTGAGGAATTAATTTTTTAATCTAATCTCTAAGCATCATTAAGGGTTATTTAAATAATCCAGACACAAAACTAAACAAAAATATCCCAATTAAGACCTTTAATGCTAAAATTTTCTTAACATCCTTAGGTGTTTTAAAAAAATAATTTACAATTAATGCAGAAGACAAGAAAAAAATGTCACTGTGCAACGAAACTTTAAGCTGATTAAAAGGAACTGAAGATTAAGGAGTTCATTAAAGATCTTGGTATAACAGTTAACATGATTAAAAGCATGTTAGTTTTTCTGACTGATTAGAAGGAATTTTATTAGTGAAGCGGTCATAAGTGTAACTGCAGTGATATATAAAAGTAATTACATTGTTTTCCACAAAATTGATAAATAAGCTTATAATGTGATGATTTTGATTTTGCTCAACTTCATTTAAAGTTAATGCAGAGACATATAAGTTCGATTTCTCAATATGAATGGGATTTCATTACAAACAGCCACAGAAATTATAGAAGAAAATTACAGTTAATATTATAAATTAGGATTTTTGTGTAAATAACTTTAGAACATAACAGTAATTCTATTCAAGTTAAAATATATTTCTAAATCAAAAACATCAAGTCATAAATTTGGCTGTAGTATCAAATTAATATTCCTTAGAAATAAATGTAAAGTTCAAAAATATATCCTGAATTATTGAATCTATACAAAAAGCTAAAAATAGACCGATATATTCACCAATTAATGGCTCACAATCCAAGACAATCTAGGGAAGGGATTGTCTATCGAACAAAAAATTACTTTTCGAATATGAAAGTAATTTAAATGCAATTAATGTTTTTCTGTTGAAGAAATGACACATTTATCAGCATATCGAAACAAATTAGCAAAAGATTAACACAGATTAATGATTACTCATGGCTTTTATTTCTAAAAACACAAAATGTTGAAAAGCACGTATCTTGTGAGAATCGGTCATAGGTTGAATATTCTTACAAATAATTTCCCGAATTAATGGAATAAAAAAAGAAACTAGACTGTGGGAATATAGTCAAAGAGCAAAATATATAAAAACGCAGGATTACAGACTATGAAAGTTTCTCAATAATCGATAAAGAAAAAGTAAATAAGGAAGTGATTTCAATTCAATTTTTTTCTTTATTTTCGTAATGTGGTTCTGATTATTTTTGTTCATTTAATTATGGTTGCTCTTAAGCTGCGAGAAAGCTTAAGAATGCGAGTTTCAACTATTATTTTCCTTACTCTGCAAACTACAACATTTTGAGTTATATAAAGTGAACTTAAAAGTTGATAAAATCAATATGGCGGAATTCAATATTGTATTAAAGATTAAAAGAAAATTTCATAAATTTATTTCCACTATTTTTTTCAATTTCATATATCAAACTGTATTAAATATAAACTGTTGCTTAATGTAAATGCATTTTCCATTAAGCATTTATTTACATAAAATAATAAAAAGTGAGAAAACTGGTTTTATACACATTGTTCATCTGCAATAATATTATATTTTAACTTAGAAATATCCATTTCTAATATAAATAGAAAATCCAATTTCAAATATTGATAAATGTTTCCTTTGCTCATCGGTGTAAAAAAGAATTACGTGAGATAATTGACAGGTTTCTGGGTTAAAGGCATTTGCAACATCTTTTCAATAGCATGCAAAACAACTTCAATTTCGGGTTAATTCACAAATTGAACTTTTCGAATCAAGAAAAACTTTTTGGGCGTGTGATGCGCCTATTTTTTAAAGTTTTTCTAAACACATTTCGGTTAACTGTGACACACATCTCATCAAGCTGGTTATAAATGGTTAGTGTTCTGGCATTCAGTTCAATAGTTCGTGGGTTCGACTCCCACTTCGGGCGTTGATGTATGTACTTGTTCGCAATCTGCTTTAAGCTGTAGATTTTGGTTGTTTTCAAAGTCACTATTAAGAGTTCCAACAACCATCAGACGTTTATTTCCATTAATGGCCGAACTCGTTTATTTTAATCGTAAAACATGTCACGAAATATAAATCCATCTATCATTATAATTTTACACAGTTAAATTCACGTTAACTATTCCTATTTTTTAGTTTCTGATTATCTTAACTTATTTTTGTGTTCTTATATTATAATTTTAGCATATTCACCTTTCCTTCATTTATGAATACATTCAAATGAAATAAATCATTATGTGAACTAGGCATTTCTAATGCGTATGTTAGTTCCGATGTAAGGTTTAGTAAATACAGGCAATTGTACCTAAAATTTAAAAATGAATTTAAATCTTTTTCAGTATATTTTTTTTTCAATGACTTCTTATTATGGAACATACTTTAACGTATATATCATAATTAATCTTTGTAAAAGAAACTAAAATTATCTGATTGAACTTCTTAAAAGAGCAAAAAAATAGTACAATGAATTATTTTCTGTTATAAAACGGAAATAAATATAATGCAGAAACATTGCAAGTCCTTATTTGTGCAAATTAAAATGATAACATAAATTTTCTTTATTATGGAAAATGTATTTTTAATTCTAATGTTTTTTTTCTTAAGACATGACTTATTGATAAAAGTGTAATGTAAATGTTAAGCATATTCTATATCAGATTTTTAATACACATTGGGATACATCAAAATCAGTTTTTATCTCATAATTATAGTTTTAATAATATTATTTATTGAAGAACATTTCTGTAATTAGTCATAAACTGAGATTAATTATTATGAGTACAGATAAATTTTTAATTTAGTAAATATATTGTGAAATTAAACGAAACCAATTACAATTTACTGAGTAAGTATACTGACATATATTTTATGTTTAGAATAAGATGATTTAATACAAGAAAAATACTTCGAATATAAATCGCAAAATATTTGAATAAAAAAATTTATATTGATAATTTTTTTAAAGAAGTTACAATTTGTTAGATTACTTAGAAATAACATTGCGAGAAAATATTTTTGCCTTAACATTTATAATTGTCATTATTATCCCAAAATATTATTGATTAAAGAAATTTTTTATTTAATATTTTGATTATTTTTCAAATTTCATAGCTCTACGTATTTTAACAGAAGACTCACGGTTGATTTTAACTAAAATATATCAGATTTATGAGATAAAATAAAACAAAAATAATCTTGTGTAAAATATTTATTAAATGTCCATTCCCAAATATACAAACATCTCTGAACAGTAGCAACAATAACAATTAGATGTAAAACACAATACATTTTTAAATACAAATAAATCTTATACATTGTCAAAAACACTTTTAAAAATATTAATTCTATATTTGTTCAGAATATTTATTTGACACTAAATTTGAAAAGATTTCATTCACATAAATCTTCTCACATTCAAAAATTTGACTGGCATACAAGGTTCTAAAGTTTTGAGTTCTAGAAATTTGAAGTTGTTAAAAATATAATCATGTTCTCTATCACTGATGAAAAACATCGCAATCGAAAAAATAGATTATCATATAAAAATAAGAGATGAAAAGTAAGCAAATTTGCAAATAATTAAAATACATAGAAAAGCCATCAAAATTACACTATCATATTCATATCTTTGTAATTCGGATTTTATAATTTAGGTGGGTTTTATGAAAACATATTTAAGTAGTTTGACCGCAGTTATTCATGTACAAAGACAAGTCAGAAAATAGGTGAAATAAATGGAATGTAATTTGCATGTGCGTAACGAAAACATCTGCTTTACAAAATAAGTAGTTTATTTTTAAGCTCTTCTTTTTAGTTAGATTTGTTATTAAATAAGTGATTAAAATATATACGTCGAAAAATTCTCCTATATATATATATATATATATATATATATATATATATATATATATATATATATATATATATATATATATATATATATATATATATATATATATATATATATATATATATATATATATATATATATATATATATATATATATATATATATATATATATATATATATATATATATATATATATATATATATATATATATATATATATATATATATATATATATATATATATATATATATATATATATATATATGTTTAAAAGGGAATATAAAATATGCCAGTTTACAAATCCTAACACCACAAGAAAATTTTAACCATTTTAAAATTTTCTTTTATAATTCTTAATTTTTTTATACTTTTTAAATTTTTATTAAGTAATGATTTACGAATAATATATATTTTGTTAAACAATATTACAAAATAAAATTTAATTACTTCATAAGAAAAAGCAGTTCATAACATTCAACATAAATTTAAACTGTTTAATACTTAATATATATATATATAGAAATGTATTTAAATTACAACATCGAACATGAATACAATTTAATTTTACAATAAATGCTTAAATATACCCGAGCTTCTGTAAAAACCGCTTAAAAAATTAGAAAAATAAAAAAATTATCATGTAAATTCTCTGCATTAACTTAGCATTAGGGGGACAAATAAAATTTATATTTACTTTCATAAATTTCCGATTTGCTGACAGTGTCCAATAAAATTAGATGAATAATTTCAGTTTCAAAATTGTTTAAAACAACGAATTACCTTAATTATTGTTGTAGTCAGTAAATATGTACTTGTAAAACATTTTTAAATATTGCCTTTTATTGGATTTTTCAAATCGTATGTGACTTATATTTATCATAACTTCCTTTTTGTTATTGCTTAAACATTATTGTTTAAAAATACAAAAAAATACTTTTATGGCAAAAATTGACTATGATTGCAAACAATGAATATTTTGACTTCCTCATTTGCTTTTTCCTCATTTTTCAAAACAATTACTAAATAACTGTTACGAAGCTGCCTTGGTTTAATTCATATTTTGATTTTATTTCATTACAATGCATATAGCTACATAAATTGGAGCTATTGCAACGAAAACACTTTTAGGTGGGTTAATTTATTTGGTTAAAATTATTTTATTTGGTTTATCAACTATTTTTTGATTTGGTTTGGTTTCAATTACCCGTTGCATTTTAATAATTTCTGCAGCTGAAACTATACATCAATTTACCTTACAATTAGTCATAAATACACATGAATACATAACTAATGGTAAGGAAAAAGGCAATAGGACACCGACAGCATCTATATTCTCATGTATACAAAAACGTGAGAACAATAATGCTATATACAATACAACGTGAAATAAAAAATTTCAAATTTTTTTTATTATTTTGATATCTCTCTCTTTTCTACAATCAATAAATTTTGATTTTAACTAAAACAATATGATTTAAAATATAAGAACAAAATACAACAAGAAAATACCATGAAAATATTGATAATATTAATTATGTATATTTTTGATTATAAAGTACATATATACACATATAATTTAAATTTTGATTTAATAATTGAATACAGATTATCTCCTCTAAATAACAAAAATAACAATTTGTTCATCCGCAAAAAAAAAAAAACATAGAAAATTTTATATCAAAATATTTTTAAAAAAAATAAAATAGATATAAGACTGCTGAAAAAAAGCGTTCAAAATTTTGAAACTCTACAAACATTCGACATATATTTGGGTGCTGTATATTTTATTTTTTAAACAAACGTAGCGCTTCATTACAGCTGAATGATTTCGATACTGCAAGTATTTTTATTCCCTTAATCATGTTGATAAAGGCGTTTGCAAATGAAGTAATTTTAATAAATGTTCTCTTTATCACTGCTGATGTCAAAAATTATGTTCTCGCAATGTCGTCATATGGATAAAGCATAAAGTTCGCTGAGATGTCCTGATGGAAACAATGAAGATTGTTCCTTCAGAAAGTAAAAAAACCGTGTCAGAACTTGTGAAAAAAATGGATTTTTAGAATGATGAGTCTCAGAGATATTCAGACCGTGGCGGTCAACCTATTGACATACATCTTCCGAAGGGAGAGTTATTGGCTAATCTTCTGTGGAACGCAAGAAGATTTAAAGTGTTTGTTGCTTTCACTTTCTCTAAACAATGGATGGTCATGCTTATAAATTTTACCGACCCAAAATGAGACCTAACTTCGTAATTTTTTTCTCCAGAAAGAAATTCAATTTTATTGATGAAATAGCACCCTTTTCTTTTTGTTACTTGCATGCAAGGTTGTTTCTCAATTTAGCTGGAGAAATGTGTTTTTATTATGTTTTGTTTCCAAGCAAATAAAAGCTCTGAGTTGCATTACAGGAAACTGTAAAACTCGAAAGATATAAAAGCATTTGGTATAATGATTGCGTGATTTACTAGCATAACTTTTTGAGAATTACAAGAATTAATAAATAGATTTTATACTTGCGCATGTCACTTTTCTTTGACTGTTTATAATCGCCTATTTTAATCATATGTTTATGACGTATGTTACGAATTACTTGTGATATTAAAATGAAATAAAGCGAAGAAATAAAAATTGTTTTTTATGATATATAAATGACAATACTGAATGAAATAATAATAATATGCTATGAGGCTTTATCATAACAATTTTAATTAAAATAAATAGTTTTTTTTTCCAAAACTTAACTGTGGTATTATGTTCAAAGGTCTTTTTTCCTTTGAAAAATAAATTCAAGTATGTCCCAGTAATCTAATCCACATACCTAATATGATATATGGAATAGAGAGGTAGGTCTGATTATAAAGTACATCTTTATATGGCATTAGTAAAACGGCACTTGTTGATAAACAAAATGTAACAAAAGATATAAACAGCATAGTACAAATAATTAACAATATTTGTTCGCATAAAGTGCAAACAAATATTAATTTGATAGGAATGTATGTAGTTACAGTAGAATTGAATAGGCACTCAACTGTAAATAGTATTAAAATAATGCTCATAAAAGTACTGTACAAGGTGGGTTCTACATACACAACACCTCTTTACATTTCAAATAATTAATTTGCTTAAGAGAAGTTCAACTATCTACATAATTCTTCAGTTTCAATCACAAACATTTTATGACTTAGTTAGGCACAACGTTTTTTAATATCACCTTACTTTGGTGATCTTTAACGTATAAGTTAATGAAGAAGAAATCACATTGAAACTGGCCACGTAAGTAGAGTTTATAAACATAAATCTCAAATATTTTAATACTGATTGACGAAATTAATCGCCATAATCTTATGAAGTCTATGATTGTCTACTTTTGACAGTAGCACCCTTAAAGATGAAAAATTTGAAAATTCAGTATCTTTTGATAACAAAAAAAAAGAATTACTTAAAAAACACAACAATAACAATAATGTTTTAAAAAATTATAACAACAATTAGCTTCTCATCTTTTTAAGTAAAAGAATTTAACATGATACAGCTCTTTTGGAAGTTAAATCTAAGGGAGTTTCTGATCTGGCTGAAGTTTTTTCATTTTCTTCATTATCGTCCATGTTAATATATTCTTCTTCATTACCATTCATACCATCAACAGTAGCATCTGAGTTGGGAGTTTCTGGCTTTTTTATAGACAAATCTATAGGTGTTTCTTGCATAGGTATGTCTCTGAAACTCTCTGTATTGGCCAATGTTGCATCACGATGTGGATTGAGGACTGGATTTGTCAGAATGCCACTTGGCACACCCAGAAGTCTATGAGGAGGAGAATAATTCATCTCTGGACTAAACACTTTAGGCAGTGAGCTGAAGTTCTTTGCAAAAAAGCTACTATTAGCCGAATGGAAGAAAAATTTGCTGGGGTGAAGGGGGGAGACTGGTGACAGAGGAAGATGGTGATGATGAGGATGAAACGCTACGTTCTCTTTCCTCTCATACGTTGGGCTACTGGCATCATACATAGTATACCCATTAGAATAACCGTTCGTTGAACTTTTGGAAGGGAAACAATTATAAGAGATAGGACTGGTAGTTGTTTCCATGGTTCCTGGATCGGAAGAAGGTGACCCTCTATTCGAATGTCCATTACTGGGCAGCGCAACATCACTGAACTCGGATCGAAAATGGTGTACCATATCTTTTGCATCATAATGATTATTGGATAGCACTCCTTGGTCAGTAAGTCTACTGGTCATTTCTGCTTGATCTTGAATAAGACAATGAATTTTGAACCAATTTGATCGTCGCCCATATCTCGAACCTGAAAGAAAATATAATTATATTACATTTTTTACTTATTAAAACATTTACTATTAATATTTAAATATCCCACTTTATGTATATATTTCGATAAATAAATTAAATAATTAAAACATATCTTAAATTCTTCTAATAAAACTTCTTATTAGTCATGAAAGTCATTTTTGGTATTATTTTTATTCTTCGATAAACTGTCATAGAGAAGATTTCATTAAATCAAATAATTACTGAAACTTCTACAGAATTTACGAAACAGTAGATTTGTTGTGAAAGTTTGTCAAACTTGGATATTTTGATTTATTTCGAATTAAAATATACATTTAAAAACATCAAAGAACTATGCAAAAAAGAAAATAAATAAAATTCTTAAAATTTGAGAAATAACAATTCTCACGAAAGTATAATTCTTAATGTAAGTAGCACATGTTAGAGTTCTTGTACTTTTTAATTAAAATGCAATTCTAATATGAAACATGACCACACCTAGTGCCACGGGTAAAACACGATCTGATGCACAATGTTAAAAGAAGATGGGGTTGATTATAGAGGATTCCTTCATCATTCAGGTCGAGTTTTTCACAGAACTCTTTCTCCTACAATTCGTGAACACACTCTCTTCCTTTTTACAGCTATTTCCGGAACGAAACGTTCTTTCTTTTATTTTCTAACAAAAGCCGCCTTATATGTTTAAAAAATAGGCAAGCGAAGGGGAAAATACACTCCAAAAAATGCGCCACTGAGATCATGACCTGTGATCCCACGGATTTATGATAATGGATTTATTTTCTTTTCATTCTAGACTATGCAAGTTAAATATAGCCCAACACATGTCATTAAACATGTATTCACGGTCATCTTTACTAAATCGGGAGACCTAATTTTCTTCGGTACTTACTTTTTAATTCCTGTTTATACTAGGAGCTATCAAAATGCAACATTTTTACAAAATAGAGAAGAGCTGGGGTCATCAAAAATGAATGTGGGCTTTAATTCTTTTCTGCTCTAAAAATAGGATTAAGCCGGCTACAAAAATTATAAAGAAACCCAACTCCAGCATAAAAAGTGAAAAGCAAAACTTTGTATTGTGTCCAATAATAAGAGGTTTTATATCATAAAATGTGTAGACTATATTTTTAATGTAAGCAAATATAATAAAAATTATTTACTTTCAAGAAAATTCTGTAAAAATCATTATAGTAAAGCACTTGTAATCGATATCTTACAAAACAGTTATATTTAACTCATATTTTTTCATGCATTATATTATTGAATAAAAATTGTCAATCAGTTTATGATATTTTAAAATCATTTCACTAATATTCATCATTTCAGAGCACTATCCACTTTACAATTATCAATTTTTGAAACTAACTGAAGCATATTGAACAAATGTTTTATGTTAAATTGTTTTAATTAGATATGGACCTAATGAAGAATACGATATACGTACAAACAAGAAATTCTGGAGTAAACGGAATAGTGGAATCATAAACTTATTATTATTCATTTTATTGAATCCACATTAAAAGCATCACCTTCATTATGTTATAAGTCGTAAAAGGCAAGATTTATGTCCCTTTTAACATCGTACAATTTATATCATTTGAGCCTTGATCTTTATTACTTTCCACTAATTACCATCACTTGTTAATGAGCGGATTTAGTGTTGATCCTATGAAAATCGAATACTATCATAAAAAAGAACAGGAAAATGTAGTTCTTTGTTTGAATAACTTTTTTTTATATAAAGATGCTTTATGAAAGAGTTAATAGTAAAATATATATACTATATATATAACGCTACATTTCTTGTAGATATTGGAAGAAGGTAAATGAATAACAAATTTATTGAAGTCATGTGTATAGATAAAAAATTTTCAAAATCATGATTTATTTTCTTTTATTTTATAAGCCATTTTTTCAGTATTTTTGGAGTCCAAGCTTATGGTGGATAAAAATGTAGTGAAAAGGTAAAACTAAAATTTTAGACCTGTTTGTTGCGTATTCACATGCTATATCAAAACAATTTTTAAGATTGATTATACCCTAGGCCAAAAAAGATGTTATAGGATACTTAACAATTTTACTATATAAATACATTGTTAACATTTTGAACGTATAGTTTTAGAACATTAGAACTTTGCTTACATATGAAATTAATAAATATTCACTCCTGAATAATGTGCATAATTGAATTGCAGATAGTAAATAAATGTGGTCAATTTTTATCCAAATTTGGTGTTTTACAATAACTGTAAAAAATATTTTACCAGTAAATTTTCAATGTTTTAATACAAGTTTCATAAATTTATTTTGGAATCAAAAATTTTAAAAGCAGTGTGTGCGTGAACTTCTATTTTCTATAACTTATTAGACTATTTTAAATTAGAGAAATCATAATTTTTGAGATTATTTGAAATGGGATGTAAAAGTAACCAAATGAAATAAGTTACAAAAAGTTCCAAAAACTTTAAGACTTGATTATTAGAATTACTCATAACTGCATTTAAAAAAAATTAAAAAGTCACACTTGATTAATTGAAAATTATGAATTTCAAATCACGTTAGTCAGTTATATCAACATCAAAAAATGGCAAAGAAGTAGCACATTTTTTTTAGATTTTGATTTGAATTTTCAAAACTGATACATTATTTCTATTTTTTCCTGCTTTCTAAAAACGGTTATTTCTGCCTTAAGTCATTTTTATTATAAACCAAGATCTTTCAATTTTGCGAAATTTCCCACTTGCTTCTTTAATGTGTTCAGTGTTGACTTCCATTTGAGAGCACACACACACACACACTCACAATCACGTATAAAAAACAATAAAATAATTCTTCCCAAGAAAATGTCGATAAAATCTTCCCGTCAAATTAGAAACTCATCCTAATAAATAATTTTTAAAGGTGTTGTTTGAATAAATTCTATCATTATTTATTTCCAACAGAAAAAAATACAAAAACACTGGTACCCTATAGACACTGCCCACTTCCGTGATCCACTCTTGCAATCATGTCTTTCAATCTGAAATCATCCGACCTTGGGTCTGTTGAAACCCACTTTTCATCTCAACTCATTTAGTCCTTAAACACTCCATGCGGATATAATGCATTAGTAAGGCAATATTTCACAGTGGAATATTATTAATAGCGGGTATAAAAATAAATAAATAACTAAGGGGAAGAAATGCTATTTTCAACCAATCGATTAAATAAAGACGTTCGCCATATCGATGAGATGCGAGGAGGATAATCATAACGTGTTGGTTAAAAGGAACATACATGAGGGAGTCTGTAAACTCACGGCTCCATTATCTTTTAAAGACACCTACGTTATAATTTGGAGAATCACGATTCAAATATAAGAAGGTAGAATGAATTCACTCTTTCTACGTTACGCGCCCCACCTTTAAGGATTACGATTTGCAAGGGATCAGCCTGCTATAAAATTAGGATAAAATGTAGGTCACACGTATCATATGATTAATTGAACGTTTCTGAACAAAAAAAATAACGTATTTATGATTGGTTGTTCCTAGAAAATATAGAAAACATGTTTAATCATCGCAAAAGAGACATAATGTAAAGACGTTTTTACAACAGCAGAAATATGTTGCAGATGAATGCAATGCTCTTTTGCTTTTTTTTAAATTGACTTTCTGGAATAACACATTCGATTTTTTTTCAGAATTATTAAATAAGTATTCTATTTATACATCTTTAACTGTAATTGTTATATTATTTTACCTTAGTTTATTGAAAGCCTAATTTTTACCATATTACACAGAAAATGCTTAAATTTTGCAGAAACAGCTAATGAATAAATTAAATATTCTGTTATATTCAGATAGTTGTGTCACAAAATAGTTATTTAAGTGAAACGTAATTCTTAGAGTATGAAAGAGCACTCCAAATAAATTTGTCTTATTGTCAAATATTTTAGTTTTCGATAAATTTTTAATACTGTTTTTATTCAATTATCAAGCCAATTTGTGAAGAACTGAAGGCAAAACAGTACAGAAGAATTAAAATTTTGAATATAAAACCTTAAGCTCTTTTATTTTAGGAACATATTATGTATTAAATATTGCAGTTTATGAGTGTTTTAAGTATATGATAATCAAAGTGTTTTTGACGCAAACATAAAAGTTATATATGCAAGTTTCACAACATTTTCTCATGTTCAAAATAAATTGGGAAATGAACGCTAAGTTTGTTGAACTTGCCATTGGAATTTATAGCATGTTATGTGGGCATGCGAAAATATTGCACTAGTATAAATGTCATTTTCTCTGTTCATTTTATTTCATTAAGAAAATCAAAACAAGCGTAACATTTCTCCCGAAATGAATGAAATAATTATACTTGCTAAATTAGTTCCTGTTCCATTTTATAGTTGTAATGAATATTAATAAATAATTTTATAACCGCATTGCAATAGTTTTAATTAGTTTTCCTTGACACTTTATTATATTTTTATACGTTTTTATATAAATTACTTTTAGTACTCAAGTAATCTATATTTATTTAAGGTATGTAAGTTTGAAATCTTGCTTAGGTCAATCATAGGTAATAATTTTTTCTTAGTTGTCATATTACATTGAGTACCTTTGACATGTGAAATTTAGGATGTAATGACATCTCCTAATCATCATACTTTTATATTTAATATAACATCTAATTTAAATTTAAATTTTCTCTAATATACCCCAAAGTCTGATTATTTAAATTAACATTTTAAATAATTCAAAAATTATAATTTTTTCCATTTTTTTATTGATACTATCTAATAAATTATTTTGACTCGAATATATTTGTTTTAGGAGCATCGCGTTAATACGCTATAAGATTCAATAACTTGAATTGCTTTCTACGCTAATAATTTCTTCTAAAAATGAAAGTGGACCGATCAATATTAAAATCTTTTGCTATATTTTTTTTTAATTTAATTTCTTCAACCGTTGAATTAAATTTCAAATATTATGCAAGCATTGTGTTAAATACCATTAATATATTTGTAGAATTTATAAATATTTTGCTTTTTTTAACTTCAAGTTTTTTTTGTTTATTTATTTATTATCCTTTTAAATAATTAATCATTTTCTCTTATTTCTTAGTGATATTTTATTATTGAGAAGCATTTGATTTTATAAAAATATATGAAAAAAAATTTTTAATTAAATAAAATTGATGTGGAAGTAAAAACGTATAAGCATATTCAGATTTAGTAATGTTCTCTTTCTTACAGGTTTTCAAAATAAAACATTACACATCTAATAAGCTGCTCTCCTGAATTAAATTTAAAAAAATAAAAAGTACCAATTTTTACACCAAAAATAATTTGATATAAAAACAATTTGGCTGTAAATTTGGAAATGCTTTGATAGCGTAAAAAGTGGTGTTCTCATAGTAACCATAGATTATACATAAAATTATATATAAAAAAATTACAGAAAATTGTTCATTTTAAATACTTAAGGCGAAGGTATCTTATAAATAATAAAATTAAAGGTTAAGGATTTTTTAAACACTGTATTTGTTTTCAATCCCTATTGAATTACAGACTAAGTAAATAAATGTATATTGAAAACAATATTCATATCTAAATAAATATTCTCCTTTCAAACTTTCGTTTTAAATTAAAGAGAATCAATAAAAGCTTTTTTTTTTTTAATGTTTCAGTTGAAACAACTTTCCTGTTTTCTTTTAATTCTATGTTTTATATTATTTCCTTTTCGGCAATATAAGTTGACCCCTTTTTTTCTCTACTCTGTAAATATGGTTTTGAAAGCTCGGCAGATTTGAGAGAAACGAAAGGGGTACGGCGATCCACTAAACATTCAAAGTCTCAACATTGATTAAAAAACAAGCAGTGGAAGACACCAATAGTGTTCCAAAATTTATATCCCATCCCTATTTTTCGTTCAAAATTCATCATCTTCCTCGAGATATAATACATTTTTGTTCCTTCCGTATGATTATTATTTTGGGCCCTGACCCTATCACAAAGGAAAGAAGAGAGGATTGCTCAGAGCGAGCTTAACACAATTAACCTTACGCCTGACCTTTGCTGGAGAAGCTCGTGACAGGCTTTACCCTGCGCGCGGTGACCCTTGCGCAGGCTCTTTTAAATCGGGGGTTGGGTCATTTCTAAATGTCCTCACGTATCATACAAAACAAGAATCATTGAATTTTGTAAAGAAATTGAGTTGCAGCATTAATTATTACAATTTTCCATTGATTGATGTTGGCAACGCAGAATAAATGCTGTAATACATTCTTATTAAAATGCGTTACAGGGAACAAAAAGAAAGTAGGAGAATTATTTTCCTCAAAAATAAAAATCTAATTCTGTTTATGATAGCAATAACACGCTCGAGTATGATGGAATGCTGCATATCGCAGGATTAATCTTGACTTTAAAGAAAATTAAATGAAAAATTGAAAGATATCTTTTAAGAGAAAAATACGAAAGAATTATTTTCCTGGATGAAAAACAAAATCCTTAATTTATGCAGGCATGAATTCGCATTAGAATTTAATCAGACATTTTTTTTAATAAAGTCACAAATTAAATTATTTTTTGTCATCTCTTGAAATGAATGAAAATAATTTTAAAATAGAGTTTTTACAATAAAATGCAATGACAACTGTAGTATATTCTTAAATTCAATTTTTTCCTTCTAAAACACTATCAAATTTTAAATTGATTAATATTTCAACTGCGCATATGAATACTTCAACTGCGCATCGAAAGTCTAAAAGGTCGAATAATTTCAATGGGATAAATAAAAAAAATGAATGACTCTGAAACATTTTAATTGTTAAATTTCCCAAACATTATACTTACAATCATAATTTGAGAAACGATTCATCATTAAAATGTTTATAGGGTTCATATTCAAAATTATTTTAACATTTAAACATTTTGATTAGTTCACTGCTATTAAATTTTATTAAATTTTCTTATAATAAAAATTATTCAAACTATCGTTAGATACTATTTTATATTTTTCATTAAAACTTTAGTAAAACCATCCATTTTAATTTAGTACAAATGCATAAATACGTAGGACAGATATCCAGATTATAAGTTAATTTACACTAAGATAATACAGTGTCAACATATTTCAGACAAATAAATTTTGAACTTAATTGTAATTGAATTGTTTTTGATTTTGTTATTTTGATTTGATGTAATTTTGATTAAATTGTAATTCTAATGAATTCTTAAAGTAACTTAAGTAAAAAGGATTTAGATGGTAGATTTTGATCAATTGTTGCAGCTGATTTTGGACCTTTTTTAAATTTTCCCAACTCAATTATAATTTTTAAATTTTCCAATTTTAAAACTCAGAATAATATTTGAGCTTTAAATTACAAGAATATTAAAGAACGAGTTTCTGTTATGTGAGGAATTACTCCCACGTACTTACCGCTCTTTGACATTCCTACGAGCAAGCATTTCTTTAGCCTACAGCTTTTACAAGATGTTCTGTTTTTCTTGTTGATGACACATTGTCCACTGTTTTTGCATTCTCCTAATGCCGCCAGGTTGTTATATGTTCGACCAAAGAATGACTGCAATACAAGTGAGATTCCATTACATTAATTCTTCACAGTAAATTTATTAAAATAGTTTATATGCTTAAGCATTAAGTAAATCTCATTTTAGTTTAAATTCAAATACAACATTTAAGAATATTTCAGTGTAAAGAAATAAAAACTTTATAAGTCAATGATTAATTTGTTTTAATAAGTGCAAAACAATATTGTAAATATTGTACAGAATATAATACATCAATAATCCTCCGTATAAATCATTATATTGAAATATGTGTTGCATAATTCACATTCTCACAATATCGTATTCATGAGCCTTAAATCATATTTGTTCTACATTAAAATAATTTTTGTAATCAAAAATTCAAATAAACATGCAGTTATATTTTCTCAGAAAATTAACTAATAATTTATGTGTATCAATAAATTGATCAAATTTTGCAATTAAAAATTTTTAAATCATGTACAGACACATTTTATTAAATATATTCATCAGATAATATTTCCATAAGATTTTGATACTAGACGTAATTGCATGTTTATATGATTACTTCCTAGTAATGTATATTGTTACAGTATTAAGTACTTTATATTCTAGTAAAGAGATACGTCTTATTCTCTGTAAATGTGTTTAAAATGAAATAACTTTATAAAAAACAAATTGAATGTAAAAACTAATATTTTTCTCAAAATTAAATCACATTTTTTAAATTTTTGCTATTATGTTTACAGCCATACATTAATGTCCAAATAAAATGTTTGATGACCGAGCAAAATTGTTGTTATAATTTATGAATAACACTTAAGCAAATTAGTAATTTTTTCTTAATAAATTTGTCATTTAGCAAAATTTGAGTGTAAATTAATTTTTTATATACACACATACACAAACACAAACACAAACATATATATATATATATATATATATATATATATATATATATATATATATATATATATATATATATATCATATATATATATATATACACACACACACATATACATATAATGATTAAATTTTTGAAAGAAGCAACTAAGACACAAATTTAGAATTTGATACTTAGAAAAGAAGTAATATTTAAATAATTTTGTGAACTTTTCAATTGTATGTGTGTGAAAATGCTTACAACAAGTTGTAAAAATATATCCTCTCGACAGAATAGTTTCTAGCTTGTTAAGTTTTACTCTAAATATGGCAACGCTGTTTTTGCTGATGGCACAATCCTGTCTACTTTTCCATGAATACTAATGACCAACTAGAAAGTACTTTATTCTATGTATTACGCAAATAAGGTCATTAAGAAACGTCACGCTATTTCACACATTTTATCACTCCCAAGAACCAAAAGTATATTTAAAAGTGTTTAAAATAGCTTAGGTTTAAAAGTCTATCAATTGAAAAGTAATTTTAAACAAGGCGTTCCCTTCCCTTGATCTGGATTATTATAAGGCTTCATGTCGCACTCGTTCTTAATAGGAGTTTCGAAAAGAAAAAAATAGCCATATAATGTAATATCCACCTCTATTGCTATTCATTTGTGTCAAATATATAGTTAAAAGTACTTCCTTACATTCATTATTAATTCACAAATTTATAAAATATGCATGCAAGTCTATATTCTGGGTTACTCTTTTAGGTTGACAGCAGCGATGCGAGTTCTCTTAGATATTTGGTTTCTATAAAAAAAGCGTTTCCTGAATGTAGAAATTTGCTGCAACATAACCTCATAAGCCTTATTTAAGTATAAATTATAAGGCAACTATCTGTATGTTAAATGTGCAAATTTTGTGTGTCTTTTACAAAATTAAATAAACAATATATATTAAATTCTGCTTGTATATACGCAATGAAAATGTTTCTCAGAGTTTAACGAAGATTTTTCATTATTAAAAATATACCGATAGGTAATAATAAATACCACATTTCACTGTAACGAATATCACTAGATTTAATGAAAACTTAGACATTTTAAATTTTAATAAAAAAATATCGATTTAAAAAGTTACAAATTTCATAAATATTAGAAAATTTATGCCTAATACTATACTTTTTTAAATATTTTCTTTTATTTCTTATTTAATTAGGAATTTTTAGGATCTAATTCTCAATTACATAAACTCATGAAGTAAGTAACAATTCTAACAAATATAAAAAAATATGACAGAAAAATTTCTCTTATATTTTATTATTACATTTTTTAACTACAGCAGTGTTTATAAATTAACTTCGCTTTGAGTATTTTAAATAAATTAACAGAAAACATAAAACCAAATACGTGAACTCGTCAACATACGGAAAAATGCAGTACCAATATAATGAGACATAAAAATTCTCAATTTATTAGAATAAAATATGCATATATGTTCAGCATATCAATAACCTCTGCATTTTCTAGAATTATCATTTTTATTATAACCAGCAATATTAAATTTAGATGATTATCTATTAAAAAGCTATAGTCAAATACACACAACATTAAGTACCATCATAAAACTTGAAGACGGAAAAAGCAGTTCTAGAGAAAAAAAAACATTATGAAAGAGAGAAATTAAAATAAAAAGAATCTGTTTCAAAAGTTAACCTTTTATTAGAAGACGGAAAACAAAATTTAACTTTCAATATTCATGATTAGACGTATGAAGGAAGCTATTTTATTATAGCCAAGACACAATAACGTTTCTATAGTAATAAATAAATGACTGGATCAAGTGTTACTAATGCTCAACGAAGTTTGATGTCTTTCGATTTATGTTGTGACGATATGTCATTTTATTATGCGTCAGTAAAATGACATTAATTGCTAATGCAGGAAAAGATTCGCAAATACAGATTAAACATTGGACTTAAATCGTTGAGTATTAGAAACATTTGAAAAGACTTTTCTTATCTCAATAATTTAAGGTCATACGTTATTTGTAACCCATTCAAGACATGAAATCGATTTCATTGTTCGCAATTTCCCTCACTTGATTATATTCTTGTTGAGTTCTTCATGCCAGGTTTCTATTTGACAAGGAAAATGGATTTTTATAACAAGATAATGAAGAAAATGTATTGAAAGATGAATTAATTAACCTTTTAAAGAAAAATAAGAGAAAACAAAAAGCTTATTGACATAGGACTTGAATCTTGCTTTGTGATTAAAAAAAATGGCGTTACTTGTTTTTATGCAAAAACACTTGGAATAATAAGATTAAAAAGTTGAGATCTTTTTATTGTATATAAGGAACTATACTATTAATTTCAGAAATACAAAAATATTATTTAATCTTTGTATAATTACAAGGGCTAAATTAGTTTTAATGCTAAACCAAAAGAGTTTTATTGAAGTGCTGCCGCAAATAAAGAAGAATTTGACATAAAAGTAAAATTAATCTATGCAATTATAGCACTTAATTTCAATTATCATTCGACGAATATTTATTCTCTCTCGTTATGGAGACTAGTTGGATTGAAAAATATGAAATAGTTGTAATATTTAGTATTCTGCCAGTACATTTAAGAAATAAGGTAAATAAAAAATATACAATCAAGATTTTGGAAGTTTTTAAATTTTAATCCATATAAATGAAATTATAGATTAGTAAGTAATTAATTTCAAAGTATATATTATTAGTAAAAATTGTTAAAATAGTTCCATTACATATGATTAAGTAAATATATGTTCGATAAATATTACTACAAGTTAAATTTCACGAGCAACTAAAAAAACAATTCAAAACTAGATTAAAGTTAAAGCTTTCATCATATATTTCATTAAATAATTATGTCTTTCAAAGGAATAAATAACATGTTTTAGAAAATGCATAAATAACAGCATTTTATCTAATATAAATTCTAAATATACTTTAAGCTTTTGAAAAAAATCATACTAATTAAAAAATAAAAACAACATTTAAATATTAATGTAACAATTATATAGTTAAATATTATCTACATTTTTTTATATTGCTTTTAAAAATCGTGTTGTATTTTTGCGAATTTTGTGATTTTTAATCTAGAAAATTATTGAATCATAAATGTATTTACCTATATTAAATCTGATAGCTTTAGTTCTATAATATAATAGAAGTACAATACAAGCTGAAAATGTCCTGCAAGTTCTTATTAAATACCGAATGAAACTTTTAATTATTTGTAATTGAAATATAATCTTTAAAATCCCTCAGCAATAAAGATATATTTGAGCATATTGTATTTAACTGTGTGCAAAATATGCATTCTTATGCAAAATAAGCAATAAAATTCCTTTGGGCTTGTACGGAGAAGCGCAAAGTGTTTCATTACATGAATTAGGAACTAAACATTCTAGAAAGAAAATTGTTTTTAAGCAACATTTCTTATAGTTACATAAAAAAGGTAGAAGCATAAATTTACCGATAAAATTTTCAGTGTTTATTTTGCTGCTCAATCAATGATGATTAAGCAAGGCCAAGGCATAATACTGTTAAGAGTGTACAAAATGATGACCTTGATGGAATCATTGGAATATTGCTTAGGGATACGCCCTGATCATAAATAAAAGATTTATCAATTACGTTTCCTCATTCATGATGTTTAAAAATCTATCGAATCACATGAGTGGAAATAAGTTTTACGGGTTTCTTTTGAATGAATTATACTAGCAATCATTCCCGATTCACATTTTCGTAGAATCATCTAACATTAATTAAAGTTAAAATAGGTTGCCAAATTATGATACGTTCATATGTTATGAAAATGTCGATTTCCAGTATGATTATGAAAAACGTACATGTAAATTTCCTGAGTAAGAAGAATATTGTTTTTGTTGTATTAGAATTATACTAACAAGTATTTTCAGTAACATTCAATTAATAATATTAACCAATGAAAAGAATGGAATACTTTTATTTCTTTATGAAAATGTTAGCTTGTAAATAAAATGAAATCATAAATATAGATACAAGCCCATACCTTTCAGTTTTAACATAATGGATAAACATTACATTATTTAATGTCATGTAATATCCAAAAGAAACCATTTAACAAATTAAAGGGTAATATTTCAAAGAATACTCCATAAATTATTGTACAAAAAATTAGAGCCTATATAAAACAAAAATACTTTAAAATATACTGTAATATAGGAAGTGATTCAGCAAAACCTATTTAGAAATTACTACAGAAAGATAAATAGAGAAAATTGATCGTAATTTGAGTAAATATTGTATGCCAGTCATTTCACCACCTTCACTTAATAATTGGATAAATCTTTTATTTTCATTCCCACCCACAAACAAGCTTTGTACTTAGTTGGCCTTAACAGCTTAGGTGCAACTTGGCAGAGAAAAATAATTGGAGGAAAGCAGCTATTTGGGTGTTCTAGAAATTAGCACCCACTTTCACAGACAAAAGTTATACGCCCTATATGTAATTGAAACGACATGCGTGACGTAGGTTGATTGGATAAAAAATTTAAAGATGCGGGTTTGAGAGAGTTTAGGTAGGTAATTAACTTAGTAATTAACATCTGTAACGCGTAGAGTAATATCACAGGTGATGAGATTATTTCATGATATGTTCTATAAAGAGAAATTATCCATATTTTGATCTCATTAAAAAAATATTTTTTATTGAGTTTACTTTGAAAACATTCTGTTTCAGGAAAATCACGAAATAACATACTGGTGTACTCTTAAGAAAGGAATGAGCAAAAATTGAAATAATAAACGTAAACAAGAATTGATAGCTGTTTTTCACATTAAACTCTGGGATAATAAAATTAAAATTCAAATCTTAATTTTAACTTAAATTAATCTGACTGTATAATCTATTGAATATTAAATGTAACATTTGGTTTAAAAATATAGTAATCCTAATCATGATCTCATATACATAAAATCACTGATCTGTTACGATGTATACATTATTATTCAAATTTTCTTCAAGAAATAAAAATATATTTATTGGTTAATTTGAGAATATAATCTAGATTAAAACTGAAAATACTCTGCATTAATTTATTAGAACCATATAGTAGTAAAGGGTAATTTCAATCTCACTTTGCAGAATTTTTTTAAATAATTGATATTTACAGTTTTTTTCAAACTCTATATTATTTAAAAATGCTAGATTATATCAAGATATTTTGAAAAAAGCTACAATCCCAGAGAAACCTATTTTTAAATTAGTTCAAACATATACATTAATTATCTATATAATATAACAATTATCTATATATTAAAATCAGAAAATATATCAGTAATTAATTGGCGCTTAAAATTAAATCATATTTATAAAAATATCAACTTTTTATTGATTAAAAACAGTTATACACTAAATATAAGTACTGAATAAGCAATATGGTAGAAAACTGATGAAAAACGACAAAAATATTTTTAGATTAAAAAAAAGCGAAAAAAAGAAAATGATTCACTTCAAATACTTTATTTAAGTCAAATCACTTAATGTTATTCATACAAATACTGAATCCTTCAAATCAATATAGATATATATGGTGTAACTTAAAACACGTTAAAAGTAATTTATTGGCCATTGCGAATATACAAATAAGATTCTTAAAGAGAAAATGAATATCTTTTTATATTTCTGATATCAAGCCTTTAAGCATTCAGGTGATCTTCAAGTGCTTTCATTTCCTATTCCCATAATTCATTTTTATTTCTAATCTTATTTTTTGAAGAATCTTAATTTTTTGCATTAAGAATTTAGATCAATATAGATCCTAATCTATCATTTTAGTAATGTTAAAAATCAAGAAAATGAAATCCATTACTTCGTTGAATGGCAACAAAAGTCTAATTACAACACAAAACATCACTTAAAAGCTAATTGAAAATAATGTACTGCATAACATGTGCAAAATAACAATGTCACTTTTCTTCACAGGTGATGAAAATCCTCACCAAACTTGGCACATATATCATGATATAGGAATTCTGAATACTTGTGACAAATAATTCTATTACGTAAAATGAAATATATAATGCCACATAGCAAATCAAAATAAAGAAAGGAAAGTATTCCTAATAGTAAGCATCTGAAGTTTCGAGAAATGTTTACCGTGATCGAAAGACAAGTATGTTCCTGCCAGTATAAAATTTGACATCTTTAAGCAATGAAATTAATTCGGCATTTGCAGCACATGATTTGAGCAAAATATTTTCACAATTCCTAATTAATTCCACTTTAAACTGCATATTTTTTTATTTGTTATTACTGTTTTCATTTTATGTGTTTATATTTTCTCTTCTCCAGTACTTTTTCAGCTTTATTTTTGAATCCCGAACATTCGTTTACATTAAGTAAACATACCAATGAATATTGCAATCATTAGTTATGTCGTCAAATTAAAACCTTTTATTGAACATTTTAGCTATATTGTGCTGTGGGTATTTGATATCATTTAATAGAAAATTGGTATTCCTAATCGCAGTAGAAACGATAGTCATGATTCAAAATTATGTCAATTTGTTTTCTACTATTTTGTCGAGTTATTTTCCTCAATATATTGAAAACAAACTCTACAGTTGCTTATGGTAATTGGACACAATATACTTGCTGATGTTGACATAATTCGCAATCTACTACTGGCTTAGAATTCTCGCCTCAATTTTTGGCGTTCAGAATCACTTTTGATCGTGAATGTATCAGAGGATATAATTCTGAATAATTGTTACTTTCATCAAATATTTTACTATATTAATACAATGCTCCTAGAGAATATTATATTTTTATAAGATTTTATATTCGTATACAGCCAAATTATTTAATCTATGTAACATTATTCCAACGTTTTGGTGAGATCCAAAAGCGATAACGAAGTCTAGGACAGTTTAAACGGAAAGTGGTATTTCTATTTCTTTTACCCATTTGCATGATATATTAATCATACAGATAAGTGATGATTCTCCACGACTTCCATCATGATATTACACAGTACTCTCACTATCAAGAACTTCTTTATTACTGAGACAGTATCACCATTGCATTTTAAAATTCGTTAACAGATGCTTTGTCTCCAAGAAGAAATGAAGTGTAGTTGCATTCCTTAATTTCATATTTTACAGGCATTCTATTACCCGCATTTGCCTTTAAAATGATCTTATTACTATCTTTACAAAATAACGATTTGACAAACTGTGAGTGAAAGTAATTCACCGAATATTATTTATTACAATTACGAATCAAAGTAAGCAATGTATTTGCAATATTTTTATGCACATACAAAAAAACATTAAAAATGCTGATTGCGTAGTCACTAAAAATCGGTTTTCTTGAATTCTCTGTTTCTTAGCTTTTCCCGAAATTCGCTGTTATATCTTCCTCTTCTTAATTCCTTTTATACTTGTACAAAACGTCATTGAATTTTAATACTATTATTTTTGCTTAAAGAACAGTGATGACATAACGTTCATCTTCTTTATTTAAGTATAACAAGATTTGAATCTCATTAGTCGAGAGTTCATGAGAAAAATGTTTACGTGAAAAAATCGTATGATTTTTCCCATTTTCAACCGAAATTTTGAGATTAGATTTTTCTTCTCTTAAATTTTATAATAATGTTAATTCCCTAAATTTATTGGGAAATTTAATGTCCATGCTCATGCTATCATCAAAATAAATAAATTTCATTGTATACACATCGGAAATGGGAGAAAATACAAGAACACTAAACAAACAAAAGAAATTTAAAATGAAAAAAAAATATCACTTTCTCCCACGAAAATATTTAAGTAAATTTCACTTGCACACATATTTTTATGGATATCAACATTTACTACCTCAGTTGTAAGGGAACCTTGGCTTAAGACGAAGACGACACACCCTGGTTGAGTCGACCTCGTTGTCCTAATTTGTTACATATCTCAATAAAAGTAAAATTTAAAAAAAATTATAAGATGCAACCTTGAAGTCTCTTCGGTAGGTTAAGGTTACGAAAGCAAATCTTGGTTCTATACGCAAATGTTATCCCAACGAAGCGAAACACAAAATTACTCAAGCAACATTTAAAGCGATAAGCAAATGTCGACTTTACCGAATCTGCTAGTTATAAGAAAATAACCTCACACATTACACCTTAATAATTTCCTGAACATGTCATTTTGTTAACAGCTAAGAGTTCAAAATAATTAATGTTCTGTTTTGACACGTGAATTGAAATACAAATAATTGTAGAAAGGATGACAAGTGTAACAACAAACATGACAAAGATATATAAATACATAATCTATTGTTTAAATAATTTGTTTATTTTAAAATGTATGAATGTAAATTGCTTTAAATTTTAAAAGATGTCGCATTATAATAAGAAAATTAGATGTATTGCATAAAGGACAGTTACTTCGAAATTATCGTTCAATTGTTCTTAAAATCCAAATTTTTTTTTATTTATTGTATGATAACTTATCAACTTCCATAAAGATCATTAAATTTTATTCATGTTTTGCATTTAATAGATATAATATTTCACGAGACTAATAAACACTAATAATTACTGGAAAATTAATTTATAACTGGGTCATGTGAATTATTTCTTGCATAGTGTTGCATGATTTATATAGGATGACACGATTTTCTGTATATGTATTCACTGGTAAATGAAAAAATTTTATCTCATAAATTTTTTAATAGGAAACGCGAAGGCTTTTTTTTTTTTTTTTTAAAAATTTTAAATTTATTTATTTCAGAAAACTATTTTCTGAATTACTGAAATTTATACATTAAATAAAATAACAATCAATTTATAATAAAACTAAATTATAATTTTAATTATTGATAAGTTTTAGGAATTTAAATAAGCTATTCTTAAAATATGGATTATAAAGCTATCTTCAAGAACTTTCGATTAAACAGGCTGGTTATTTTTTTATAAGAAATCTAAATCAAAATGAATAAATTTAGGATATTTATTTATATTTTTAAAATTATATCCTTTCATTGTTTAAACTCTCTCTATATATGTGGTGTTGTGTGAACTATATTTCCCCTAGAGAGTTTAATTAACTGAGTATTGAATATTCACAACCTGATAGAGAAACGTTAAAGGAGTAATAAGTGAAAATAATTTTAATAATTATATAATAATTTTGCATTTAAGCGGCACATGACGAATGTCTCGATGACATTTTTAAAGAATTAATTTTAAAGAGAAATATTCAAAAAAAGGAAACAAAAGTCAATATCAACGCCTTACTTAGCATCTCACTGAATGTTAAATCCGGACACTAATAATTCGAAAGGCAACAATTGTTGATGCTTATTATATTTTTTTCAGATGTTGCATAGAATATTTTAGCTTCTTTCAATCTTCTCTTATTCTTCATGTAAGAGCTTCCTCGTTCAAATATATTAATAAGCCTTGTCTTCTGAACAGGGTATCTTAAATTTTGGAATGGAATTTTTCAGACGCATCTATTTTCTTCCATCTCATATTTCAAGCAACTTCATAACTTGCTTTCACGAAGATTCAAAACACTGAGCAACGAATCCTTTTCTTTACTTTTATGATTGAATTAAATCATTTTTTAATTTCAAGTTTTTTTACAATTTCTTTTATTCCCCTTCGATACAAACGTTATTTGCATACAATTTTTACTGTTCTTTCTAAATATTAACTTTGATGTGTTCATCTTTCTTGCTCTTCTGAATTCTTGAAACAGTACCTATAAAATAAAGAGAAAATGTAAACGCTAATTAATATTTTAACTTTAAAATAAATGTTAATTTTTAAAGTACTATTTAACTAATTGCAATGTTATGAGATTTAATATTCAAAATTTAGTTGACAGATGAATTTAGAAACAAATATTTCTTTATAAAAGTACAAAAGCCAAAATGTATACTTTAAAAAGAAAGGGAGATTTTGCAGTTAAAATAAGATGACATTCATATTCACTTGATTAAAAAGAGTTACTTATTGTATTTCAAAATACTATTCAATGCAATTATCAACAAATTCTCATTTCACTTTTAATTTGTTTTCCCTTTTGTCAAATGTTTTAGAATATCTGTGTTTTTAATAACATTGTATATGTATGGAACAATACTTAATTAAAAGAAATTATAGGCCAACAGATAGTAACTAAAAGAAAAAATTTCATCTCTGTAGAAAAAAATATGAAAAACACTTGTCATCTTTAAATATCAAATGACTATAGGTGTAGACACCTAAAAATTTCGAAAAATTGAATCATTTATACATCTCGTGTAATGCAAAATTTTTATTTTAAGATTTGTAAAGAAATAATTGTTTTAAATTTATGTAAGATTTTTGGTGTAAAAATTAATATAAAATTTAAAATTAAATAATTATTAAAAGAAAAATAGGCACTTTTATGCATATACATTAATTTCGTACATAACTATATTATTTATCTTACTTTTATCCGTAGATCAGTAGTAAACTAAACCAAAGAAATAGGGTTGTCTCAAAAATGCTTTATTCAATTTGTGTGAATTTTTTATAAATGTTTTGTGTACTTTCTTTTATTTATTTCTCTAAATATTAATGAAATTATAATGAATTTTAGACATTTTGGTAAAAAAAGTTTCTCTAAAAGCGGTATATTGATAAAATAAATTACATTTTTCCTTGAAAATATAACTTCTAGAATTATGAAGCAAAAGAACAATGTAAGATGCTTTTTCAAATTCTGCATGTCCTTTCCTTAGAGCTTTTTCTAAGGTTTCTTTTTCTTCGAATAAAGTTTCTTTTTTTAATTTTAATATAATTATTCTATTAGCCGAAATGAAATTTAAAAAAACCTACATGCCTATTAAGAATCGAATTTCTATTCATTTTTGAGACAACCATTGTATATTCATAAAAAAAATATATCTTACCTTTTTAAACTTGAAGTCTTCCAGAGTTTTGCTGCCGAAATGAAGCTATGTGGTCCCGTTTTTTTCTTGTGGTCGAGTTGATTTATTGGCAAAATTATTACATTTTCTACGAAGAGGAAAGCTGCAAATAATAATTTTTCAACATGACGGACAGAGGATTCTTTCGTATGAAAAAATCTGGGATCTCCTTATATCCCTTAATTAGATTTGTCAGATTTATTCAAACCTCTAATTATTTTTCTCAGTAAAGCTTGTTTTCTCAAAAAATATCGAATAAAATGTACAATGATGTATTAAAAATTAATATTTTAAGTTATTTTTATCAAGGGTATTATTAAAAACCCTGTATAATTGTGAAATGTGTCTGTGTTTGTTTGAGTATGTTCATTACTAAAATAGGCAGAAATGCTTTTTTTGTTTTGCAGGTGCATTTCATTACTAAAATAGGCAGAAATTGATACTGAGATTCAACATGTTTTCAGAAAAATCATAAATGCAGAATAAAAAAGTATAGAAAAGAATAGAAAACCAGAATACTTTGATAACATTTGCAGAGGAAGAAAAAGTTTTTAAAAAGAAGGGAATTACAAGAAATTGCTAATGAAACAATTTATTAAAATAAGAAATGAAAGATATTCCTTTATGGCAAATAAATGCCAAATATGGAATAATTTCCAAATTTACCATTTTCCGGGATAAATTCCGGGAATCCATGTAGGAAGTTAGAGACTGAAAATAGATAAATTTGTTTGAATTTATTACTTGATAAAAGTTGAGCTCACTGAAAATCCGGATTGCTGCCATTCCCTCAGTTATAATATTTGAATTGAGAAAATTATGTAAAATAAAGCGGGCATGTAAAAACTAAAATATGCATATTATTCTGGTGTAAAAAGCATGAACATAAAAAGGTGATTCCTGTATATATCATCTATTTAATCAATTTCAAATGTTACTTCATAGATGGTTTGGTGAATGTTTTAATTTAATATTAAGATAATTATTAAAATGAGTTTTAAAACTATGATTTTTATGATTTTTAAAACTATGATATTAAAAATAAAACACAATGAATGTTTTTATAAAATTTTAAAGTAAAATAATAAATAATTGATTTATATTTATTAGATTTCATTAATAAATCATTCTCCTAATATTTAAAGAAATTAGATCTTTTTTAACATAAAACAGCAAATGTTTAATTAGTGGTAAAAAAAGCACTTTTAAAAGTTTCAAATAAAAAATATCAAAACAATTATTAGTGAATGAATTTTCAAAACTTTTATGAGGTTATATTTCGTAATTTATTAAATTTACTTTAAATTCTATAGAATCTTGCCTTTAACGTATAATGAAGCAAAGAAAATTCATAGAAAAATTATCTATATTTTTAATTTAAAAAACAAACATTTTGAAATTTTAAAATAAATAATTTCATGTGAAGACAATACTTAACAGGAAAACATTTTTATTAGTTTATATCATTTATTTGTATGATATTTGTATCTATTAAAATAAAGCTTATAACTAAAATTGTAATATCAACCCATGTAAAGATGACTAGAATAAGAAATGAAGCAGATTTCAAACCGAAAATTCAATCTGCAACTTTACTGAAATATACCTGAAACCATTCAAGCATTGCACTATTTGCACCAATTGAATCTGAATGTTCTTTAAAATGTGCCCATTATTTTTGTTTAAAATCCGACTGAATAGATATTCTAAAAAAATAACAAGGGGACAATCGATTGGACGACTGATATACGATGGCTGAATGGAAGAAAATGGTTGAGTTTTATCGAAATTTAAACATAAATATTGGATATTTTGAACTAGATCATATAAATAGATCACTATATTCTATAAATTTGTTAGCAGAATAAGGAAATAGCAGAATAAAATATGACTTGTTAGAGAAAAATGTTTGAAAAGGAGAATACTAGTTAAAAAAAAGAAAGAATTATCAATTCGCTGTGCTTATTTTTAATATTAATGAAAAAACTATTGGGGTGTTTTCATTTTTTGCAGAATGTATGTTTGTTTATTTAATGCTTAACGCATATAAATTAGAATTACTTGAAGATATTTTTTAACATACTATAATACCCAAGATACAGTCGAATTATACTGTTATTAAAATTTTCTTAAATATAAGCAAGTAAAGACAAAAAACATAAAAGTTTTAAAATCTTTAAGAGGCATAAATACGTATTGTGAGTCATGAATACGTATTGCATATTGCTATAATTTATGTAATTTAATTTTTTAATATAATATAGTGATTGTTTTTAACAGTGAAATGAAAATCCTTAAAAATTAATTCGAAACAATCTTTTTTAATTTAAAAATACATTTTCTTTTTTATAAGAAAATTTTATCTTGATAAGAAATCTAACATTTTTTATTTGCTTTTTTGCTATTTTTCCGGAATTTTGAAAAACAAATTAGAATCTGCACAACTGCTAGTCCTACTCAGGATTAGCTTTCTATATATACTTTCTTTTACAATTTTTAATCTAGTTTTCAAATTTTAGATATCATTCTTCCTAGTTTATTGAAAATAATGGCAAAAGCAACATTCCTTACCTTATCGATCCGCATCCTAAGAAAATGTGACGCTTTCTTAAGCTTATTTAAATTTCTACTTACCTTCTAATCTCCAAATATCAAATTCTGCCTATTTCGTAAGTTTACAAATGAATGTGTGTATCAGTTTACATATTTATTTATTTTTGTAATTTGCGTCTTAGCATTTTAATTTCTGAAATATTTATATGCGTGTTAATGAATTTGAAATTCTTGACTTAAGTTATCAAATTTGATATGCCAGTTAAAAATAAATGAAAAAGAAAATGTATTTTTTTCAACTGAAGCTTCTGTAATACATTAAAGATGAAACTGTTTTTTTGGCCAATTAGTAACAAAGTTCTAATGAATATTATTTACGAAAACATATTTTAAAACAAAATTTAGGCTTATTATCTTTCTTTTGTAAAACCCAAACCAAAAATATTTAAATCACTAAAAATTAACAGTTCTTTCGCATCCATATATTATGCTCAATTTTTCTTCTTATAATAAATTGCTTGGGAGCAGAATCACAGAAGATTAATTATGCAACAAATTTCACTGTTTGTTTTCGGGATACACTTAATTTACTCAAATATATATGTCTAAATAAATAATAAAGACATATATCCGAAATCCTAAAATAAGTGTATAACTTTTTTTTAGCAATAATTCATTTTTTAGCAAAGTTCAATATATACTTCCCATTAACAAGTATTTTATTTTCTCACATATTTGAAAAATCTACTTTAACGTTTTAAATGTTTTCACATTCTAAATATAACTATGACAGCAAAAATTATTCTTCAGAAATGACGGGAGTAAATTAATCTAAAAAAATAACGAATGGTATTACTTAATCTGCAAATGATACGAAATCATGCTTCAATTTAATAGCTGACCGCCCCTAATAGTACCAGAAGGAAAAATTCAGTAATTTACAGTGCCTTAAAAAAATCGACATATATCGAAGGAGAATTATGGCACGCTGATTTTACCGTCGCAGGAAAGTCCAACTCGTAATGGAGTAAATACTTCCTCCTCTTCAAGGACATGTTCATTGAGTCTTGACCCCTTAGCTAAAAACCATCTTGATTCACTTTCTGAATCTCTTTTACCACCACGTGCAATAACACTGACGTCATTCCAGAGTGTGGTTGTTGCTTATAATTTTGGTGTGTCTCGTTGTACGAAAAAATGCGTGCAACTTATTTTCACTGGAAAAAGCATTCTTCCGCTGCTTGAAAGAGTGTCGCACACTGACTTTTTACTGTGGCTTTTTTATTTATTTTTTATACAAGAATCGATTTAAAGGGTAAAATCACTGATGTGTAACGAGTACAGTTGATATGATTATAAAACGACAATCATTTGAACTTAAAAGAGATGTTTTGTTAACAATTCTGTTTCCCAGAAGTTTAATTTTGAGGCTACAATTCTATCTTTTGCTGACATTTATGTGTCTAGAAATAGCAATAGTGCTTGTGTATAAAAAAATAAAAAATACTATCAAGCATTTCGTGAAAACGTTTTCGTAACTAGAGTAGCTAATGTAAATATTTTCATCAAAGAATCTTTGTTTAAAATTGACTCTTAAAATGATAACTTCTTCAAATCATGTCACTGTGACGAAAGAAAAATAACTTAAGTGTCAAATGTAAGTAAAACTACAGTAAGAATTATGATAAAAATTAGCGCATATAATAAAATGAAAAATCTTCAATTTATACTTATTTTTAGCTTGTAAAATATATAAATTTTTTTGTAGATTATGTAACTATTAATATGAAATTTGGAGATTTGGATATATATATATATATATATATATATATATATATATATATATATATATATATATATATATATATATATAATATATATATATATATATATATATATATATATATATATATATATATATATATATATATATATAATATATATATATATATATATATATATATATATATATATATATATATATATATATATATATATATATATATATATATATATATATATATATATATATATATATATATATACACAAATATTGTGTTTGCCTGGATCATTGTTTCGGCAGTCAGGTATAAGAATATTTCCATATCGTGTTTTTGTGCAAGAATAAAATTGACTCAAATTAAGCGGAATATAATCACAATAGTTGACATTTTTGTCACAGTAATTAATATTATTTTATTTTTAAATAGTTTGCTTTCAATTATAGGTAACATTCAATTTCTGAAACGGAATCTTATCCTATTCACTTAAATGCGAAATAAAATTTACTCACATTAAAATGTGAGTAAACATTTAATATCACAAAAATCATCAAATTATTATATAAACATTATATACTTTTACACTTTCATAAAACTAACTTAGTAAACAATTATTTCTAAACTCAAGACGTACATTTTCTAACATTTTAATAATAAGTAAAGAATATTTCTAACACCACAAAAAAGAAAATAAATTAATTCAATTTTAATTAAAGAAAAAAATTTTTTTTAGAAAAACTAGTTGAATTTCGAATTGAAAAACATATGAAGTGAAATTGATATTGTGGATAGTGACTTAATAAGCGTAAAATTGAAACGGAGTAGCATAAGGTTGTGTGATTCTGTCACTGAGACGTGAAAATCATGGTCACTAGTGAAAATGTCATGCTTCTTTTAGCAAAACCACATCAAGGTTAAAAATGTTGTGTTGAAGAGAGCTTTGGGAGTCAAATCAGAAGAAATAGTGCATTAGATCAAAGCCAGTGCAACAAAATAGTTTCTGTAAGAGTTAATCAACTCTTAATACTTTGCAACCAACAAATCAGTTCTTTTCTTTATTTAAGGTCTTCTGTGAAAAGCAGCTTAAACATAGGTAATTAAACAAGTAAGATGTAAAGTTATAATGAAAAATATAGGTGGTTGCAATATACTTGTAAAAAAAATAAAATCTTTTCATGAACACGTTGATCTCATCTAAACTTGCTTAAAATGACGCGATAGTACTGAGAATCATTTCGTCACAGTCATTAAAAAGCAATTGTGTATGTCATAGACAAAGAAAAATCTGCTCTTAAATGTTTTCACTTTCAGCAAAATTTTTTGAAAAGTTTGATGAAAAAAGTGGTTGAATTAGTCCCTTACGTCACATCATTAAAGCTTGGTGCATGGCAGACTCTTAAGATTAAAAAAGAAATTTATCGTCTTGTTTTATGAGACTAAGCTTACAAACAATCTAGCTTAAAAAAGTATAAAACTCGTAGAAATGAAAAAAAATTCATTCGTCCTGTGTTTAATAAACAATACAATAAATTAAGTGAGTAGAAGAGAACAATGATTCAAATCGTATTGACCAGCATTATAAAGTTTCTGATATTTTTAATATTTCCTAACCTACTGAAAAATATATAATTATGCAAAAAAAGTTATTTATGCTTTAAGGAAAGTATACTTTGATCTTTTATTGACAAACACCATTTTTATTTAAAGAAAATGAAATTCCTAAGGTTATTAAAGATACGTTTTTATTATCTCAAAATTGTGTGCAACTGCAGTGCATTCTTAAATTGGAACAAAAAAGAAATTAAAAATAGAATTAATTACTAATAATAGTAGTAAAAACTAAGAATTAAAGTGGTATTTGTATTCACTGCACTTAATAAAAAAACATGAATTTGGTATGCAAAATATAATGACAAAATTACATTAACCTTTAAAAGTCTTGAAATTATACTTCATTGAATATTATCCTTACATAGAATTACACTTGAGTTGTAGATAATTTAAAATTGCGAAAGTATACCAAAGTAACATTCATTTCGGTATAATAATTTGATATTTTAAATAAAAATTATAAAAAATTCAAAAATCTTTTAGTTCATTCAAGTAGGCCTAACTAGAATGTTTTTGAGTTATAAAATGACCTCTCGTGAAATCCATTATGAAATATATAATATTCTATCGATATAATTTAACTGACTGCGAACTTTCACAAGTAAGAATTATGGATGATGTGTTTTTCTACCGACGCTTATGTACCTGCTTCCAAGTGACTAATTTAACATCTGTCACCCGTTCTCTTATAAAATCACGCGATGGTTTTTCATGCGTAAAATTTGTACGACAATTATCAATTCTTACCTTACATCCTTCGCAAGTGAAGGCACCAAAATGATAACCCGCGGCTGGTTCGCCGCAAACTTTGCACAACTGATTCATCTGAAAAAAATTAAAAAAACATTTGCGTAAGTCATCTATTGAAATATATTTAATCACATTAATATTAATAATTTAAAACTAATACTACAAAAAGTTTTAAATTTTTTTTTACAGAACACGTGAAAACATTTAAATTCTACCCCAAAACACATATTATTAAAAATACAATTTAAAATAATTTTCATTAGTTAAAAATAAACAATTTTATAAATATTTTGGAAAAGTGAAGATAAACTTTTACTGTGTACATGCGCAATGTGGTTAAGTAAAGAAAATGAAAAGGAGACTTTTAAGGAACTGAATATTGAAACAAGCAAATAAAAGTGTACATGTCTCTACTGTAAAACATGACTCATTCGATCAAATTATATTGCTTCAATAAGTATTTATTTTATCAATTGATCTGTAAATATTGCAGATTTTCGAAATTGATTACCAAAATGATGATTACATGGGGGTTGATGCACATTTGTCTCTTCAATATATATTATTTTTGAAAAGTTATATTGTTATGAAAATAAATGAAGTACAGCCTATCAAAGAATAAAAAATATTTTTACTAAATGTTTTCGCTCATTTTAATAGGAAAATAGTTTGATCAATATGATAGACACAAAAATGAAATTATTTTGACGAATTGATTTGATTTAATGAATTTTGATGAAATGATATATATATATATATATATATATATATATATATATATATATATATATATATATATATATATATTAAAAATGAGGTTAAAAACGTTTGTAATATGAAATATGATAATTGAATTTTTCACGAAAAACTAGTTTCCTGATGGAATCTGTTTTTTCATCATGATATCCTTTAAAAACTGTTATTTATTATATAATAATAATTGAAAAGAACAGTAACGCAAAATTTCCTCAAATATCAGAATAGCATTAATCTATTACAGGGGAAAATCAAAATAAAAGTGTCGATATTTATTGATAGTATCATATTATTTGTTTAAACTTGGTTGCTTAATCCATAACTAAGCACCTCTATAAGCTTTCATGGATGAATTTTATACTCCTTATCTTTGTAACCAATTACATTATAAGTGAATCTTTATAAATAACAAAATAAAGCTGATAAACGGGATAAAATACTTTAAAACCCCTCATTTTTATCCCACGAAATCCGATAATGAATATAGTTTTGGAAAACTTCCAAACCATGCGAGTTAACATAGGTAGGGAAGTTGTTAAACACCTCTTCTGGGATCAAAATATTTATTTCAAATGACTCAGTGTTTGTTAGGGCTTGTGAACTTCACCTTGGGAACTGCTTTAAAAAACTAATAACGAGTAAATTGCGGGGATCTGTTTGAATCGCAAAAGTAATCAGTGTCAAGGATTGTTGTGTTTGTGATCATCGAGTAAAAGATTTTTTTCTATAAATAAACAACAACTGTTTTTTAACTAAACCATCTCTTGAATAATAATTTCCTATTTTTAATTATTTAATTTATATTTATATTCGTCGCATGTCAGGAGGTAATGTTTTTCGTTAAACAAGAATGATAATCATTAACAGACCATTTTAAAAGACTTCTTCTGAACGAGTTTCAGATCAGATGCCTTAAAAATGATTAGTAATTGCTTTACATTATTTACGAAACCACTTAATTATGTCTAATTACAGAATTCCTTGCTCATATCAAAATAAAAGGCCAAGTTATATTTTGAATGTGTTTAAATCTGAAAGAGAAGTGAAGTTAATAAATCTCATGCAATATAAAACAGGGATTTAGTATAAAATATAAAGATTTTTTTATTCTAGTTATTTTTCAGGTGATTCAATTAATGATTTCTTTCTCTACATTAAGTTCATATTTTGGAATGTAATTTGAATTGATTTTTTTTCAATACTTTTCTTAGATTCTATAACAAATCATTTATTTCACAATTGACATTAATTTTGATTATTTTATTTATTAAAAAAATTATTGTCAAAGTATACGTATTGTACAATAACCTATAAATATCATTATTGTCTTCAATAAATTAAATTAAAGAAAATTAACTTGTATTTCTTAATTTGTATTTAATACTTCTTGTATTTTTAACTTGTATTTAATTTTTCTTGTATAATTAACTTGTATTTAATACTTCTAAACAAGGAAATATTGCTAAATGTGTTGTTGTTGTTGTTACTTATGACACTTGGACAAGCCAAGCTCGCTATGCCTTGGCAATACGAATTTAAGTCAATTGGGAGCGTCTTCCGTTTAATCAGAGCACCATGAAGGTGAAAGTACGACTTTTGCTCTTCAAATCCTCCGATAGATTGCAGCACCAGAGGATCTACTCCCTCAATTTTGGCATTGATCTGAAGGGGGAGTAAATTTCTCCAGACCATTGCACCCATGGTAACTGCTCAACGACCGACCACAGGACTTTCGATTTCACAGATTTAACGAGCAACTATATCGCATATACTCGGTGGGTCTTTTGGCGGCATTGGGAATCGAACCCCGTCCTTCCGGATGGAAGACCGATACCCTAACCACTAGGCTACCACGGCCCTATTGCTAAATGTACTAGGTAATTGTACATTTACACATACAAGAGCTCTAGGAGCTCTAGGGTGTGTTCTAGGAGTGAAAAACTTATGACAAGGTACAATGTACCAAGTATATACGGGCACCATATCTTAATTATACGTTTAAAACGCGCGTGTATCATATGGCTACTAACTGGAACACAATGGAAAATTAAGCTGATAGAAAGATAACCGAAATCCGAGAAAGATTATTTTTATTGTCTCTTACCACTTTAAACATTATATTACGTAAAATGAAACAACATGGCATTTACAATTTTAATTCCATCAGATATTTTTATCTTCTACTGAATTTAAATATACGGTATATCGAAAAAAATACTTATGTTTTTTGATATCATTGAGGGTTAAGCATATGAGAACCAATATACGATATCTAAAAGAGTGGGCATTGCGATTCATTTTTCAAATGCAGCTGAATACTTTGTAGCTGACCCTTCAATATTTGAAAAGATGAATAATGAAATATTTTAAAAAAATGATAATCACCTAATTTATTTGATAACTGAAAAGGGAAAAGACATTTGAAAAAAGTATTTAAACGGCATTTTTATCAGTATTTTATATCGAATTGCTCTCCCTTAACTATTTAGCGATGCGGTATGCAAACTGAGAAGAATGTGGAAAACGATGTAATGAACCACATTAATTATATTACATAGATAAACTATGGTGAATGTCAGAAATGATTTAAAAATTTTTTAAAGCATACAACTTTAGGAATTTTATATTTATACTTTGAAATTTTATTTAATCATTCATGGAATTCATAATTTCATTCAACAATCAATTTTAATACTATCATCGGTGAAATAAAAATGTTGTTTTCAGTCTATCAGTCTAGACTAAAATAATATAGAATACTTAAGAATATTTAGAGAAATTATAAATCTAATATATTAAAATATGTGATTCTAAGTGGAAATATTCACTAAATATCCGAGTTGCTTAGAATATATAAAAAGTTGGTAAAATTGTAAATAACATGTTTACCTATGCTGCAGAAAAATATGATTGTCAAAAGTAGTATGAAAGCATTCGAAAAGATAAGCATTGAGCATCTCATGTATATTTGAAATCTCTTCTAAACGAAACAGTGAAATGTTTTCTTATAGAAGCATGTCAGTTGATGACAGACATCAACTGCAAACATCAATAATGGTCAAAAATGAAGACTTAAATCTTTTTAATTTGTAGCCATTTATCAGCAAAAACGATCCCAAAATGCTAAATTTCCTATTTTTGTGAATTCGTTTTATAAATCAAACTTCTTAAGTAGCCGCTTATATTCACATCTAAAAAGTAAAACATATCAATGAAGAAAAATAAATGGATAATTCTACAGAGTAACCCCTGATGAAAATTCTAGATGATATTTATTTTATGTATTGTTAGAATAATTTTGAAATTTTGAGAGAAAAATTCGTGCAATATTCATGAAACAAATTGTTCCCAGTTATAATGAGATATGTAAAGTTTAAAAAAATATTGTAACATAACAACGCATTAGTTGCGTTGATATATACGGAAATCTTTCGTTAATGTTTTTTAAAATACAATTTTTATCTTTGAAATTAAAAGATGTAATACCCAATAAAATTTTAGTAAAATATTCAATTGAAAATATAGAATAAAAAGAAAAGATGTAATATTAATTTATAAACTTCGAATTACAGTAACAATAATTAATAGATTTTAAATTCAATTAAAACAGATGTATCAATATTTCAAATATTGAATTAAAAACCTCTTTTTAATTTTCGTATAATAAACGTAAATGTAAATAAACGTATTTCTAATGAAAAAAACTAGCTGGGCACATTGGAAAAGTATTCTAAGTTTAAAATACTGTAATAAAGTGAAATAAACAACAGTGATACATACACACACTTCAGAAATATAAAGTGGAAGTAAAATTCTCTCTCATAATATAAATTCAATAGTAACTAATACTTATATTAAAATGTCTAAAATTTCATTTTCCCTTATAATATTCATTTATTATAAAAAAATTAAATATTCTTGAAACTATTCACGAATCAGTTTTAGAAATATAGAATCAGATGACAATAGATTAAAAAAACTTATTAATTGTGTGTCAATAATTCAAGAATTAAAATGTAAAAGTTACATTAATTAGTCATTCGTCAAAAAATTGCAAAATTTCGTTACATTTGAATTAGTACAGAATTTCTATAAATTTCTATCTCATTTCACATTTATTAAAAATTGAATGTACTTGACATTTCATAATAGATAACTCAAATTGACAGATCTTTTTGGCATTAGAATAAAGCTTTAATCAACAAATAATTTTTAATGCCTTTAAGAGGAACTTCTTGAGATTGTTAAAAGATCAATTGAAGTTAAATCATTTTTCATCAATTACCTTCAATAAATTTGCTTTCAAATTATTACTCTCTTATTCGTGTATTTTTTCCAGTTATATACAATTATTATCATAATTACTAACTAAACAGAAGGAAGAATTTAATTATAAAATAAAATTTATTATATTTTCATCATAATGTACCATCATTTTGTAACACATAAAATCAAAAGCTATTTAATAATATAAATATTTTTAATTTTCATACACATATTTTATCACTTGGAAAAATGTGCTTAATAGCTTTGGCATTTTTAAAAAATGCATGATTTATAAGGAAGAATGTTAAGAAACATTATGAAAAATTATTAAAAAGCCAAATATTCAATGTTCAATATTTCGTAAATAATATTATATTGATAATATAGCATAAAAACTGTGAAAGCAAAATAAAATGAATATGCAGATAAAATACGTTATTTCTGTAACACATTTTGCAACTTCAGAATAATGAAATGATACAGATAATCATCTCTTTAAGGAAATATAAATTTAATATAAAAATTAATAAAGGAAAACATTTCCGCAACATTTCTTAAGTCATTCAGAATGAGTCATATATTCCGTAATCAGAGATGAATTAAGCTCTTTAAGTAAAGAATTGCTCAAACGACAACGATCGCTTTTTAAAAATATTAATGAATTCACAGCATATAATTATTATTTATAATTTTAACTACTCAGAACATAAATGGCAAATGATCCAAATCACTCATTAAGGATAAAATGAATATGATATACTTGTATTACTTTATTACTAAAAGTTGAAACACACAAATAATTCATTACAAATTAAACATTACAAATAAAATTTGAATATAAATATTATAAGTTATCATTGTGCCTTATTTGCATTTATTAACTTCTGCCTTACAAATATTATTTAACCTTTGACTGCTTGAAATTACAAATCAGATTTATATTCTACAATTTTTCATCCAAAGTTTGCAGTGATTTGATGAAGTATTGAAGAATGAAAAGCTAAGACTTGCAAATGTTTTTGAACTGCGTGAAAGTAAATCGTTATTAACTGTGGAACCGTTAATACTTATAATTGCGCCTCAAGTCCGTTGGCAACAGAGGCGATAGTTAAAAGAAAATTAAAAACACTTCTATATTACTTTAACAACACTAAGATATCTATAATAAAATGCTGACAAATTACAAACAATATTAAAATACTTTTTTAATTGATATCACCAAAAATTAGCAGCTGCAAAAATATTTACTGTATAAATGAATAATTCCTCATGTTGCGGAAGCAGCTGCACATATCTTAATTATAAAATTTTTTAGCTTCACATTATATAGTACACATTTTAAGGATAATTTTCTTAAATCATATTTGTTAACGTTACTGTACGAGTCTTATAAATTTTAAAAACTTGTACATAATTTTTCATGCTGAAAAATTCTGTTAAAATTCGCAAAAATATAACTTGTAAGCAATTGCACTTAATAAAATATATTGTAAATAATTTAGCTTCTTGAAAATATAAAAATTTGCTGTCATTAGAGAAGCAAGAATAAACTAATAATAAAATTATATTATTTGCTTGCAATAATTTATATATGCTGTTTCTTAGATTTATGTTATATTTCTGTAATTTTAGGTTTTCCTTTATGAAGAATATTCTAGTTACACTCAATTAAGATCCAAATAATCATAAATTAAATTACATCTAAAATTTAATGATTTTTGTAATACAATTGTTTAAAAATTTGTTAGCAAAACGCATTACAAATTCTTCCATTTATTCTACTATAAAGTTAACTGGAACTAAACTTAAGCGGATTATTCTTAAAAAATTAAAAATGGTAAAAAAATGAAATTGTTCTTTCAGAATGTTTAATTTAAAATAAAGATATATATAAAACTGATAAAATAAAATTTCTTAATAAAATATTTTTGAAATTCAGGTTATTTAGCTATTATAATTAAAAAACGTTGTCTTGTCTTATTATAGTATTTGCTCAACGTTTTAAACTGGGTATTCAAACAAAAGTTTAAATTCATGTTACATTAGTTTGAAACCGTGTTACATTATGTTGACAATAAATTTGATTAATAAGTCTTCAAAATAATAGTAAATAGCAAAGAAATTTATATACATTAATAAAATGATCTTTGAAATTTTCAAATTCTACAATTTATCATGTTTTAGATTTAAATTCTGTAGATTTTATTCAATATATTCTTAGCAGACACGCAAATTTGGAGCCAAAAATTCTAATTTTTATAAATTTATTGAGTCACACTTTAAATTAGTAAGTTTAGACAAAAAACATTTAAGGAATATTACATTTTTCTTGCAATACACAATATAAAATGACTTATATGACTTAGGTAAAATTAATAGACAATAAATATCATTAAAGATTTTGTTTTCATTTATGTAGATACACATTTTTTCAAATGTACGTCACCACAGTTTCCATTTTATTAATTAATTAAAAACTACCCTATCCTCTAATTAGAAAAGTCTGTAAGATAATCGCAAGTACTTATTTTTATTTTTATTATATTATCTTAACTGGTTTACCACATTAGGAAAATTTGAACTCATTTTAACTGTTTCTCTATTAAAAATTTTCGAATAATTCAATAGTATAAAAGGAATATTTTTGTCAAATTTCAATAAAAGAAAAAAACTTTCAAAGAATAAAATAAAATAAAAGCCAGTTTATAAATTTTTAGAAGTTATAACCATTATTCTGTGTTGTATGTATATTCTTAATCTCATGTTCTTATTAATGTAAAATTTAACGAGAAATTTTTAAATGTGTATTCTAAATTTTAAATGTGAAATTTTCTTTAACAAAGAGCAATATTCTATAGCAATTAAAGCATGAAAACGATACACTTTCAAACTCTTGATTTTTAATCGTAAATTATTCAAAGATTTTTATTTTAATTTGATAACATTCATAAGAAATATAAAAATTTTTTGTTATTATGTAACAGAAGACTTCAGAAAATGCTGTATTTGATTTTTAAAATATATATGTTGTTTATTGTATATTCCTCCTTTAATATCCTAATTAGTTAATACTTTTAAGAGTTGTTTGTTTTATTTTAATCACTGGATTAATTTTCATTTATGAACAAAATAAGTTCAAAAAGCAAATTAGATAAAAGTATAAAAATTAGAAGTCTCTCACCATATCTAAGGGAGCCATATAAGTCACCGGTGAAGTAATCCAGGAAGAGTTTTTCCACTCTTATTATGAGGATATCACTTAAAATTCTGCAATGTTCTTGATAATTAATTGAAATCGAAACAAATAGCAGAGTAAATCAACTAAGAGTTTATTTTCACAAAGAGTCTTTCATCTCTGAAATCATTTATAATCCATTTCTCCTCACACTGGATTCCTCCATCCAAGCACGGGATTACTCAAAAAGGATAGAGAAGAAAAGATGACTCGGGATGGAGGAGCCAAGAACTGCTCAAATCAAGACCTGAATCACGTTTGCCGCTCCTGAGAGATTTACCTGACACTAAAAAGCGGTCTTCAAGGTTCCATGACGTCACACAAAGCGCTCAACGGAACTCATTCTGTTTTGCTGATTTGGTTGTTGCGTTCTTTTTTATTCATTATTATTATCGTCGGAGTATTGTGGTGCTGAGCTCACTTCTTCACTTTCACCTGTTGCCTCTCGGAAAGTCAGGACGCGCGAGCTGAGTTTGCTGTTATTTTTCTTTTTGGTCCGCAGGTGGTTTTTCGTTTCAGTTTTTCGAACGTTATTTCGTGCTTCGGATCGTCTGCCTCGGGAAAGGATGCGGCTCGCAGACGATCTTAACGCTGAGGGAAAAAGATGCTTTTGTTCGGAAGGTTTTATTACCGGCATGGGTCTCTAACGGAACTTTGTTGATTGAAAGCTTGACAGTTTGGAGTATTTGGGGCAAAAATATGTTGTTCCTCTTCCTAGCGTTAATGTTTTTTATTTGTTATAAAATGCTTTTCTGTGAGGGATTTTAATTTTACTGTAAACTTACGAGCAAAGTAAAAAATTGTCACTTTATTTGTTTCGAAAACATGTTTGTTTTTTATAAAATATCTTCTCATTGCTCAGCAAAATTGTTTTAGTTTAATGAATAATCCTTTAAAGATTAAAATGCTGTATCTTCATCAAAAAATTGCTAAATTGTAGGAGATTTAACAGTTAAAAGAAAGTGATACATTTTTCGTATGGTTCATAATTAATTGGCTTATATTTTTATAATATGTGTGGGAAACTAATCAAAATTTTATTGTTAGTTAAAAACATTTTTTTAATGTATTTTATTTTCTCACTACAAATATATTATATTTCGAAGAGCTAACTTTCACCAACCATTTATTAAATCTGAATGAATATTTTCTAATATTTTCTCTAATAGATGTTAGTAAGTATAGTATATACTGCAGAGTAATTAACTATATAAAAATTTACTTAAATTTCTTCTAATACTGATGTTTTTTTATTTTTTAATTTATCAATTCTAATAAATGAATCACAGAAAATAAAATGTAAAATTCACAAGTACTTGCAGTTCTTTAATATAAATTTTTTCTTAAAGTTTATTTAAAATATAAAAATTGTAGGTTTTTTTAAGAAAAAAAGTGATGGGGTACACTATAAACATGATTATAAAAACAACTATAATCCTTCAAAATCCATGCAATTGTTATAATTACTTATTAGTTTTGTTATTTTTATTTGAAGAGGAATGTATATTTTTAAAACAAAATTAATATAATATTAAGGAAGTAAAAAAATATAATGCAACGACAAAAGATTAATTTAAAAGTAACAACAAAAATAATATAACAAAGCAATAAAATTAACAAATATTTATAAAAATTAATATACTTTAATAAATTAGTGATTTTACATGAAAGAAAATTAAATGTAACGGTAAATTTGTTTCTGCTAGAGTGAAATCTGTTTCACTTTTAAAAAATATCTATAAATTGCATACTTATTTTCCGTATGTCTAAGCTATTTATATAATTTAAATTTATATAATATAATATTACACACACAAATGCAATCAACAGCATAAATTCTAGAAATTCCAAAATGAAAACATCTATAATCGAAGTATAAAATGTGTAATTTAATAAAATTTTAAAACGCGCTAATTTTTTATTTATATATATATATATAATTTAAAGGTAATTATATATGTATACATATATAGCTGAAAAAATACCTCTATCACTGGCCATGGATTTATTTTATCACGCTTCAAAAATATTTATCAGTTAGATGAGAAATAAGTGAAAGAACTTGAGAAGATATTGAAAAGGTTGTGTGGGGAATGTCCAACTATTGCCAAAATAGAAATTAATAATTTGGTATTAGCTGATAAATCTTTTGCGTTATTTTGCTATCATGAAATTGGCATCAATATTTCGAAATTTTACAACATGTAAACAACCAAACCTTGAAAGCGCTATAAGTGGCAATAGCTTATAAAACACATTTCTTTATCAGATAAAAGATGTATCAAAAGCGTCCTTTTGTATCAATGCAAATTTTACTTTGCATCAGTCAGAAAAGAAAACAACGGAGAAAATATTTTTACATTTGAAAGAAATAGCCATATTAAAATACAGAGAGATATCAAGAGTTTTATTGTTTTGTTAGAGATATATATCTGTTTCAAGCTCATCATAAAATATGAATAACCTTGAACGTATTTTATTCAAATCTTTTGATCAGCATAAATCAAGCCATTTTTTTACACGAAGCATATATTTTTTTTACTGTCTTTAAACAATGGAATCAGCAAATATTTAAGTGGAAAATAAGAAATAGATGTAAAAAGGTATTTCGATGAAATGATTTCTTCCTAATTCGTGCGCGCGCGATCAATACTTAAAATAGCTGGAGTATTACACCTCTAAATCATATTATTCATCATGCAAATAACTTCAAAAAATGTAATTCACAAGAGGCAACTCTAATCATTAATTACACATTGATAGTTGCGTTTTAGCTATAGTTCTTTTTGGATACAATTGCTTATAATATTTTAACAATTGTATTATGTTTGATTATAATTACACTGTACCATGTATGCCTGGTATTTTGCATTCTGTGCAGTGTACTGTGTAAAGAGCCAAATTTTATTAGGATAAATAACATTTTTCTTTTTACTTAGTATGTTATATATTAGGTCTACCGGAAAGTTCTGTGCATTTTTTAATAATAGAAAAAATTTACATTTTTTGTAACGTAAATAAACTTTATTAAATAACATGTCATTATTATTAATGACTTCTTGCCAGCCTGAGGGCAATTTGTACATCCCATTTTTTAAAAATGTTTCGTTTTCTCATTTGAAAAATTGAAACAGTTCTTGATTGATATCTTCTTTATTTTTGAATTTTTTACCCTTCAAAAATTTCTGTAAGGACAAAAACAAATGATAGTTGGAGGGTGATAAGTCCGGGGAAGATGGTGTATGAGATAGAATTTCCCAGCCTAGTTCTGCATTTTTTAATGCGCTCTTTTCTAGGCATCTTTCTTGGAACATTGCTGGTCTCTTTTATTGGACTGCTTCCTTTAAATTATCCAGTTGCTGACAATACTTTTTCCAAATTGAGCTTGTCGTGCAATTTTTAATGATCAAGTATTGGTTCTCAGATGTCCCAATATATACACTACATTCTCTAATTTAGAATCAAATTTGTTTCAGATTTGGAAAGGCTAGGTTTTTTGCACAACATACTCTTTTCCTTATGATGTTTTCGTAGGTAATGTACGTCATTCCGTACAAGCAGAGATTAGCATATGATGACTCGATAATCAAAATTCTTCAGACATAATTCATGTGGTACCCATTTCAAATATCTCGTACCCAACTGTATCTTCCGAATATGGTACGAAATAATTTGCTGAGACGAATTAAGTATTCTACAATCTCCGATGTTGTGTGTGTGTGTCAGAAAGATGTCTTTTTCTAAGGTGATTTTAACAACATCGTCATTGATCAATGGACAGAGAGAATTTTCTGGTTTACCTAATATTTTACATTAAGCGCTGGACTCTCATTGAATACATTTTAGTTATTAAAACAAGTACAAGAAAAAAATTTATCAAATAGTATAGGTTAAAAAATTAACAATTCGTTTAAATATACTTCATTACTCATAAACAAAAATATTGATGAAAGTAGCCGCATCTATTAATGGTAACGAATCAGTTTCTAATGAATGCAGAAATTTAATAATTTCAATAGCATTTCAAATGAGTGATATTGGATCCTTTACATAATATATGTACTTTGTTAAATAACACGAAATTTGGAATCCATCCCATCACAGATTTAGTTAAGAAACGTTTGCAAAATAAAAATTGTCGCAAAATACTTATTGAAACGAATAATTTTCATGCCGATTCAAAATTATTAACTTTAATTCAAATGAATTTTGAACTAGTCATCTTTATGTGAAGAATATTTCTATAGGTTCATAGTTATTTAACTAGATAAGAGTACTTATACTATCAATACAATTTAATGATTTATCATTGACGTCATTAATTGATGAGTGACGCAATTATTTATTAACCATAAAACGAAAACGGATATAATTTAAATATCAACGTTAATAAACGTAAAAAAACTTCATATTTCCTTCAAAAATATTACAGTCAGATTTAAAAGTTCCAATGAAGTAAATTTTCAAGTTTCTTTTGTTTCATAAATTTCATTGTAGTGAGACTTAATTATAAATATTTTATTCAAATAGTTTTGGAATGAACAAAATTAGAGTACATTAATAGGCAACAAAAAATAAACTAATTTTCTTTGCGGCGTGTTTGCTCTATTAGTTTAATATGTAAATTTAGTTTGATTGTTTTTTTATGAATAATGATTGCAGTTTTTCCACCTGTCTAAATAGTAATAAGATATCTTACTTTCCAAAGCCACAGATACTTTCTGCAGAAGTATGGTAACCCTATGGAACAGATTTTTCAAGGTCCAGTTGTGGACTCTTTGTACTGGGTAGCGAACTGAAACGATTCTGCCGCGTTAGAACGATAACTCTCCTCCCTATTTTTTTTTCCTCTCTTCATCATCTACTCTTCTTTTTTTTGTATTTTACAAGAGGGTTCTCCCCCTTTTTGTACGGCAGGTTGAGCCATTTAATAACGGGACAATTCTCTTGGTCACGTACTTCATTTTTTTTTTATTATAAATTTATTCTCGGAAGTTTGTAGCGTTTCTTCCCTCCACCCCGTGGCAGATTGTTCCGTTGCTTTGATTCCCGCGTTTTTTTTCCTTCTCTTTTCCTACGTAGCAAAGTGGTTTCTTTTTTGACATGCGTCCCAAATTTTCTTTCATTTGTTCCGATACCATGCTATTTTAGTTTTGTTGCAATATATATATTTCTGGATGCAATTAGCAATATGGTGTTAGTTTTGACACTTACTGAAGGAAAAGAAAGTAATAACAACGCTAGTAAATATATGATTCAAATGAGACTTTTAATGATATTTTCTTTATATATTTTGATCGGTAAAATCTAAAAACACAGTCTCTTAACATTTTTGTGCTATTAATTAAATGAAATATATATGTTCTTATTTATTCATTATTTAAGGATACATTTTTAAAAAGTTCCTATTTTTACTCTCACGTGTTATGCAGATTTTTTTTTTACAAGTTTTCGAAATATAATTATTTGATTAAATTATTTAGCTATAAATGTAAAATTGATTTTGGCTCTAGAATTGTGTAATGTATGAAGCAGTACAAACCATTCTCAGTTAAGTAAGGTAGTGATTCTGCTTTAGGTTAAAGATTTTTTTCTCTATTAAGTTAAAATAGATATAAGTTACAAAGTAGAAAATTATGATTATTATTTTGATTCTTTCAATAGCTTTCCAAAATATTCCCATCCTACACCAATAGATATCTATTCAGATTTTCTGTCGAAATTCTTAAGCCACTTTCATGGACAAGCAAACAATTTATTCAATGTAAACATAGTTTATTTGTACTAAATGTTCTAAAAGCATAATCTCGTGTAATAATCGATGTTTGGAATACTATAAGGCAAATCTAATGAGTAATTTAATTCTTTTATTTCTATGCAATTATTTATTTAGATGAGTTTTTTATGATTTATATACATTTTACGATAAAATTATTTATGAAAGAGCGGTCGATTTGTATTGTTCTGTCCGCTGAATTGGTGTCTTCTTCATTTTAAATGTAATGTATTATGTAAACACTATTTTATCTAAATGCTTGATATAATCGAAGTAGAAATAGAGATACATCTTAAATTTCCATTATTCTGATTTGTATTTTAGAATATTCTGAAAAACTAACTGATTATTTATTTATTAAACGCTTATTTCTTGTTTTAAAGTTGACGATAATTCTGAAACAAGAATAATACAACATAACATTACAGCGAATAATATGTATAAAAAGGAATGTTTCCTTCAATGCTAAAATTAAAGTATTCTTACTGTGAATTTCTCAAGTAGATTTTTGATTTATTTCTTCCAGAGAAACATCATAAAAGGAAGAGAGAGGATTATTTTTAAATATAATGTTAACTAAAACATATTTTTATACCTTCAAGTAAATTTTACCACGAGAATATATACTTAGAGACTCATCTATTTATTACTTGTAACAGTTTTTTGATTGCTTTCAATGAACAAACTATAATTTTGTTAGCTTTTTATAAGTATTATATGAGTTCATAAGGATAACTTTTTCATAATTTAAATGCATTCTCACAAAAATGCTCACAAATATTCCTAAAATTTTCAGGCACTCATGGTATTCACAAGTTGAAAAACGTTCGAATTTCTATTTGCTGCCTAAGGCCTGATGTAGTTCAAAATAGAGTAAAGGATAGGGTGATTGGTAACTTAATGGAAGTGATATACCCACAGATTGATTGCTGACAACTTAAATGTTCTATTTCTAATATTTGAAATCTGTGTACCTTAAAATAGTACTAAATATAGCCGCTCAAAGGTGAAGACAATTATAACAGAGCAGCTACTAATCTGACCCCTAACTGCCTGACATCCTAATTTTGACCTCATCCCTTTTCTATTATCCAGGTATACCCTAGCAGGTGATTCTGTAACACTTCGTCACAGTACACTTGATATAATACAGGAAACCGTTAGAGAAATTTTTGGACGTAGAAAGGAACCGGATATTAACCAACATCAGCGAAAGAAAAGCGTGATCTTGGTTCATTTGGGTCGCAAACTTTAAATGAGTCTAACCGTTGTCGCTCGTTACGTGATCCCAATAATCCAAGCTTTGAGAAAGGATATCCTTAGCGGTTAAGGTGACTTCTTCTTTTGTATTCCTGCCATGTTTTTTCTACCCTGCTGAAATCGTAATTAAATCACAATTATGGACTTGCAGCCGATAAAACTGATTACAAGCGGAAGGAAGGACTTGCTTTACTTTAAAAAAGGAGCATTGTTTCAGGAAAACTTTGGTTTTCCCATAAAGTGTGATTATGGGAAAAAAGCAAATGAGATTCAATCCTCAGCAAGTATACACTTTTTAAAGAACTTCAATAGGCTTTAACGCTTTCTTATATATATATATATATATATATATATATATATATATATATATATATATATATATATATATATATATATATATATATATATATATATATATATATATATATATATATATATATATATATATATATATATATATATATATATATATATATATATATATATATATATATATATATATATATTTATATATATGTATATATATATTTACATTTATCCACAGATATTATAGAAACAAGTTTTATTCATGATTGGATGAGATATCACATTAACGATAAATAAATTAACTTAGTTAATATATGCAAAAATAAGATTGAAAATAAATGTTGATACAAATTTTTAATGTTTAATGGTGGAAGATAAAATGTTTATGTCAATGGAAGGGGAAACATTAATTTTACAATGTAAATTTCTAATCTTTCTAAGTAGAAACTTAAAATGCAGATCTAAATTGCTCATTCCTCAACACACACCTCATACAATTAGCTCAAGAGGGCTAATTGTACGAGGGATTATAGTTTGATGTGGATTTTGAACCACGCTGCTAACATCAAAGTCCGAATTGGGAGTTGAACACACGAACTGTTGAACCAAGGGCAAAAGAGCTAACCATTTGGCCGCCTATTCGGGTATTGAACAAAAGAAGAAAACAAGAAATAGATACTTGCTTTATCCAAAAAATAGCGTTGTAACGTACTGAATATAATCAGTTAAAAATTACTAAGTTATTGTAAAAAATATAGACTTTAAATATTTACGTTGCTCTATATGACAAAACTTGTTTTAATTGTTCAAGCACGCTTTAAATAAAATTTTCAAAGAGATATACATATAAATTAGCTAAAATTTAAAGCAATATTAGAATTGACAGAAATTACAAAAGAGTTAATATTATATTTCCACGTTTGCAAAATTTGAGAATTTACAGGCTGCATTTCTGTTAAAGACATGCTATATAACAAACTTAATAATATACTCTTAGATTCTAAATTTAAATAAAATTTATTTACGTTTATTTAAAATTAATTTCTTACGCTTTTTTTGGTAAAATTGTTATTTTTAAATATGAGAATCTGGAGTGAATGATTTGTTTTTCATTAAGTTTATTTTTAAAAATTTAAAATACCAAAAAAATTTTTATATCCTAAGCATTCCTTACTCTCGTGGATAAAACAAGTTTCCTCGTCAAATTTTGAATAATTTTCGTATTAAAATTTTTATAACTAGCAATATAAAATTCAGTAACTGCTTAAAAATATAAAAAAATTAAGCTTTCTCTCTCAAAAAAAACTGATGGTTGCAGTATATTGTCAAATTTAACATTTTACAGTTAATCTTACTATCTAAAAGCCTCTGTTTTTACTTTAAATTCACTTACAAGTTGTTTACTTTTCTGCGAAACTTCTAATCGTTTCAAGTAAACAATGGTAACGTGATATTTCTGATGAAATTTCCTAAAATTTTCATAAAATAAATTTTAATGTAAAATTATCGGGACAAAAAATATTGCTTAATCAAACAAAACTGGATTACGTTGTAAAATGTTTTATTATTCAAAGTGTTAAAATTTATAATTTAAAGGAATGTGCCGAATATTTGAAGACAGAGGCGTAAATAATACTTACTTTTAAATCATTTAGGATTAGTCACTGGGATTAAAAATGTTTTATCTAAATTTAAGACTTACGCAGTTTACTACGTTTATCCATGTCGAAATTTTATTTGTTTTTAAATAAAAAATCAGAAGAGATAAATTATTCGTATTATTAATGTATACATGATAAAGTTTTCTAATCGGAAAATATTGGTAAAATTTGTACTACAAGCTTTGAATAAATTATTTCCCTTTGAATCAAGAAAGTTCATAAAACATTTATCAAACGCAAATGTCATTTCAAATGTTACATTTTCAAGCTTACATGGGTCGCACCATGCATACAAGACAAAATTTAAGTATGTATGAAACAGTTTATTGTCTTAATGCTTATGTGTACCAATTCCTCTTTTATTTATTGTTTCACTTTGCATTGCGTAATGCTGAGTTTTACGTAGTTGCTTTATCACTTAAATCATAAATAATACATTTCTAAATTTCTAATTGTAAGCAATAAAATTAAGAATCTCTTGACTATTCACTTTAAGAGTACTCGATTATTCACCGTGAGTACGTAATTATGTACTACTAAAATAATTATGTACTACTTTGAAATTTTACGACTATTAACTATGTTTCAATAAATGGAATTAATTTTTTTCAGTTTTGAATTGATAATTTAATAATATGCATTTCTTTCTAACTCAGAATAAATTCATCACTAATTTCACCGTAATTTCATCCAAAATAGCATCCGAATATTAAAAAAAAACATTTTATTTCAAGAATGATCGCTTGCAACGAATAAAATAAATCCACTGATAATATTTTATCAGCAAGTAACAATCTAATGAAAACTTGGAACATTCACTTGTGAGTAAAAACTGTTATATTTACCCCTTTCCTTAGCCCAGCAAAATCATAGTTTTCTAAGACTTTTAGAATGTATGAATTTTTATTCAAGTATGTCCCTGTCTATTTAATAACAAAAAATTCCTCAAAAATGAAGATTTATATCAAAAGGAACATACATATTTCTATTAATTCGCATACAAAATTATAGCACAATAACTTCAGAGATATGGTGATTACATAAGCGAACAAGTTTCTAACATGGAATTTAAGTAAAAAGGATATTTTTTGAAGAAGAACCTAGCATATATGCATATTTAAGGCTGAATTGTTATTAAATAAAAGAATCTGACGTAATATGAATGTAATTATAATTAAAAAATTACTCTTGATAGTAATTTTAAAATTTGGTGTTGCGAGTTGCATTAATGAAAAGGACAAACAAGCAAAGATGGACTTTCATACTTAAGTTGAAGTCTTGCTAAAAGAGTACGGGGTATTTTTGATACATATTTATAGAGAGAAAATTATTATTATTGTTATTTCCACAAAAGAACAAAAAAAGCCTTCTTTCAAATTAGCATAATGAAATAGCAATAAAAAGTATGAGCACGCAACAAAGCTTTTCTTCAAACGATCTATTTCTTGACTGTTATTTTACAGTAGAATCTTAATTGCATTACGGAAAATGAAAACAAAGCAAAAAAATGCCTTGTATCTTATATCACATCGCAATTTTCTCCTTTATTTTGTCCGTTAAGTCAAAAAGCAGCTGCCGCCATTCTGATTAGGGTGCTTTGATTTTTCCACCGTAACGCCATCTGCGCATTCGACGGGAGACTTCTAGATCTTCTGCTTTCACTTGATTTCTCGTGCGTTGACATTTTCCGTTTCATCACCTGCTACTACCGCGTTATACGTGCAACTAATTACTATTTTGCACCAACGCAATTGCGGTCTTCTAAATGTTTTTAGCTTCCTGGCATGTAATTGGAGAGGAATATATTTATTTTAATACTAGATTGGGTGCATTATTCACATTAAAGCTTAAGCAAACTAAGAGAACAGAGCTATAACTTTTTTCGAGTAAAATGTTTTTAATCATTATGCAGTGAGCATCATGATCCTATAATATTTGTCATGTTTTGTATTGGTTTATTGTAATGTAAGGTTATTAAAAATTCAGTTATATTTAATTACCTTAACAATGTCTAGGATATTCTTTAGTTAGATTCCTTTTTAAATAGTTATTTTACTGAACTAGTTTAAGTACTTCTAAACCTATATTAGGAAATATATTTTTAAAGCTAATTTAAAGCATAAAGTTTAACAACTTAAAGGGAATAAATTTTTTTATCAAGAAATAAGAATTATTTGTGTATTGTTAATTTAATAATATTTAAAATCTATATTTTTAGCATTTATAAATATTGATTTTAAAACATTTAAATTAAAAAATATTAGATAAATTCCTAATAAAAACGTAAACATAAAAGCTAAAAGAATAACTTTGTATTATTTGTAATTATACAAATTTGAAAGAAGATTTGTTCTATATTCAAATTTCATTAGGATGAAAAGTTACAAGAAATATATGAAAAACACCCCGAATCATAATGAAGTTTATTAAAATAAGTGTAAGTCTTAAAATTTTCAGATTAAAATTTGAACAATAAAGTCAAATAATTTCGCTGTTCAGTTTTTGAATAGTAATCTGTGAAAAGATTTTCATATATTATATTTATTGATATTTTTTGAAGCTTGAATATGCAAAACAGTGGATTATTTCAGTTAGAAATATTGTTGTCAACAAAATTTGAGAAACATAAAAAAGTGTTTAAATGTTCTATATGTACTATAATAATATCGAATTCAATTTAAATTAAAAAAAGATTAATATAACTGTTATATATCAAAGCAGTGTTGCGTTATATTTTTGTATTGACCATTTCATATGATAACTACTAAACGTCTTTTAATTAGTGTTATAGCTACTACAAACATAGGAAAAACAAATGGTGCATTTGCAAAGGTTTAATAAAGAATTTGCACAACGTTTTAGTAAAAGCTTTAATAATTCCTGAACATTTTTGGGTGATTCATTGATTCTGCATATACACAGTATATTATTACAAGGGTTTTTATTGTATTCGTCTTTGATTTTAATCGTTAAATTATCTTTAAAAACTAATGAGTTTTAACACATAAGCTTTTCATTCATGATGCATTTTTATTCATAAAATAAGAGTTTTACCTATTAGAGACAAAACTTGAAAATGAGTACTCCATCAATAGGTGACTTGTTTCAAACCACATATTACGGTAACAAATGCTCGTGAAGGTTCCTACTAAGCACAGGATTCTTAAACAATGTATGCTTTACTTTGTTTTCGCGTAAATACACTAATTTATTTTTTAAATAATGAAATTTAACATAAAAATAAAAACATATTTTTAAAATTATGACAAAAATCAATTCAGACTCTAAAAAAGGTAGAAGAATCATATAATTCTTAAATTAAAATGTTTGGATAATGATATCTAATGAATTTAATCTTGAGACTCTAATGCAGGTGATTAGCAAGCAAAATTAATAAAACATTTTGCTCACCTTATCAAGGGAATGAAAGTGGGAATCACAGCTGTCAGCAAGCATTCTGCGATTCAAATGGGAAAACTGGAACAAAATAAAATATTTATAAAATTTATATACATATTAATACTTATATTATGTATAATCACAATTAATATTAAGTACAAATAAAATGCTTGCAATTATTTAGTCACGCCTTCAATTCTAAAAAACTGTTAAAAAAATAGGTAAATATCTCATAATCGTTTAACATCATTATATTGTTTTTAATATTTCATCGATGTTTTTAACACAAGTAATCAATTTAAATATTGTTTTTATAAAGTGATAGGAATTATATACCGCTTTTTTAAGGTTTACTTCTGTGAAATTTTAAAATTGTAAGATTTTATAATAAGTGAATCTAAAGTCAAAGATATACAATTCTTACAATTTTAACAATAATAATCACACACACATATATATATATATATATATATATATATATATATATATATATATATATATATATCACTATATTATTACTGTTTTTATTATTGTTAGAATTATAAGAAAATACATTTTCTAAGAAAACAATAACTACAGTCTTATTTTAATTGTCAAATAAGTCTCCTTTTACTCTCAACCAAAGTAAGTTTTTATGTTGACGAACGCATTGTAAATTCCGGCCCCCAACACGTGTGAAAGACGATCACTTTGATAATATTAAAAACGGTTGGAATTATAGATTAAAAAGCCTGAAAAACAAAGTTTTTTACATAAATAACAGAAAACGTTTCATATGAGTTAAGGAACTGTTCAACTACTTGACGACCTAATCAATTGTATAAGCTAAATGTGCTGATTTTAGTCGCAAATGTTCTGAGACTTTTTGTCTAATTTTAACAACAATATACGCTAGCCAGCAAGAATATTTTATGTTTTTGAAAATAGTTAAATTAAATGACATTATTGAACAATTTTATAAATGACACAATTTATGCAATATAATTATTTTCACACTTATATTATTTTAAGCAAAAGGAGAACTCTTAATAAGAATTTGATTAAATCTGAAGATAACCGCTTGGTGTTTTTATTGATTTTTTAGTTTGATTTGATTAGCGTTCAAATATACTTATTTTCAAACATTATTTTGATTTGTTTTCTTTTCGGTATTTTTATCGATGCATTAGAGAGATAAGTTATGCTAATTTATGTTTTTATCTTAAGAAAAATTCATCTTTAAGAGAAAAAGGAATAACATTCCCTTCTTACTAAGGAATTAATCGATTTGACAAAATATCAGTTTTTCCTTTCATAAAGTATTTAAATATTTATAATATTTTAGCATGCTTATAAAACAATTAAAATAGTTTGTAGATTTCATTTTCTTATTTTTTATAAAGTAATATAAAAGTATACTTCATTCTTCATTTTCATTATTAATTTTGATCCTAATCAACAATCTCAAATATCAAATTTTCCATAAATTTCTTCGAACTATATTAAAAATTTGATCTGTAACTCTATAATTAACTCTATTTATTTTATGTATTCTAAATAATTTATCCATAGCTTTTGAATTAAATTTTACAAATAAAACTGAAATACTGAAAATATTTTCAATGATTATGCTCATAGGATGTAAAACTTCAAAATGAGTTGCTAAAATCATCGTCATAATCAAAATAAATAACACATAAATTAATAAAAAACAAATTAAACTCCTTTACTTATTAGGGCTGTAATTAAAATTTTTGTTGTCACGGAAGATTTTTAAGGATTTCAAAATTTGGCGGCACACAAAGAAAAAAATAAGTTTAAAAAGAAGTTTTTTTACTTATCTGTTATTCACTGTATAAAATAGTTTATATGATAATAATTTTGAATATAAAATAAAATAATGTATAATATACACTACAGGAGCAACAATATATTTATTAATTTACTCGTAATGAAAAGAGTTAATAATTTTTATTATATACATTTCTAATCTTTGGCGGCATACAAAAACGCCATTGCACTGTGGTTGAGAATCACTGAATTAAGGTATTCTTAAATTTAGTAATTTTTAATATATAATTTAATTTCTGACAACATTTTTATCACTAAATAATGCCATGACTAATATCTTATGAATGTAAAAAATGAATAGATTTTTTATGAATGTAAAAAATGCAGTATCACGTATACAGTTTGGGTTTGCGAGATTTGTGATAAATTAATAATTTAAAGTTTAGTTTATTTTGATGCATAGTTTAAGCAATTATAAATTTTTACCATCCCTTACTAATACCAATTTAAATTTGTATAAGGATATAATGTGTATAATGTATTTATATATGTCTTGCAGGTAAAAAAAAAACACATCAAATCAACGAACCAAAAGTATTTTTTAGAGTCAGATGGGCCTTTGAGTATTTTTCTGAGAATCAAATAACAAAATTTAACTCTTATTCCATTTAGCATCTTTCGATATTCCTTATAAATGATTATGAGAAAAAATTGTATATGTCATTAATGAAGAATATTTAAAGGTGTTAAAGATCCTAAAAGTTAAGTTGGTTAAAGACACAAGAACAAAGAATGCATGGAAAATACATCAACTTAAATTTAAAAAGAGGCTAATGAAATATTTTATGCTTGATTTATCATTATGATGCTTTTATATGTTAATATTTACAAATTATTATCTTATTTTTGGTTCAACTTAGATAGTATAAATTTTTCATGTAACTTAATGGTTATTTGTTGATGACTCATTGAAACAAATTTACAACTAAAGTTAAGTATTTAGGGAATGTGCATAAAAACATAAGTAATTCTCAAATAAAATAATAGAAAAAACTATATATCAATATAAACAAATTAATATTTGAATAAATAAATTAATTAATTTATGTAAATGATATAAATGTGTTAATAGTTATATCAATTATGAAAAAATAAATATTTAATCCACTCTTAATATCTTATTAATTTGTATAATTGTTAATTTGCCAAATGTTAGTTTCAATTAGAAACATATTAGTATTAGCGTTTTAAGAAAATAAGTTATAATTCAGAAAATATCATTTTTGTTAATTTGATTTAATTATTAAGAATGTCTCTTCAATCCAGAAAATTTTGATTCTTACAAATTGATAAACTTTGAATTTCATTCATTAGTATGATTCGACTTTGCTTAAATCAAATTTTAAGTAAAAAATAAAAATGGAATTTTAGATTAAGAAGGTTTGCTTGCTAAAACATTTGACAGACATATCATTTCTGCTTAATCCGTAATTTTGATAATCCGAATTAATAAATTAAGAGGAATTAAAATAATAGAATGTATTATCATTCTAACATTTTAACTCTGTCTAATTTGATGATTTTAATCTTTTCCATCGTTAAGTTATAATTAACAAGACTTAAATTTTTAAAAGTAATTATTTTAATATTTAGAAAATTACGGAATTTTTTTGTTTGAATATATAAACAATAATTTTCGAATACATAGCTATTCAGTGATTTCAAAACAAATTTTGTAGAAAATTAAAACTTGTTAAGAAAATAATGGATTATATGGATATCAAAAGAAAAATTCAAAAAAATATTTCAATTTTTACGTATCATTTTATTCATATATTTCACTGTAAATTATTTTCATAATTAAAGTAGAAAATAAGTCTTTCATAATTCATTATTATTTCCCATAATTACAGGATATTGATTTGCTTATCATCATAAGCAAATAAGGAGTTTTTTCATAAGAAACCAATTCATGATTAGTCATTTGACTTAAGGAAAACATTTCCTTTGGTTCATTAAAAACTGCGAGGAAACTATTGGAGAAATGTCAGCGAGTAATTTATGAGAAAGGAAAGGAGAAAAATTATCATAAATCACGACATTAAAATCGAAACTGCTTACCGTTAAAGCTCCCGAGGAAACTCCAGAGAGAATGAAAGAAACACATGAAAGAAAGGGAGAGAACCACAAACACACCGTTCATCAACAATAGCTCACGAAGAATAAAACTAGGAACGAGTATCTTTAGGGAGAAGAGAACCACTACTGTCAAAGTTGGATGTTCAAGAACGAATGACTAAAGGCAAAAGCTGAATCGAGGTCAGAACTCGGAGGGCACATTATGCTGTAACATCTCCTCCTGACCCGATGTTGAGATATTATTCTCGAAACAAATATACATTTTTCATAAATTGATAAAAAAATCACTTAGCATGTTGCTGCTTGCTCTTCAATAGACTGTTTCGATCCGTTGTTTGAATTATTCAAAACCAAATCAAACCAATTTTAATTTGATAAAAATAATTTTGAAATGTATTGATAACTAACATTATTCTTATTTGATTGTTTGACATTTAGTTATGTAAATAAAGGGTTAAAAATGCATGGAATGAACTATGCTTGGAGGTACACTTTATAATTAAACATTTCTTTCTTCATCTCACACTCTAGTGTTTATGTAATACATAAATAAATAAATATATATATATATATATATATATATATATATATATATATATATATATATATATATATATATATATATATATATATATATATATATATAACATGTTAATCAATGAATTTTTAATATTATTTTAATTTAGTGTTATGCATAACCTATGAACATTTTAGGATAAATTAACTTTTTACATAATTTTAAAAAACAAGAAAACAATGTAATCTCAATAATATAATCTAAAATATAAATTAAAATAAATATAATCTCTTTTAAATGCGTTAATTTTTATCATAATAATTTGCATAATTTAACTTAATTGTCAAAGTTTCGTCAAATTTTTGCAACGAAATTTGATTTATTTATTCAAATACTGGGCCATAAGTATTAAGCTACATATAATTTATATAAAGTATTTATTTAATTTTTTAAAAAAAATACAATGTAAGCAATAAATTTTTCAGTAAGAATATAAATCACATTTCAAAAGAAGTTTTTGATAACTGTAATCTGTTAATGCATTATATAGCACTTTTACTTCTCGGAATATTTTGGATTTACTTTGTAAATTTGGAAAAGCTGATAACTGGTTGAATATAAACGTTACGAATTATTTATAATTTTAGAAGTGCATTTTAATTCTTCTTTTTAGACGTAGTTAATGCAATTTGTGTTTAGGAGATTAAAGAGTTTAATAAATTAAATAGGTATTTAATTGTATTCATTAGATATTAAGTAAATTTCTTACGGATTTTTTATGTAAGATTTTTGAATTTTGAACTCATTATAACCTAAATACCTTGGACCTAAGAAGTACTGATATAGGGAAAAAATTATGATTTATTAAACGTGTGTGATTAGAATCTGCCCAGAAAATATTATATTCCAATATTCTATAACTATGTACAATGTGAGTTTATCATTATTGAATATAAAGTTTTAAGTCATTTTATCACTTCTTAATGAGTTATTTGGGTATTTATGATGCTTATTGTAAAATAATTATATTCACTTTGGATCACAATCTCACCTCCTATTTCCCACACAAGCTTACATCTAAAAAAATATTTACCCAAAAGCATATTTAAAAAATAAACATAACAGATATGATGCTGTAGTTATGATGTATATTCTCCACAATTTTATTAGAGTAAAATGTTAATTATGAGGATAATGTTGAGGTTTACGAGAGAGAGTATTTTAAATTTTATTTTACACTTATTTATAGTAGGAAATGGAATTTAATTGTTTCTCAACAATAGCCATGAATAACTTTACTTTCTGTACCAATTGAAATTAATGTTAGATAAAGTTAAACGGAGAGCAAAAATGAAACAAACATTCACATTTAACGTTTGAAACAATGTTTTAAAGGTTTTCATCATTTTAGAAAAATATCAACAGAAAATTTCCAAATATTTTGAAATGTTATAATATACAAAATAATAGAGTAAAACTACTTTATTATGTTATTTTGTTAGATATTTGAGACAATATAGGTCTTTATTAAAGTTATATATTTTGAAAAATAATAAAAAAATTTAAAGAAAACAATTGTTATAGTCATTGAATACTTAAGAATTTAAAGTATTCAATGGCTAAAATTTATATTAAATATAGTTTTGATTTTCATAATACTTTCTTGGAGCATACAGGGAAACAAAACCAAAGTTTTAATAACTTGAATTTACTTTGATATGAGCTACCATTACCATTAGCATGACGTTTTTTTACAAGTAATTAGGAAAATATTGATTTTAAAAACATTTTACGAATATATAAGTCTTATATTATAGAAATAGTTAACAAATTGACTTCCTTAAAATATTTTTTGCTTTATTTGTCTTCTATTTTATACATATGTGTTTATTCTGCCAATAAAATTTCGAGTCTTTTATTATTTAGAAGAGTATACGGTTTTATTCAGCAAAGCAATCTTTGGTTTGGTTTTGTATGGAATCTTAATTTTCTCATTACACTTCTGCGGCCACAGTAAAAAATAGCAAGAGGACACAGCTGAAAACTTTAATTCCCTGCAACTTAAAGCAAAACATAATAAACAAAACTAAAAGCAACTGCTAACTTTTCCTATTTAAAGGGTATAAACTACAAGTTTGCTTTATATATCTTGTTCTAAGAGAGAGATGCTAAAATGACTGAACAGAAATTATCCATATTAAATATGATGAATAAAATAGACTTATCTATGACATAATTATTTTTTCTTGAAATAGAGAAGCAGAAAAGTGAATAAACCTTTAGATGTATTGCTCTCGTCAGCACTTTTTTCAAAATTATAAAAATATGTAGATTGATATTAGAATTGACTATATGACTATATTAGAGATTAACTATATCAGTGACTAACAATATTAGCTAATTCTAGTTTTTGTTAGACAAAAAACTCATGACGATGCATAAATTATAAACAAGCTGTTGAGTCAATTGATTGCTTCTTTTTAACCATGTGGAGTTTATGGACAAAATATGCGTCTTTAACTAAATAAATACAAAATTGATTATTCATTGTCACTGTTTTTATCCACTTGACAATTACCTAAATTTTATTTTGTAAATTTCGCGAAAGTAATATAAACTTTTAGGAATTGAATATAGAACGTCTCTACCTATTGTGACGACCCTAAACAGTTATTTATTCATTATTTACTTAGTGGGTATGAAACTTCAACATATTCGATTATTTTGTTATTCGTATTTAAGTTTCTAGGATTTTCATTCTATTTTAAATAAGGTTAATTAAATTATTTTGAAAAAAATGAAAGTAATTTTATATTAATAATTTGATTTTCCAAAAAACTTCATAGAATTGAATATATTTTTATAAATTAATTGTTTCGAAAATGTCTGGATGCTAAGAGTACAACTAGAAGAATCACTTATATGTTTTCATTTAATAAAAAGAAAAAAGTTTTGAAACTAAACATTTCAATTTATGAAGCTGATTAGATTGTAATAAGCCAGATGAAATGTAATTATGATTGTAATTTTGGTAAATGGAACAAAATTAGTGTTGTAAGTATATCAAATAAGCATTCCTAACTCATAAAAACTATCCAAATAAATATATTCAAAATAACTAATTAGGAAATAATTATTCAATGACATATGTGCAGAAACAGTTTGTATAATAAAGTACTGTTCAGAGAAGATATAATTTCTAACTTAAAAATTATTTCTGAAATTTATCATTCATGATTTTTTTTCTAAAATTAGGTATTTTTAATTTTAACAGAGCTTGTTTTTAAGTGTTTTATTGAATGTCATAAATTTACGAATTTTTGTTTACAGCTTGGAAAATGCTCCAAAATGTATTTGATAACATTGACAAAAAGTCAGATGGTATATTTTTAAGTAAATGAATGGATAAGCTCAATGAAGCTTGAAATTTGTGACAGTAATTAAAAATATTGGAAAAATATTGGCTTAGCATTCCTAAGTCTAAGCTTATATATTTGACTTCTTGCGGTAGACACCTTTGCATGGAATGTTATACCTTAAATTTAATGGGATTGAATCAGTAAGTCTCTTCTTCTCAAAGGATTATTACATGATTCGTGATAAAAGTGCTGGGTGCAAAAAGATATTACATTTTTAAGATGACTCAATCTCAGGTGTAGCTTACCAAACATCAATTCATAGTATAATAGCGTAAGTTATGAAAAACAGTTTCTGTGCAGCTTAGAGATGAAAGTATAATCATCACTCTTCTTCCCTTTTTTGTAATTCTCGCGTAATTTACTTACGAATAAAACTCATAAGACAGATATTTCAACGCTAGTAACTTAACTTCCTACCACTGTCACTCTTTTATTGGTTGAAAATAAGAGGCTTTTATGTAATTATGAAATTGTTATTTATTCGTAACAGTAAATTTCAGAATGCAAAAAACATTACACAAATTAAACTTTCATATTTTGGTTGAGTTTAAAGTTGAAAAATCAACATAACTTACATGTAAATTATATAATGAATGCATATATTTCTATGTTAATCGTTTACTGTTTTTAATTAAAATTTTGATAGCTAAAACGTGAAGCGTAAACATTTAAAGACTTCACTGTTTGTGCAGGGATTTAACTAACTTTTTCATTTGTACAAGATGTAAAACCAGTTCTAAATGTTCCGCTTGTGAAATTGTTACCTTAAGCTGTTTGTATACTTAATTCTTGCTACTATTTTCATGTTTGAAAATAACTTTTAAAAATTTCTTGTAATACATCGTGACTTTTATATAATAAACGCGAATTGTTTCACAGTACATATTTCAGCTGTTGCTTTTTAATGCTTTTATAATTTATTATGCATTTGAAACTTAATCTGCTTCTTTCGAAAGAGGACAAGAGGTAAATCATATGAACTTTTCATTAAAGATGAAAAATCTACCAATTTCTCAAGGAAACTTTTTTGTAGCTGCGTGCAATTACAAGTCTCTTTTACGGTTTTATTCTGTTCTCTTAACATTAATTCCAACAAAGCTTTTGAAAAGTATTTTTTATCATAAATTGAGAAAATAATTGCGGCGTTGTTACGTACTTCTAGAGAAATTTTCCTATTAAGTTAAAAATTGTAATAATTTCAGCTGTTTTTTGAAATGTTGGTTTTGACACAATACTCCTTTTTCACCAGAATGTTCTTAAGCTTAGGAGCCCGCATAACTGAGGTAATTTATTTTTAAAGCTTAAAATGAATTGATTTAGTTATACGGGTTTATTGTTCGACGAGCGAAATAAAGCGTGTTTATTTGATATTTGTTTCATCAGTGAGAAATATAACCGCTTTCAGCACATTGCTTCTAAAATATGTTTTATTTTAGTGCTCTATGAAAGTTTACATGTTTTTTCTAAAAAACACTACAGGACGTATTTATTTAATGCATTTTATATAAATTAATGAATAAAATTTTAAAATATATGATGGAGTTAGTTAGGAATAAATGTAAAATTAGATTATTTTTAATATTGAAAATTTTAATTATAGGAAGAGTTTAGATCTTATATAAAACTAAATTAAAGTGAAATATAAGAAAGTATGCCCATAAAAAAAGCACATGTAGCAGTAGATTTTAACTAATAAAACAAAACTCCAACTAAAATTTTTTTTATTATTTTTTAATATATTGCACTCAAATTTTATTCATTAATGGCATTATATATTTCAGTTATTAACACCTTACTGTCAGAATAATTTTCTGGATTTCTTGCAGAAAACTTATATTTTATGTATTTATCTTTTTGTCTGCATTTTTTTTTTAATATTTAAATTCTATCCATATTCTATCCAAATTTACCGAAATACTATTTTCTTAAATGTGTGTGTGTGTGTGTGTGTGTGTGTGTGTGTGTGTGTGTGTGTGTGTGTGTGTGTGTGTGTGTGTGTGTGTGTGTGTGTGTGTGTGTGTGTGTGTGTGTGTGTGTGCGTGCGTTGGTGCGCGCGCGCGATTAAGTACAATCTCCTTCTTTAAATCAAACCAATGTTCTTCTGTACCAGAGTATAAGATACAAATTTATCTTACAGTATATTTTCATATCTTACAGTATACCAGCCGTTTAATAATTATAGTAATGAGCAGTGTCATATGAATGATAAATTTGTGTGGAACTCAATTTTTGAGGCTAGAAATGGTAAAATTATTCCCCTATTCGAAATAAAATGACTGATATAAGTGGTTTCTACTAACAGAAACTTATATTAAAGAATGAAAATGCTTTCTGAGACTCAACAGTAAAAAGTGTTATTACCAGTGCAGATGATTAAATTATTTTTTCGAATGAACAAGGTATTAATTAATGCACATTATCAGCTACACATTTTTAATTTTTATGTGATGCATGTGAACAACTTGTATTTATAACTTAGCTTTAACATTGCCTTAATCTTCCAACGCTTAGATGTAACTGAATGAAGCATTTACATGATATATAATATTAATTTACAAAAGTAAATTAGGAAAGTGATAAATAGCATTCATTCTATATAAGATAGACAAAAATATGTTTGATATTATTATATAGTGTTGCATGTTATGCATTTGCTTAAATTTTAATATTTGATTTGATTTTTATACACAAATGTAACTCATAAATATTTATCGTTCAGATCCTTTTGATACAAACTATTTTGATGTACAAAGAATTCAAAGTTTTTATAGTGTGTATTTTTATACTTCAATCTATTTCTGAATATAGCAAGTTGTAAAATTGTACACAAATTTAAAAAGGAATGGTATCATATTAAATGAAATTTTTATAGGTTAGAGAATGAAAAATTGTATTAAGTGAAACATTTAAAGATAGTAAATTAAAAAAAATACTAAGTCAAAACAAGAGCATCACAGAAAAATGCATGAGAAATTTGCATGAGTTCGAAGTTAAATTAATTCTCATAACCACTTTAAATAAATATTTCTGAATTCAAAAAAAGATCTATTTAAGCATTTTTTAGCAAACATTTGACTGATTAATTATTTAATAAGAAACTCTTTACTAATTTTGGGAAAATGTAATGACACACAAGTCTTTTGGTAAATTTTTGATTTATCAAGATACTCTTTTTTACCACAATTTTACCAATAATCATCGGATATCAGGAATTTTAATGTGCTTCATTTTTGAGTCCTCTAAAAAGTCCCCTGTAAATAAGTATTTGTCATTCTGTGATATGATATGAGTCAAAAAAAGGCATACAAATTCATGGAAGTAACCTTTAATGAATTAAAGTTGGCACCAATACTCTTTGAAAGGCAAACAAGCTTTTTTTAACATCCAAGGTTTATCCCTTAAATTCGAATTCAAACTTACCTAATTGGTTAGCCACTGAATTTTTTTACCACACTCAGGAATGAAGATCGTTATAGCATCTCACACCCTATATGAAGCTTTTTTGAGGGAATTTGTAAGACTCATTTCAGAACTAGGTCAAAGCATAATCTTACAAATCTAGTGGGATGTAAGTACTCGGAACATGAATACAGTTATTGTCTTACAATCTATCCTAGACTCACATAGACATGTTTTACTCAAATGATTTAACTAAACATTAAATCTATTCTGAATTCATACAAAAATTGAAATAATAATACATGATTCTTAATTATCATCCGTAATTGTTTGTATGAAAAGATGTATATTAAGAATTTAATAAAATTAAAATCTTGCAATTCTCAAAAAGTATATAAATTTTTAAATTTTACGAATGAATTTCTTAACAATTTGCATACCTTTAAAAGTTAATAACTTGTCTTTTTAATGTGTCAGTATTTTACCGAGGGGAGATTTTTAAATAGTTGAAATTAAGTCACGTAATTATTATTGTTGTTTCATAATAGCCCAGCTGAAATCTTGGACTTATTACAGATATATTTCAATATTTAATCAACAATAGAGCAATAATTGTAATTTTAGCATGATCAATTGTGGTCAATATTTGCTTAATGTTATTCTAGTAAAATCAGAAAATAATGTACCTTTAACTGTAAAATGAGGAATTAGAATCATACTCCTTTATAATTAACGATGATGACATAAATTTAATAATAACAAAACTAAATAGACATGCATAACTGACTCAGCATTATGATACCTGTGACTTCATTTATTTATTTATTTATTTTGATAAAGTAGATGATGAAAAGTTTCGCAAATCTTTTCATCTTTTTTTGACAAAAGGATGCAATTAAAACAACCAATAAAATTCTGTGATGTATTCTGTGAAAGATTCGTGTATTGTAAGTGTAAGGTCAAAGCAAATGGGAGATGGATAAGAAAATGCTGTAATTGATCGAGCAGTCATGTAAGGCTCAAAATAGGCGTTTTGATAAATTTTGATTCATACGTGATGCCCGAGAAAGTTCAATACGTGCGACGAATTCGAAGGAATTGTTAATACGGAGTAAGTGAAAGTTTTTTGAAATGTTATTAAGGCTTCAAAAATAATTTCCTTTTGTGAAAAGACTTACTTGACTATATTTTTTATAGATTTCAGGACTTTCTTTTTATCATTTTTTGAAAGAATTATATTTTCAAAAAATTTTTAATTAAATTTGCTATCCATTTTATAGTAAGTCATAGAATCTTAATGACCTTACTTTTCTTTAACATTATTAAACTATACCATTAAAATTGTGCAAATACTTTATTATGTATTGTTGCAGGAATTCCATCACATTTTTTTGAGTTCATTATTGAATTGCACAATTTAAAAAAATAGCTTGCAAAGTTAAAATTTAGTAAAATATTACTTACAAAGTTTAAATTTTATAAATTGTTACTTGTTTTGCAAATTTAAACTATACCAAACAGCTTAAATATAAACTCGAGATATATTTTCAATTAATGCGAACATCAATTAGTTCATTTATAGTCTTAAAATTTTCAGTGAGAAATTCAAAACCAAAGGTATATAGTTACATCTTTGGTAAGTGAATGTTCATATCCTAAAGCGAATGAAATCACGTTATTGGCTTGAATAAATCAAATATCACTTGCATCTAATGTTACCGATTTTCAGCGTAGTTTAATATTTAAATGTTTTTATACACACACCCACGCATAAATATGACAGGAATCCTGTAACAAAACCTTTTCTAAAACTTCAGAATTATAGTAAAGTACTCACTTTGGTTTTTTCCAAATAGGATAAACTGTTCATTAAGAATATGAATTTTTGTAATCTATATTATTATGTAAAGGGACATAATTTAAAGGAAAATAATTTAAGATCTTCATGAATATATTATTTATAGACAATATTGAATCAAAGCAGTACTATCACTTGAAAATATAAAACTCTACCTTCTTATAATTGAAATTTAGATAGATAGAAAACCTTTGATAACACATTCCTTAGCCTAGAATTCTTTCATGAAAGAGCTTTCAAAGTTTTTTAATCCAAATTTTTTTCAAACCTACATCGCAATGTTATTTGTTATTCTAATAAGAGCTTTCAATATAATTATCTGCAATATAGTATAGCACTGAATAAAAATATAATAAAAATTTAAAATCCTCATCCCCTGATTTTGATATTATACGTGTCTCACACACATACAAACACAGTTCATGTTAAATATTTCAAATAATATTTCACGAAAGACTATTGTTATATTTTCCTTTAATAATTATAATTCGTTAAATTTGTCAACTCATCTTTAAATTTTCTATTTCAAATCAAATGCAAATTATCTGAAGAGTTATAGGAACATTTTAATCATATTTTTAAATAACTCTTAAATTTTATAATATTTTTTTATGGTAATAAGTTATGAACGGCAAATGTTTTCTTTTAGTTTGAAAAAGATAAATTGTAGAATCAATAATTCATCAAAAGTATAATTTCCGTTTAAATTACCACATACTCTAACTAAATTATTAGCTAAATTACGTATAATTAGTTCATAGAGGCACAGTTACTTGTATACAATACAAATATTTTATTAAGAAATGTTATCAAGTAGGGAAAAAATAACGATGTAAATCAGTCTTAGCTAACGAAATATATTAAATACTTAAAATTGTATCAAGTATTTATTACACAAAAAACATGAAACAAATATTATCTTAATACATTACTAACCAAAAAATACTTTATCGATTCAATATTAACATTAAAAACAAATCATTAGAAATACCACTTAAACTTTATAAATGATGGGAGTAATATAAATTGCTTAAAATTACATGATATCACATTAATTAATGATTATTAATTAAAATATTAAATCTAATAAAATATTATAAATTGATTATGTAACGAAGAAAAATTTAACGGTACTAAAATTATAATTTTATTTTGATTTTAATGTGACTTAAGATTACTTTCACTGAAAACTGAAAGAAATTCATTTAATTTCTCATGGAATTTTATTTTAAATATGCTTCTTATGAAGAACTAGCATTTTAACTTGATAAGCGTTTACTTTAAATAACAGATTAGAAATATTTAAAAATATTACCATTTTGAATCAAACATGAGATGCGATTAATTCCGATTAAAGTGCGTGATTAAAGTACTATATTACAAATTTTTTGTTGTAAAAAACTAAAATTAAAAATCTGTTAAAATCAAAATTCAAGTAGTTATATAGTTTTAGTGAAAGACTGATTATCAGATATTATTTAATTTTTTGAATAAAATAAATAATACCTAATTTTTAAAAACTATTTTCAGAAAATTAATTTATTTAAATTTTAAAACTATGAATTATACGCAATTTCACTGTAACATATAAGATGTGATACAATTTTTGATATTAAATTAGCATATGACTTTTGAGAAGTTAGTAAGGAAAGTTGGTTTACTTGAATTTTATAAACAGTAAATTAGTTTCAATTTGAATGAAAAAATATGATTCATTTTGTTTACTTTTCCTATTCCAATGTGATATTCCACGGTAATTGAAATAAAAATTTTCTTTTATTTTTCAAATTAACTACAGTTTTTATTTGAGGGAAATATTTTATGACATTGTACAATATTAAATTTGATAACAACATTTTCCCTGTTTCATTTTTGTCTTCAAATGTAGTTCACATCTTATTTACATGATAGATAAATAAATAGTAAATGATTTTATAGTATGTAAATTTCAGGAATATTTTTCACAATATCAGATTGTCTTAAAGCACTTAACAGAGCCAAGACAGGGTATAAAATGGACAAACCCCAAAATATATATGGGAGTATCAAATTAACGAGCTAAACGGCATGTACAATCTCATTTACTATATTGTGTATTTATTGACATATTTTTAATTTCCGCACTCCGTCACTTCTATCCAATCAGAGAATAAAAAAATAATAAAAACATTCACTTGTTCTTTGTTATCAATAAATTCCAAACAATTTTTAGATGTTTACAAAGGAAAGCAGAATACTATTATACATATACATATATATATATATATATATATATATATATATATATATATATATATAACTAGGACGAAAGATGTATGTAAGAAGTTGAGAATGAAAGGCAGTTTAAATAATATATTTGTAAAAGATAACAAATCAATTTTACTTACGTTATATAGATGTAAAAATGCAAGTGCTCTCTAAATTATTTAAAGTGGAATATCTAAAAGTTAGAGCAACTGATTGCTAAACGCACTTCGCAATTTTCATGTATTTGTTATTTTGATGTATAATTTTACCATTTTTTAAGAAAATAAATAGATTACTTGAAATGAATACATTTATTTTTTTAAATAATTTTTGAATTTCATAATTTTTAAATTTAAATGCTATAAATAAATCTTATATGATAAGGAATAAATTTTAATTTTATATGGTAAGCATAATGAATCTAGCATTTTTAATTTAAGTTTCTGTAAACTTTCATAATAAAAACAATTTCTCCAATTCCCTCTATAAAAGAAAAGAACAAATTCAATAAATCTAAATCTTCAGGTTCTCATTTCTGAAATTAAATATTTAATCGCGTTCATATCATTCCTCAAAACCCGGAAAACCAAGCTATATTTAACGCCATTGTTCAAATATTAAAATTTTGAAACTCCACAGAGATTATTAAAATTTCTAAAGTATTGTGTTTACTAGAAATAAAAAAATAATTAATCCTTAAGTAAAATGTTTTTACTGTGCACAAAAATTCCTTTTCCGTTTCAAAAATTAAATTACTTGTCAAGTGGCATTCGAAATATTTTACGAGCCTACTCAGCAGTGAATATTTATAACTCATTGCAGCATTTCAACTAAGATATGAATGTTGCTTCCCCACGTGGTTTTAAGAAGCTGTCGAGAATTGGGATGGATGTTGACTAGTTCTAATTACATGTTTAATTCAAGACGCCCCGCTGCTTTGTAATGCACATTCACAGCACCAGAGAAACGCAACGAAATGAATGACGGGAACTTGTTTTTGTGCTTCTGCGACAACAGAAGTCTTTCGGTACCCTTTTATATATACCCTGGAACCTCTCTTCATACATAATCTTCTGTTTTGAATTTCTTTCAGGAAGTAGGCTTAAAAACTGTCTTCTGAATCCAAAAATAAACCAACAATAATAATGGAAATATTTAGTTACATGTGTTAAATGAAAGAAATAAATTTAAAGTGTAAAAATATGTTCTTAGGAAATAAAGTCACTTAAAACGGATAAATATACTACTAATTACTAATTACAATTACGGATTATTTTGTGTATAATGATCTATTTATTTTTTATTCTTGCACCGAAAATAAGAAATTAAAAAAAATATTATTGAATATATATAAACATCCATAATATTATTAAAATATTTTTCTTTTGATTTAAATTACAAATGATTTATATTGACGTTAGATTTGTGTAAAAACGTAGCAATTTTATTATTGTGATTGTTGTTCTTGTCATTGTTGAAGAATGGATTCACAGCAGCTAAATAACAAAATTAATAATTAAATTTTATCAATAAAAATTTACAGAATTATCAAATTTCCAATGTCTATAAACTCAAACTGATTATTAGTAATATAGTTGCATTGAAATGTTTCATTTTTGGGGTTTTAGTGTAAAAAATAAAAAGGTTAAATTTATTCAACTAAGTTGCTGAATTATTGATTTTATCAGATAGAAAAATATATTATCAGTGGAATTTAATAAATTAATTATTTTCCCACAAATACAAAATAAAATTCAAATATTTAATCTCGAAAGAAATAATATAAGAATAATAAATAATTGATTATATGAAATATTTAATAGAAAATTTAAGAATTTATCAAGAATTTCAAAGATAGTTATTGTCAGTAAAAATTAAATTAGAAACACCACGAGTTGTTTTTTAAATATGTATCGTATACTACTTGTAGTATTCTTTTCTCAATCATTAGTTACATTTCCGTTTAATTGCCTTCATTGAAATATTATGATTTTATGAGTTGTAAATTAACCAGTTATATTGACCATAGTTTGGCTACGCTAGGAAGATATCAATGTATTCAGTACTTGGATTATTTGTTTCGTTATACAAAAGGTATTTATACTTACATTCAGTGTTTTTCCATGGACAAAATGCTTTTATAAATTTATGCTACGGGTTACTTCTAATACAATAGTCATGCCAGTAGCATAAAATTTTCCAAATTACTTTAAAACCAAACATTTCTCAATGGATTCAAGCAAACTTAATTTGTAATTTTAATTTGCTTATAAAAAAACATTTTATTTAATGTAACACAGCTTGAAAGTATAAAAAAGAATAGGGATTAATGACTATATGAAATCTAATTTTATATTTATTTTGCTGTAATTAATTTTAAACGCATTAAAAAAGTATTTTCCTATTCTAGACTATTCATGAACCAAAATTTAGAAAAATGAAGTTAAAAACGATTGAAAACTAGATGTTACTAGACTACAACCCAATATATTTCTTCAAAAAACGCCGAGTATAATTTCAATGAATAAAAAGCTAATAATTTTAAATTGACATTTGGTTTCATGAAGTACAACTCAATTGAAATTTTTTAAGCTTAGTTCATAATATTTTACAGCAGACAGCGTTAGAGCCTCAATAGCTGAAAATAAGTATTTGGGTTCCGTAATTTGAAACAATAAAAATAGCATAATAGCGCTTCACTAGATGATACATATTACGAGAATTTAACTACTAAATACTCTCGTTTAATGATTAATACTCAATATATTATAACAGTTAATAAATTAATTAAGAGAGGTTAACTTCAGAAAAATATCTTTTGAATTCTTGATTGTAATTCTACAAACCACACAATTGCAGATAAAAGAAAGTTCACCACATATTCTTGATCGCTTTATCTTATATAGAATCAACTGTAATGAATACTAAATTGTAAGTTTTTATTCATTCTTATATATTTATTCTCTACTAATTAATTTAATATAAAACTTGAAATAGAATTAATTAAAAAAGTCCTAACATATTTAAAAGTATTCAAAATTATGTCACAATAGCTCAGGTATAGATTATGTCGAATTAAATAAAAGAATTAAGAAATTAAAATTGTCTCCTTAATGAAAGTAAATCATTCGTTTCGCTTATAAGCAAACCTTTTACGTTGAAAATAAATGGTTTGCTCTGAATGAAATTGAAAAGTTTATAGAATCACAATAAAAAGATCTACGTCTCAATCAATTTGATTATCCCTCTAAAGTTACATTTTATGGATATAACATTAAATCATTGATGAGGCAGCTCCACCATGAAGAATTCAAAACGTGCTTTGATTACAGATAGTCATCAACACCAACCTAATGTTTGCTTCTGCTTCTGTGCTTAAGAAGATGTGTATAAGATTGATTTCTATAAATATGCCTTTGGCAAAGATATTTTAATTTAGCTTGAAGAGGAAAATAAAAGCGTGCCGAGCATATTCAAAGGTCATTTTATTTTCAATGGTGGGAATAAGAACTATTGCTTCTTTTCTAGCGGAAGTAAATTAAAGATGACATTACAGACTTGTTAAATATTTCATATTCAAATGTAATTATTATTTAATATTAATATATATCTCTTTTGGGAATTGTGAAAGAACATATCACATATATTTGAAAGATTATATTTTCGAAGATAACATTTTTTAGAAGGAGATATGTATCAATTAATCCTTAAATTCGATATTTTTGCACTTTTAAGCAATATTTTTTTAAATACATATTTAATTTTTTTTAATAATTTTAAGCAATATTAAAAAATAAAAATTAAATGGTATAGCATGTTGTTAAACTAAATATTCAAATATAATAATTTTTTCCTAAATTTTTTAGTCTTTTCTAAATGTTATTTTGGTTTCGATTGTGATAGATGTAGCATGATATTCAGTTATGGTAATTATGTCAAATTAATAAAATTAAATTATTCTGCTTAAAGGATATGTAATATGTCATGGAAACTTTTCTACATATCATTTTATATCAGTGGCTTATATAAAAAGAATTATGTTACTAAAATTTTACTTTTACTTGTATAGATAAAATTATAAATAAAAATCAATTTCACACACATTTCTAGACGCGAAATTAATCTCTCTTAATTATGTATTTTCATGAAACTCAGACTGAAAGATTAAGAGCATTTTATTTCTTATTGTGGTGATTGTTCAGAAAGATACAAATCTTTATTATTCTTTCTACCCTTTTAAAAAATCTTATACCCACAAGATATCAATTTTTAAAAATAAATACCTGTAAATTAATACTTTTCAATAATTGTAAATTTCTTGAAGCGAATAAATGCGAAAACGAAATACAAATATTTATGATTTCTGGGGTATTAAAATTACTAATTTAGGGTAAAATATTTGAAATTAAGTGAGTTTAACGTTAACAAAAACATTTACTCGAATTGAGCATAATGACATGCATGTAGCTTTGAACAATATCAATGCATTTAAAGGAGAGTATTATAAAGGATGAATCATCATTCATGTTAAAGATGCAAGTTAAACACTCATTCTACTAACAAGATGTTATAGAGAATATGATAATTACACTGAAAATTCGAAGTCCGTATTTCTTAACTTATTAACCAGCTAATTGAAACGTTATTTTCCATAATGGCTTAAGTGAAATAGAGTTTGTAAGGCATAATAATCATCGATTTTCAAATCCCGCAGCTTTGTTAGGTCGGAGATGTTCAATTTTCCAATTTGCTAGCAGGAAAACTATCCTTGTCAGAAATTAACAAAACACAAAAAATAAATGGCTGACCCCTTTTGTGACAAGTCGTGTATGAAATTCCTGTTTCGACTTCTGCAAACAAAGTGGAAGAAAAAATTGAATGAAAAAGGCATCCAAAATTACTAACTCGCATATTCAGAAGGGCCTTTTGTTATTTAATAAGGCTCTCAAAATTCCACGGTTTCAAAAGTTACAATCTGTGTCAAAGGAGACTCGTTTAAACTCCAGGGTTATATGACAGGCACAACCTGACGTTGTTTAAATATCCTTCTGCGTGAAGTTTAAACACATTGAGTTGATTCACCTACTGCGTTCCTTGCAAAAGGGCAAGGAACTCATTTTAACAATATTTTCCAAGCTTTAGGGATGAAAAAAGGAATAATTTTCATCCTAGAATGTCAAACCCCCCACTAACCCCTTACAAAAATTAATTAAACCTGTATACTAAAGTGATATTCATGTTTCTTTCATAAGAAAAATATATATTCGGGTATACAAAGGTTTACTTATGACTTAAAAATTTCTAATTTAATCCTAAAAGGAAATTCTAATTGTATTTTAAATTCTCCTCAATCCACAGTAATAATCTTTTTCCAAAGTTTTGTCGCAACTTAACGAAATAATGACATAAATAATTTAGTTTCGTAAGCGGTACTGAAATACGAAATAATTTGTGTTAAAAAATTTTATATTAATAGATATAGAAATTTAGTTAAGATATAACTAACATCATATAAAAATTTAAAAGAAAAGCAAAATGTGTTCACTAATAAATTTTTACTATAAAACATAGGGAAATTCTCAAGTAAATTAAAATTTTTTTTATCAGTTTTGATATCAATAATGTTATACACCATAATTATAGAAAACAAGCAAATTCACTAATTAGTATGTTCTGCATGATAAGTGAAAATGCACCCTAAGCATTTTCATTTATATATAAAACACAGATTATTCCACTCGAAATATAAAATATTAAGGTTTAAAGATAACATAAAAGTCTGTTATTAAAATCGGTGGGTTTCATTGGAATTAGCACATAAATTCTGTAATCAAATAAAATATATGAATTTCCTAATTGTTTGACTAATTTTTTATTTATAGAAACTATACAAGATTTAATAATCTTATATATTAACATAGTTTGATAAAACTTTCATGTACTTTGATTAATGGTTTTTCGTATTATATCAATTGTTAATCTAGTAAAAATTAATATACTTCAAAATATTCTATATATGCGTGTGTGTATGTTTATTATTTACACACATATAACTATGTATATAATTTATGCACTGAGGAAAAAAATATCGAAAACTAATTAAATATTTTTGATTATTTATAATATTCATAGTAATTAAAGTTAATTATATAATAAACATAAACGGTTAGTTGAAAATATTTCATCGCAATTATATTATTACATTGGATTTTTTATGAATACAAGCAAATTGCTTTTGAGATTCAGGAAAAATAATATAAACTCCGTAAGCAAAAGTGCTCAGCACGCAATATGAAGAAAATGAATTTTATAAATCAGTGCAAAGCAGACTTTTTTATGCTGCGGTAGTCATAAAATCTTTTCAGAAAAGAAAAACAAGTCAAAAGAGGCAATAAAATTCAAAATTACCAAACAGATCCAATGCTTGTAAAAGTTGAATGTTTTAAATTTTCTTCTTCGAAGTTTTGGTTATGCGTCTTCACACACACACACAGCTCTCGACCTGCTTACATACCAGCCCATAAATCACGGCCAAAAAATCATAAAATTCCCTGGAAACCGTTTTGTCCGAGGGAAGGGGCTGTTAATTTTGATCGAACATAGCACACACAGTAGAAAAATCGACACTAGACTTTCGTGATCTTTTGTAAGTAATAAAGTAAATTTACGAGATAAGACTACGAGTTGTGACTTGAGCTCAGTAGAATTTGTATAGAAAAAGTATCAAACGTTTCCCATAACCATGCACTGCTCTGCTTTTCAGGAGTACACTTTTTCGTTGTTATCATATTGCTCTTCATACAGGTCAGATTGCCAAGTAGCTGGAGGCATCTGTAATTGATTTCCCATCTGTTCTACATCGAATGGTACAACAGTACTCTACATCGCGTGATCAGGTACAAGAAGTAAAGCACGTCACTTCCACTGCTTTCTTCCCTACTCAGGGTCACAAGGTGATTGCTATTAAAGATCCTTAATTACTTCATCTACAAAAGAATGTATTCTCTACGCATACCCAATGTAGAACTTTTTTTTATATTCCGAATTCAATTCCTCCAGGAAAAGATTTAATAATTGCCTCATGATGAGGCATGTTTTTGCCTAACGTAGTTTGTAATCATATTCTTGAATAGTCTAGTTCTTTTTTAGTGATATAACTGGAGCTCTGAATAAAAGTTATGAAAAGCACTTAATGATCAAGTTTTGTTTCTTTAGTTAGTGAATGATACGAGACAAAATCTGTATTTGTTATATTCATTTAATTAGTCTCTAGATTTGCTAAGATAGCTTTATTGACCTTTTGGGTTATTTTTAATAATTAATCAAAATGTACGATAGAGTTTTTAAAACCAATTATATTTTATTTATTCCATATAACTTTAAAATTATTTTATTTTTGTCGTCCATTATGATGAAACTCCATACTAAGGTTTTTCACAAAGTAAAATTTATCTTATGGTTTTTTTATGTAATATCATTTTAAGAAATTATTTTCAAATTATACCCTCTCAATATTCAATTAACAAATTTATGTTTTCTTCATTTTTTATATATTTCTAACATTAAATTAATGTGATAGAAAATAATAAAATGAAAAAGAAAATATCATATACAAAATACAGTGCATTTCAAATATTTATATTATCTAAATTAAATTTTTCTTGAAAGAGTATGCTAGAATTTTTTGTAATCATGATATTTAGAAATGTGAAAGCATACTTATCAAAAATATATTAAAATATACAAATTTTTAATGTAAATAATCTTAAATTTTGTGTCAGAAAAAAATATAAACAATTTTGATTAAACATTTGGACACACACACACACAAATGCAATTTTTTCAAAATAATAAAATAGTAATAACGCTTAAACTTTTAGAGGGTTAATACAAAAGTATTTTAAGACTGATGATAAATTTCACATAATGTAAGAGTTTTTTATTGTCTTAAAATATGAAGAATTTTTAATAATTAAAAAACATATTTATTCAATAAAAAATTATTAATTAATCACTTTAACACTTCTTAAAATATGGTATTATATCTTCATTAAAATATTTCTGAAAATATTTAGTATTGCTTCAAGTTTTAGTGTCAATAGTTCCTACTAATGAGAGAATATAAGTAATTTATCTTCATTCTTCAATTTATTCTTGTTCTAATGCAAAAATTTCAAATTTTTCTGGAAACTATATATGTTTTAATGCATGTATATATCTCTATGTATCAGAAAAGATTGTACTATCGTACTTTTGAGACTTATTCTTCTGTGCCTTTTGTACTGAACTGAACCCCTAAATTTATTTCCATACATAGCAACAAGGGAGATTTTTATAAAAAAACATACAGAAAAGAAAAATAAGGATATTAATTTAAGGAAAGAAGGAGTAAGAAATCAAAAGACATTTATTACACAATATAAGTGAAATCGACAAGCAAATCATATTGTTTCAAAAGATAAAGTAGTTTTAAAATTCATAATCTTAGGAAAAAATAATTAAAAATATTTTAAGTATGATTATATTGTGTTAAAAATGTGGGTAATTATGAATTTAAAAGATTTAATTTCAAAAATTATGTAGCAAAATCTATGAAGTGCTTTCAAAATAAAGAGCTACAGAAAGTATATTTTTTACCTATTGGCTCAAATAAAAATGTAAATATTCGAATAAGAGAAAACTGTTTTTATCATTTATATAATATTATTAAAAGCTTATAAACCTAAAAATATATCTTTAAAATTTAACTGTAAAAATTTGACATTAATAATATTTGAATTCTGTAGCTAATCTGAAATTTGATTCAAAAAAAATTATGCACCATTAAATTCAAAAGTAATTAAAAAATATAAAATATATTAACTAAATCTGACAATCACTATGTATAAAATCTAAAATTACTTTAAACATAAAGTATTGATAATTTTAATTAAACTTTCAACAGTACTTGTATGATGTACTCTGTAATGATAAAAGATTTCTGTATAACTTCATTTAATTTTTCTTCACTATTTCTTTAGGAAACTAATAAAGATACCTATATTTTATTTCAAAATAGGGAGTACATAGTAAAAGATAAATCATTATCTAATGGAGACTAATATATTGACTGCTGTAAAAAATTTTCTAAAAATGTATTGGGATAAATCTGCAAAGAAAGCCTTTATTGTTGTTACATAGTTTAATACAATTTTGAAATAATAATTAAAATTCTAAAATATGTATGATTTTAGAATTTCAATTATTATTTTAATTATATGAAATAAATAATTTTAATCATTTTTAAAACATTAGATTGTAGAATAAATAGTTCACATAACACAAAGTTTATGCTGCATTTGAATGATTTAACTAATTTTCAATTTTATTTAAAGTCAATTTCATACTAACTATAACACACACAGAAGGGATTATATTAAAATATAATAATTATATGAAATACTATTGATATCTATGTAAACATAGTTAAGAATGTATGTAATTTTTATGTAAAATAACCGATAGAGTTTTTCAGAAAAATTAAAATAAAATAAAATTGGCCCTTTACTTTACCCTTTCAATAATAATTTAAAATTCTTTTTTATCCTCATTAAACATGAAGTTAAATACTGAACAAATTTAGAATATTTGACAAAAAAGTATTGGACTAAATATATATATATATATATATATATATATATATATATATATATATATATATATATATATATATATATATATATATATATATATAATAACAAAATTATTGAAAAATTACTAATGATTTAATCGAAATAAAAATCTATGAAAACATTTTTCAAAAAAATCTATGCAATTTACAGAAATTTATGTAAGACGAGAACAAAGTGATTGATTGTTTTCATAACAAGCTCAAACCTCGTGAGCAGCATAACGCTTAAAATCAATCTACTCAACACTATAAAAAGCATCAAACGAGAATGAGTTAAATTTGAAAGAAATACGAGAATATCAAACCAAAATCTCTCCCATCAATCCCAACCTATTCATAGCCTTAAAAAATCATGTTTCAATTATGGAAATAGTCGGAGGTGCTCATCAATTAAAGCCTGTCCTAGAAAACTCAGTTCTACGACCCTTTAGCATATATCTCTAAACATATCTCATGAGCAAGCAATGAATAAGAAAGATCTAAAAATTTGACTCTGTGAACTCGAACAAATACTGTACTTCAGGTGTGACCTTGAAGTTGACCTCGAGCTCTCAATTCGCCACTTTTCTAGAAATGTTCCGCCCATCCTTTTGGAGATTGTTTGCAACAACACCAAAGATAACTTCATCGCCAAATTATCCATCAAAGCAAGATTTTAGAAACTTAGTTGCATTAATGTATAATTTAAGTAACTATATTTGATCATTACATATTTAATTTGAATAATGAGTTTCCGGTGAGCCACCATTTGCAGCAGAAACATTCTGCTTTTTAAAATATGGCCTATTATGAGTTGACTTAATTAACAAACGCCAAATCCATAAAATTTGCACAAAATATTTAAGTAGAAAAAAACTATAGATTCTGTTTAAGTATTTGGTCAGATATATATTGAAATGCGCTTAGTATTTGGTAAGCTTAAGACAACGAAATCAAATATAAATTTTAATTTTCATAAACTAACCTATTTTTATAAAATTTGTCTGCAGATTCATTAGGAAATATGGTAAATACATTTTTCACAGCACTAAAGTAGTTTTCTATCTCATTAATAAATATGAGACAGGTATCATAAATTTCTTAAATTTCGAAAATATTTTAGGTATTTTTATTTGCTTATGAAAAAGTACTAAAATAATCAAATAATTGGATAACATTCATAAAAAAATTGTAACTGAACTAAAATTATAAAACTATATCATACTTGAAATTGTACTAATTGTTGACTTAATAAATATTAAATACTATTTAATATTTTTTATGTCAGCAATCTAAGCTCGCTTAGAAATGAAAATAAATTTATAACAGACATTTTTAGAATTTATTTAGTTTTCAAAAACTTTAATTAAAAAACTCAAGCTAAAATTTTAATTAATTTTAAAAAACTGTTAATCCTAAAAGAAATGAATTTTTTTTAAGTAAGCCTTTTATTTTTTGGGGTGAAACTTTTTCATAAAATAATTAAATCTAATCATTTATATAAAATTTTAAACAATAAAGACAATGGAGTTTTGGTTTTTTGAAATGAGGATGATTATTAATTTCATCTAAAAACGCTACTCCTGTCACAACATTCAAATATGGATAGTGTGAAAATACATTATATTAACAAATTAAATCTATATTTCATAAATAATTTTAACATACATTGTGTTAAAGGAAGTTTTTAAATAAATCTGAAATGTACTAAATGGGTGTTTATAATTTATTCAGGTGACAATTATACTCAATAAATGATTTCCTTAGAAATCAATTAAAATTACTTTTGTAAATAAAATTATTCAATTACTTTTATAGTTTATAGTTCCAAAGATTCAAATTGTGTGAAATAATATCAGTATTATTTTCCAGTATGGGGTTTAAAAAAATTAGAAGAGTTAAAAACTTGATAACAGAATTGTTTCATGTCTATCTAATTTTTTGTGTTATAACTATGTTATGTGATTTAAGAGAATAAAATTTATTTTACATTAAAAATATTATATGCACATTTTTAACTTTACATATGTTAGTCAATGCGTTTTAGTGAAATTATTCTTATGTTTGATGCATGTCCTTATTCAATGAAAAATCCTCAATAATTTTTTAAGCAATTTAGGCTATCTTTTTTCTGTAATAATAAAATTATTCATTGTTTCCAAATCATGAGTGGAAATCCTATCATGTAGATTTTGAATTCCATAGAAGACTCTTGGATTTGAAAGCAAAATAGTTTATATTTGGGAAAACTAGTAATTCATAATAAAGATTAAAAGTTTTACACTACATGTAACCTTTATTTGGGGTTTCTTCCCTGACTTTGACACCGCTAAAGTCATAGCCTAACAGCCAAAAGCCACTGTAAAGCATTTGGACATCTACAACATGTTGTCTTTATGAAGAACTTTTCATAGTCAATTTATTTTACTCATCTGTAGCAAAAAAAGGACTCTTACAGACGTGTTTACAAAAGAAGAAGCTCAACATCCATCTATTATCATTCAACTGTGGCTGGGCTCAAATTTGGGATCTTTCACTGGGAAGAACTTGATAACAACACCAGGCAATGGTGTGATGGTAAATCAGTTGCTTAGAAATATTAATGCACCTGCAATATCCAGGTAGAGGGGGGAATACTTCACTCTCGTGTAGCTGATGTTTCCAAAGACCATCCTGATAAGGTAACTTATGCATGTCCAATGATTTGAATGGTCCAATATTCCTTTGCTGATGAGACATGGTGTGTAAGTGAGGGAACGAGAGCTTGTTGATATAGAGATTTTGATGGAAGAAATAGGCAACTGAAAGCACATCGCAATGAGCTACATACCTATAAATTTAAAATATTTTTGCTATTCCTTACTGAAACTTATGAACCAATCAAGGTATTTATTTATTCATGTGAAAAAGCATGTAGGATATACTTTTCATCAAGTACAGTAGATAGAATATTTCTACAAAAAAATATGTTTCTGAAAAACAATGCCTTTTATTATTTTGAAGAAAGACTAAAGCAAAGAACAAATTATTCCAAAAATTTAAGTAGTTTACTAAAAAATTTGGTTGTTTACGTACAAATATTGATCCTTATACCAGTGTATATACCGTACATCGTATATACACTGGTGTCTGTATAGTCATATCCGTACACACACACACACTCATATATATATATACTTATAAATAATTTTCCTAAATTATTTAATTTCTTGCTTGTTACATATTTATTTCTCTACATTTAAACACTTCATACTATACATTAATATATGTGTATAGTAAAAGCATAAATTTATAGACGAAATACACATTCATAAAAAAGTTCAAATTAAAGCAAGCAAATGCAACACATTAAATCATTAAAAATAAAAATTATGAAAACGAATTTAATTTGTTTTGAATTTTTAGAATTTGAGTAAATTTTATAACTTCATTTTTTACTACTTTGTTTTGTATTTAAAATCTTGTTAAATATTCTGAAAAAAGTGGCCAATTTTTAAATCAACACTAGTATTTTCTGAAAACACAAAGACTGACTTAGCTGACTCGATTAATAAACATTTGTGAAGTCTGTGCAACTAAAAGTGTGAAGGTGAGGTCAGGGATTTGCTAAGAATATATTTGTCCTGGGTCGTTAACATGACGGAGTCCAGCAGACAAATAAATTGAATTTCCCGCTTTATGAGTTCGAAAACATAAAAAGTGTAAACACTGAATCTAGGAAGAAATTATGACTATATTGTGGGCAGCTGGAGAGAATATTGGTTGGCTTTATTCTGGGGATCCAGTTTCTTCTCATAGGTTGAATGACTGTTAGTTTTTTTTAAAATACATATTCTCTATGTTGGAATTATTGTATATACTAAGTTTCTAATTTGTTATCAGTGATTTTTATAGTCCATTTTATGACTTTTAAATTATTTTTTTTATATTTACATTAATTTTCGTTTAATAATTTATAAATCAATATTAATCTTATTTTAAGCATTTGTATTATTTAAAAAAAACTCTTTCTTCTTAAATTAATTAGAAGAATTTTTCTTAAATTACTTTATATGAATAATATTATTTAATACCATGACATTACATTGAAAATTATTTATTAAAAATGAATGGTAGCAATATTAGAGTTATACATAGTTTAAAATTACAATTCAACGTTGTTTTGAAAGTTATCTTTTTAAAGTTATTTAATGTGTATGTGAGTAACTCAAAATATATTATGTTTCTTTTTAATAATAAAATATTATTTGAGTTAATATTTATTCGCAGAACAATTTGAAATTTAACAATAAATTCTGGCAGAATCTAAATGAATTAAAACCAGAAAGCACAGTTTAATTAATTGAATTAATTTATTTTTTTACTTTTATTTATTTAAAGCAATTAAATTATAACTAAAAGTAGCTTATAATAGAGTTGAAAAAAATTTAGTAATTTCAATTAATTGAAACGAGATATAAATCTATTTCTAAAGTATACCACACACACACACACAATCAAGTAGTTAAAAATAGATTTTATCACTTTATACAATTAGATATTTTATAATTGTACAAAAAAAGCAATTAATCATGCTTATGAAATATATTTCTTCATAATAACTTTAATAAAATAAAATTTTCATTAATTATATAAATAACATTGAATAAAAAAGTGTGTGATCATATAAATACTTAATTATTCTAAATATTTCCTACAATCATTATGTTCGAAAAAATAAATATTTGCTTACAGTTAATACAAAGAATTATGAATATACACTGTTACAAGAAAAGTGTTAAGTGCACAAATATAATATATGATATTATATTTGTGCATTGTAATATATGATAATTAATATGTTAAATCTTTCACATGCTTTTCATTCAAAACCTTTTCTTTTAACAAATATAATGAAAATTATATTTAAAATTCTTATTCATTATTAATTGGCTGCTAATAATATGCAATCATTAAGTATATTTCACATTAAAAAGTCACTTGTTCAATGCTGAAGAATCTTGAAATTAATACTATTCGCTGTTAATTTTTCTAATTATTGCAAACATTATTATATTTGACATCTAGCACTATCTCATGTTTCCTTAATACCTTTATAAGAAATTTTGTTGGAGCATTAATTTTTTGACAGAGATCAAAATTATGAAATTCAAGTACAATGTTAGACAAAATTTTGTCAATGAAAATTTTTGCACCAACCGAAGGAAGAATCATACAAAGAGAGAAATGATTTACAATTATTGAACCTTGAATTGTTCTAATCCTTCGTTATTAATAACGCTAGTAACATAACTAATGGAAATGCTTCCTGCCGCCAAGCACCCGGCGATAACGCTTCTTCATGGCAACCTATTGTCATAGGAAGAAAAAACGTCGGTGTCATACACTGGTGTTGACTAAAGCTTACATTCGAGGTCGCTGTAATTGTTTGTTCTACGCTAAACATCGAATGGCACACTTTGATCTGCTTGGTGAAAGGGTGGCTCTGATCTCTTGTTTGTTCTACACCGATCTATTTGGAATGTGCCTTGGCATGTAGGTGGTTCTTCTCAATTCCTTCTTTAAGTGCGGCGGTTGAATACACTTAATTCCAATGTGAAATTACCTCTTGATATTCTTTTTGTCAGAATTCCCACTCAGCTTTCTTTACTGCAATGTATCATATTTTTGAATATTTAAGCATTTCCACAATTTTGCATTTAAATAATAATATAGGCAAGAATGGCTGTTCCTTGTTAAATTGCTTTTATGTATGTTATCGACTATTAGAAATGATTTGGAAAATTTATATTAATTTATTATCTCCATCAGTTTGATTGAAAACAAAACTTAGCCAACTTACACCATTCATATGTTTAACATTTCATATTAAAATAAACAATTTGTTAATTTGTCAGAATATAATGTCAGAAATTTTATCTCCATAAATAGTTTTATTAAATTTATTTCAATTAATTTTGTGAAAAAATATTTTCTTATAATATTAATATATAATAATAAAACTAATTGCAATATATTTAAACATTTTGTTCTGAAATATGCAGAAGACATTAATTTATGATTATTTCGCTTTTATAAAATAATAATAAAAATTGATGCTTATAAAACAGGTTCTTTTTAATAAATAAGATTATTTATGACCATTTAATAAGATAATTAATTTGTCAGTTTAACCAGTGTGTTTAGTTATTTTTATCATTAAATAATTAAATAATTTATCAAAATAATCATGAAATTGAATCATTCACATACATAAATATCATTTATTTGAATGATTAATTCTATATTTAATTTTTGTGACCACCAAATTAAAAACAAATGTAAACTGGAATAAATATTAAAATATATTATAGTTGGCTTGTTAAATATGCTCCATTAATAAGAAAAAAAATCGACATTAAGTAATAAAAAAATAAATAAAACTCCTAATTTTAATTTATTAAGGCTAGTCAAAGTAAGATATCATATTTATTATCTTTATATGTTAAAAAATGGAATCAGAAGAGATAATCATTCACACATAGCTGAGGTTTGATTACAATAAATTTCGTACTATGTTTAGAAAGTTTTATGAATAGTATTCATACTATGTTTAGGCAGTTCTTGCAATATCAAGCATATTTTCGTAACCAAAACAGTGCTTCATAGATATTTAAGAAATCACCAATCAGAAAGTTGGCTTAAAGTAAATAAAATAAATATAAAATCAATGAATAAATTTTTTATAAAATAAATATTTCATATATTTTTAGATTTATTAGAGATTGCTTATAATTATTATAAAAAGATACATTTTTCTTTGATTTAAGAACTTTTAACTTAAAATTACCTTCAAAGAATGGTATATTTTGTATTATAAAATACTCCAATAGATTAAACAATTTAAAATATAACTTAAGAAATTCATTTATTTATTTAAAACTTTTATTAATTAAACCTCACAAAATTTTGAGATCAATAAATAAATATAATTTTGTGTGTAATGACTGAACTCATAAAATAATATTTTCATGTATAATGGTCATAAATTAATGAATTCAAAAATGATAATATTATGAGATGGTAAAAAATAATTTTTATTCGCAGAATAAAATAAAATTGACAGCAGGTGTAAAGTAAATTTCATGTCTTTAAGCACACAATGTAAACATTCAGTCATTCATACCAAACACAATGAAACTGGTACCTTTATTTTAGCAACAATTCAATACAAAATTTGAAAAAGATATGTGTTTACAATACGAGTTTAAAACAAGCTATAGTTTCAGCATAAGTATAAAAAGTATATATAGTTTTAAGTAACTAAAAATAAGTATTATTGTGACACTTGATTTCTGTGCAGCATTTCCTGTTTGACCAATTAACGTTCTTAATCATTCTTCTCTCCAATGAAAGCACAGAAATTATTCATTAATCTATCACGTTTACATATATTGACTAAATTTATTCCATTAATATTAAAAAAATACATGTAAATTTGTTTAAAATTTCTTAAAGCATAAAAGAAGAAGTATTTAGATTATTATTATGCATTCCTTTAGTCGTAATTATTTTCAAAGTTAAGTAAATACATAAGCTTAGTAAAAATGAGTATTATAACATCACCTTTTTATTTTGAAAAAATATTCAGCTTCTTTTCTTTAAAATAAATATTAACAAATAGTTTCCTTATATTTAAATGAAGGAAATTACAATTATTAACGTTCGTGAAAAATTCTTTAAAAAATAAATATATTTTTGTGAGCATAATCTCACACAATATTAGTTAACATAATAACGTAGTTTATAAATATGCTTCATTTCGGTATAACACACAGGCACACTATTAGATATTTCCACTAACTAATATACCACATCGGAATTAAATCAACATATGTAATAACTAATTATATAAAATATTATTTCTGTAACATATATTGTGTAATCTCTATATGATGATATTTTATATATTATATAAGATCAATAATTCAAATAATTTTTATGTATTTTTAACAAGTAATGCTTTAGTAATTTATAAAATACACTTATATATGATGAGATAATGCTTGCAACGTATTCTGAGGTAATTCTTATGTAGGTAAAAAAAGAATCTTGACTTATTTCAAAAGTATCAAAAAGCGTGCCCAGTTCGTATTAAGAATAACTCTATAAAATAAAGGAAATCTCTTGAACTTTTAATATGAAGTTCATTGCATTCAGAATTTTATTGAGACAATCAAAGAAAACTAAATTTGAAATTTAATTTACGTATGATTTATTTAACACTTATAAGTTATACTTTTCCTAAATAGTATAATAAATATTGCATGCCTCAAAAAAGTGGCTGTTTTCCAGCTATCTATGGTATCAAAATTCAGCAATCCATACTGCACAAGATAGAATGAACGCGTGTCAAGAAGGTGTTTCCTTACATTCATTAAGAAAAGGCTACCGTTACAATCTCGGTTCAGTTTTTGGCCTGCTTTGGCAGTCCACTTGCTTCGTGACCACCAGCATCCTTATAAAAAATTTACTTGTTTTATAAGATATTCAAGCGTCTTTTGTTCCAGACACCCATCAATCATCTGGAGATATCTAATCCACATCTTGTCAAAGTTAGAGTTTTTATGCTACATAGTATTTTCGCGTGTATGAAATTTTATTTTTAATCATGGATTTGGTGATTTGTTACTCAAAATGAGGTAAACAGGAAAAAGCCCACAGTGAACATTTTTCATTTAATTAATTTTGAGTTTCTTAATCTTTAATTCAAATGTTTGACTTAAAGTTTGTAATTATTGTGTTTGTGTAACTGATTATTTCCCATGAACTTTTGATTCAGCATGTACTGTTACATAAATAAAAATAAATAAATAAGAAGGATGAATAATTATGATAAAGTGAAAACCTACAGCATCGTATTTTAATTAAATATGAAAGAATGCTGTATTTGTGGCTGTGGCTGTATTTTATTTAGATGTAATAAATTTTTATTTTCAGTTGTTATTTAAATGATTTTGGTTTATTAATGAATAACCTTCTCCCCTTAGCTTCACTAGTTTAATTTATTAATTAACTGGTAATGTCTATATATGATTCATTAATTACATTAAAAAGCTATGATATGATTGCAGATTACTTATGAATCTTAATTTATTCTTTACATCTTATTAATTTCAGTAAATGAAATGTTTTAAGTGGAAATATCATTGATTGATAAATGAATTTTATGTAACTATATTTTCTCGATTTCTTCTTATAAAAAGATTTTAAAATGATAAATTATTAATGTCAAATGGCTTTTTGATTTACGCTGAAAAACACTGTAAAACTACTAGGTTATGTTTGAATATCATTGAAATCTTAAAATTTGCAATGAAATTCAAAATGTCCATTTTCTCAAATCATCTAAGAACGTCTTTATCTGCAGAAGGTATTGAATTTAACAATGATAAAAGAGAAGCTATTTTTAGCTATCTTTCTATCAAACTCTTCAAATTTTCTTTAAAAACCTTAGAGATCAAATTATGTTTTATTTTGATTTAATACAACACATCAGAATATTCAGAAAAGTTATCAAAAATACTCTGATACACAGCAAATTTATCAAAAAATTTCGAAGCATCATAGTAAAAAAATTTCTAAAATCACCTGTAAGTATCATCATAGGATCGAATATTGCTTACAAATACAAGATAATACAAATACAGGTTTCATAATCAGTACAAATTTACTTAGAAAATTATTGCATTGTGCCATGTAGAAAGACCCCAATTTCAGCGAAATAGTTTAAGTATCTAAGAAATATAAATTTTTACATAGTAATATTTTCTAGGCTATTAATTTCCAGGCTTCTTTGGTCAATATTTACAAAAGATTATTAATTTGCCCTATTGTGTCATTGATTGTATCATTTTATGTATGACTTTCAGATTTAAAGCGATCTTTCAAAAACGTATAAAAACATTACATGTCACTATATTTCTCTTTAACAAACTCATAGAAGATGGATCTTTTATTATTTCAAAATTAGTATCAATATCTAGTTTTAAATTACCCTAATTGAGAAGTGTATTCATATCTTTTCTCAATTACACAAAATTGTGAAACCTTATTAAATGTGGTCATTATTAGTTTCTAATTTGTAGTGTCAGATTCTTATTGATGACTTCACCTTTTCAGAAATCAACGTTTTTTAGGTTAAACTAAGAGATTCAGAGTTCTTTTTCTGTACTTATCACAAACGCAGTGAATCCATTATTAATGAAATCTCTATTACTGAAAGCTTTATTATTTTTAAAAAGTATGATATGCTTATATTTTTAACTGCTTCTAAAATATTTATGTCCTTAAAATAATTTTCCTATCACACATAATGCTTTACAAAGTAAGCTTTTGATTTCTTGATTTACTCCTTATTCTGACATTAGTTAATAATTGAAATGATTATGCTTAGGATACAAATTCTCTTCGAAAATTACTAAATCTTCATAACAGATGAGACACTCTTCTTTGTCATTTACAATTGTTAAAAATATTAAGTAGACAAGCGTCATATAATTTTCATAATTTATTAATAAATATGTGTCTATATATATGATAGAGATTTTGTTGGTAGGCATTTTAGTCAAATGTGAATTAAATGATACTTAAATTATATCACCTGTAAGCATCATGATATATATGTATATATAAATGACGGTAATTAATAATTCATTTGAACGACACTTATTTTAAAAGATAAATAGAATTAAAATATTTACTTATATAAAAAGCAATATATTATTTATATTTTGGCCCCGGAATTTAAAATAATTCCTGAATAATATTAAAATTATTAATGAACATTTTAATAAGTAATTTAAAATCAAATCGTCAACACAGATATATGTCTTTAAATATATATAGAAACAACTCATTGGATCATTGGATATTAAAGTATACTTTCCATGCAGTTTGAGTATTTTAGTTACATAAAAAAATTAAGCTTTAATTCAATGTTGAAATGAGAACGTCAACACAAATTACTATGTAAATATTACTCAATATCAAAAAATGCTTGTTCTTTATGAGTAATTGTCAGTCTGTCTCTGAATAGCATCGTTACGCAAACAAAAGGACGACATATTTCAGGCTAAAGTACGTCAAATGACTGCACAAAATCAGCCAGCATAACCAGTGCATATAATCTGAGCTTAAGGGCACGACTATTCTTCACAGACTTTAAGATGATAAAAAAATGCGATCTGTAGACAAGATTATTTGTTCTGGAGACACAGATGAAACGTTATTTATATTGCTTATATCAAGTGACCTTTAGAAATCTGATTTACAGTGTCAAAACACGAAGTGACTAGAGAAGATAAAAGGGAGTGGAGGGACGTGATTAAAATAAAGCTAATAAAACTAGATCATTTGTTGAAAAAAGGGCATTGATGATTCAGTTCTGTTTCTTTGCTTCAATTGACATGCAAGTGATCAAAATACAATTTTTTTTTTGACAAGATTGAAGAGACATTGCCCACTGCCAGAAAATTTAAACTATGTGAATTGGAATTGGGCTACAGTATTAAAAAGGAACACAGTGTATCTTCATACTTTTTTACTTTGCTTCATAAATTCAAACTTGAGTAAATGATTCACCATTCATTTATTTTATACATAAAATAATTTTTGGGATTGATAGCATCTGGGTTAGCCAATAGTATTTATATTTAATTACTAATTTATATATATATATATATATATATATATATATATATATATATATATATATATATATATATATATATATATATATATATATATATATATATATATATATATATATATATATTCATTGTTTCAAACTGTTTACATTTTTGTGAAGGACATTTTTTAAAAAGTTGCCATGATCAGTGCACTTCTAATCAAAACAAATAATTTTAAAACGATTCAGAATATTGCACTTGGTACTTTATAACAATACTCTATCCAATGCTCTTTCCTGCAAACAAAAGACATACAAGCGCCAAGAAACAAAATGCGTAAAAATGATAGCTGATTTTACTCTTCTTCTTAACTTTTCTTATTTTTTATAATTATTATTTAATTTTTCTACTTCTATTCAGTCAATAATTTATTTTCCATCACTTTTACCAAACCTTATACATGTTTGATGAGTTACAAATATTTATTGATTAAATAAAATAATGATATTAAGATTAAATTAAATTAGAGCTGCTGAGGTATTTTAAGATTTTTTTCTAAGTAATCTTGTGTAAATTTTGCTTTTACCAGAGATTTCTTTCCTATAAGATTTCTTATCCCCAATCTCTACTCTCACTAATTTTGAAAAATAAATGTGCCTTTTTAAGTTAAATTAATGATAATTCAAAAACTAAAAACTTTAAAAATAATAAAGTTTGTTTCAAAAGATTGCAGATGGTAACTAAAACAACGTTTTAAGTTACAACGTTTTCAATCCATAATATCAAGTGGTAGTAAAAAGGAATATTTCTTTATCAGTTTTGGATTACTCGATTCTTAATTATTTCAAAAGCACGACAAACACCTTTCGAAATAAATTGCCTCGATTTTATGAGAAAGTTTTCAACTGAAGCAATTTATGAACTAGTATTATTTCTATCCATCACAATATAACATCTAGCGTGATCCACCAAGCCATTCCAAGTAGACTTCTCTTGATCTATAACTGCGATAATTCTGAACGAGAGTTTCGTTATTATTTTGATTGCTTTATCAAATGAGAATGAATGTGAAAAAACGAGGAATCCCCTTGCTCTTTGTGAAAACCAATTCGTGACGTCATATTTACATGCGGTTTCATAATGAAAAGGGAAATAAGGAGATAAAATAGTAGCAGAAAGGTCAAACGATTTTATCGAGAACTCAGATTTAACACCATTTTTGCCCGCCTGCATATAAAGATGTTTATCATTGCTTGTACCATGGTAATCCAGATACAACTAAGAACTTGAACACAGTAAACAAGATAGGCTTGGTGAACCAGAATTGTTCCGGTTTAAGTTTGGATGTATGCCAAAGAATAATTTTTTTAATGAATCTTCTTTCAAAGGAAGAATTGTGAAACAGATTATCGCTTAGAGCTTTGCAAAAAGTTATTTTTCCTTGACATGTTTCATAAAGATTTCAACAAGATGATTTTCAACAAGAAAGCAACATTTGTTCTAAGATTCAATATTTTCAAATGGCTTTCAGCAATATTTCATTTTACCACTTTTAGTCTAGTCAGAATAATTATGCTTATTGTCTCCTGTTTGTTAAAAATATGAAAAATAATAAAATCTGAATCGGAGGGAGTTCTTACAATATTTGTAAATCCTTTTATAAATTATTTTAAAAAATAAAAAAATCCATGCACATACTATCCTTTTTATACATTATATACATTAAATAATTATTCTTGATTTCAATTTGTAAAATATTAATATATACAGAAGAATGTTCCATTTATAACTTTTATACTTTACGAGAAATTTCAATTACATTAATACGTTTTTAGAAATGTGATTTTAATATAAATAATAATTTTTGAAATGTATACAGAATTGTTGTTATAACTATTATATTATAACTAAATTGTATTTATAATTAAAAATGACTAATTTAAAGTCGGGAAATAAATAATTTATTCTAGTTCCTTTAGCAAAAACCAATGCTACACATATTTCTACTTTAAGTTAAATATGTCTTTTATTTAAAAATATTAATTTTGAATTCATTTATTACAAATATGACTCAATTTTAAATACAGGAAATTCATCAAAGAATTATTTTATTCCTGAAAATTTAAACAAGATAATAAAATTAGTAAATAAAGGTGACAATATTTTTATCTATACAGTATTTCTCAATAATATTTGAAGTTTTTTATTAGTAATTGAGTTTTTTTATTAATAATTGGGAAAAAATCATGATTTTTTTAAAAATTATTTACCAACTTATATGTTAAACTATATAAAATTTCTATTATGATAAAAAAATTAAACAATGAATTTATTATTTTAAAATTAAATTATCACTTGAAAATAAAATTAGCATAGATGACAATATAAACATTGAAATTAAATTCAGTACTTCAATTTAGACTGAAAAAATTAGTCAGGTTATTTACCTGTTTACTTCGAGTGTCCAGAGCTTAGCAGCTTCGAGAGCTTTCCGCTGACGACCTTCACAATAATTTTCACCCAAGACCACTGACCATAGTATACCTTTCTTTAATTAAAGAGGCTGTTTTTTGGTTGGGGATTCTTTTGTTATCAATGATGGCCAAAGAAGGGACTTCCGGTTTGTTTATAACAAACTATTGCGTCTCAAGGTCCAGTTGTTAAAAACTTTGGTGAACTGAGGATAATAATTTGATGGTTCAACGATTAAACTCCCCAAGCGTGTGTTCTGCTGGAATTAGAAACTTTTACTGTTTGGTGTCTTTGCCGTTGCTCCAACAATCTCTTTTAGTACATTTTATTTAATACCTGCTGTAAAAAGTCATATATTTCAACCCTAAAGCTCTTCTTGTAAAATATTTTATACACGTTTTGAGTAATATAATACACGTTTTGACTGAATTTATACACGTTTTGAGATTACAAAATACCAATTAAAAGAATTTTTTCGTTTTATTCACGAACAGCACTATTTCTGAAAATGCTTTAATTGGGTATTTCATTTTATTAACTAAAAATGAATTGAGAATTTCATACAAGAATGGTTTAAACTTCGTTAAAAACTAAATTTTTACATCTGAGATTTGATATTCATTTCTATTAGTTTTTGTTGCTTATTATTTCTCAAAATGAAACGGAATATATAATCTAATTATTTTGAATCTTTCAAAATACAAATTTAATTCATGAAAATTTACTTTCGATTGAACTAGTACAACTATTTCAGCAGTGGCTTATAAGGACGTCTATATCCTTTAGGTATGTATATATTGTTAATTTGATAAAGAAATAAACATATGGTTTAACTAAAACTATTATTTGAAAGATCATTTATATTATATGTATTCATTGATCATTATTAATAGGATAATTTATGAATAATTTTTTTAAAAATATAAACAAATTTATGTTACAAATAACAAAACAACTTCAATAAAAGCTTAATAATTTCGATTAGGAAGCAAATTAATAGCTACATATGTTATAATTTAACATTCTTATTTTAATTCGTAGAGCAATATGTTTTGCTTACGTAAAAGTGTTAAGTACATTCTTAAAAATATAAATGGAATACTTTTAAAAGCATACAGTTCCATTTAACATGAATAGATTTTGATCAGTGGAAATCTCCATTCCATGAAACTGAGGAAAAGCAATACTTTTTCTTAGCGGTATGAGAAAGAATCTTCCATGGATTAAATTTATTTGCAAGTTTTATCATATGAAAGAAATGGCTTTTATCTATTGAAAACTATACATTCTGAGAGGCACTTTTACTGCCTAATTGATAGACTTTATTTTACAAATTTTAAAGGAAAATTCAAAGAATATTGCTGATATCATATTTTTATTTTATGGCTTAAAATAAGATGAAAACAATTTTTAGACTCTTTGTTTCCTTAGAATAATATAAAAAATCTAATTATATGTAAATACATTATTATTATTAAGAAATGAAAGCCATTGTTCTTTTGAATCAGTAATAAGTAATAAGTAATAAGTCTTTAAATCAGTAATAAGGTTCTTAGAAAATAATGAAGAGAATTCATTGAGAGATTCCAAACATTTTGAGAAAATTCAGATTCAAGAGTCAAGTGACTGCTCTGTAAGCAGAGTTAAAGCATTAAAGTTTGTAGTATGAAAGTATCAACGTACTACTAAAATATTATATCTATCAAAATGATTAATCATAATGTCATGTGAGAAAACACTCGAATTTATATATGTTCATTCAAGTATTTACTGCCATAAACTAAGACCATATATTTAGGAGGATTCTCTTCTATGAATGATTGATAGATAATAATATGCTTCTTCCAATTGAAGCAACGCATTCCATGATAGAGTGGATCTAATTAGTAAAGAGAAAAAGGCTACAATGCTCTTTTATCCTATATCAATGTTGAATTATTTGTCACAGACACTCTCTACAGGAAATCACCGTCATGGAAGGTTTCCTATCTCACAGTATAATTAATAATCTTACATTCAGTACTTCATTTTATCCTTTTATAAAATGCATCAAGATATTCCTTACTATTTTGTATATTTAATTCATTAATTTCTTAAATTTTGAATAAATTTTCTGTAATTTAAGTAAGCTTGTATAAATATATTAAAGAAAATATCCTAACGTTAACAAATAATCGAGGCATTTCTTAATAAATTACTCATTGCACTATAATTCAATTTTCCAGAACCTCATCTATTTTTCATTACATTAATTCTTCGTTTCTCATTATCATAACTCTACGGTCTTTTATGAGTTTTAATAGACTATAACAAGTACATAGCTTTTAAAAATATAACATAAGGTTAAAAACACTGTCAATTCTTTATTTCTTATCATCATATTTTAACATATTTTCAATTCAGGCAAATTTTTAGCTTTTCCAAAAACATTTAAAAAAATAATATTGTTAATAAATTATATTGCCGCAACATATCATAATTTACTAATCTTCAGCTGTGAGCCATCAAATATGTTAATGAAAAATAATTTGGAATTTTATGTATACATTTTTAATTTACATTACGGAATTTAAGAAAAATTATACATGTTTAATTTACATTACGGAATTTTATGCCTTAATTCCCTAGAAATTTTGGTCAGTGATTCTAGGAAAAATTAGTATTTACATTTTAATATCAAATTAAATTTACAATAATGTCTTTTGATAACGATATGAGATATATCCTACGATGCGTCTGATGATTTTGGCTCGTGTGATTAAAAGAATGTCATTATTGTTATTGTCTTAAGTAATGCAGTTGTATGTGTATGACACCTGAGCTAATCACAAATTCTCTGAAACTCTCTTATAAATTGAATGTTCCAAAGCGATGTTCTGTCGAAGGATAGAATCAATTAATACACATCATATTTAATTACATAGTTAGATCCATTATTTGAAAAGCATATTGTAAAAACGAAATATGCATTTCGAATAACGGAAGTAATTTCGAATAATCATTTCCCAATAGTGATTCATAATGCAGTTTTTGAACGAAGAAACACAATCAATTCCATCGAAGGAAAGTCTTAAGTGGAATAAAACTTTTAGTCAATAAATCCGAAGAATACTTTCCGCAATTTATAAAACAGTTTATAATAATCGTATACATATTTTAAAAGAACTGTTCTATTATATACCATAATATATTAAAGATAATTAGTACTATTACAATTTAGCTCTCTTCCTCAACTGTCACTTAATGAATATTGATTAAGGTTTATTTTTATAAAGGTAATTTGATCGTGGTCTTTTAAAAATTGTTTTCTTTAAATTACCTTTAAGGCTTCTTTTCTGAATTAACCATTATTCAGTAATAAATCATTAATTAAATTATGGGTGTATTTTCTACCCAATGAGTGATTGGTAAGGAACTTTTTGCACATAAATATGAAATGATTCCATTTATAATTTTCTCCTGAAACCAGCCCCTAAAATAGCATCGCCATTTTAAAACTTGTAATGAATACCTCAGTGGGTAATCCTTTCCGACTTTATGTCAACCAAGCTCACCTATGCAAATAACGAAATTTTTTTTATTTATTTCTAAATATACTTAAAGAAATTAGTATTTGAGCAATTCTACAAAATATCAGCGAGTTCAGAATGCTCTCTCTCTCTCCTTTCCACACACGTACAGAGAATTGTGTCAAGATCAGAAACCGCCACTTAGTTACCAATGATTTTAAGTATAATAGGTGGAGCGAAATAATTTTCTTTAAGATCCGGATTTCCTCTTCGACGTGCTGAGTTGGAAAAGTCTCGGAATTCCTTTCACTGACGTCACTGTGTGGGCGCGCGATCAGAGCATAACAATCACGAAATCGTGATTTTCTAATAATCGCATTATTTTTAATCGTTATCATCATCGTATAAGCAAGGCAACACTGTGTGACTCTATCTTTCTCTACTAATTAAGTGGTGTATGCTTATTTTTTGCTAGGGTTCAGATTGGCAAGCTACCAACAGGAAACGGAGGTGAATTATTTTGCGGCAAGCAAATTCCTACTAATGACTGTTATATTTCACAAAAGGATCGATTAAGCTTTAACCTATGATGAAATCTTAAAAAATGATAAAAATAAACAAAAATTCTACAAAATAAAAGCAAATTCACTCAAATGCAAACAGCTTGTAAGTTAAATTGAAAGCAAATACCAATTTGACTTCCCAAATATATATTAAAGTATTCAGAAGTGAACATTTCCCGAAAAAACAATGAAAGATATTTTGAAATGTGCCTAGCAAATAATTAGTTTTATCATGTTTTAAAAATATTTTAACGTTTTCTTATCTTGTGTAGTTACAGTATTTTTATAATTATATTATCTTAATTATAAAATTGACAATTCATTTTTAACATTTGTACCAGTTATTCCTTTCATATATTTTCTTATAAATTAACTTTATTAGAACTTTATTTAAATTAAACTATCGATTTCATTAACACTAAATTATAAAATTAACTACAAAATGCGAAATATTAAGAAATTGACAAGTTCATGAAAAACCATTTGTTCGATATGAAAATCATTTTTTCATTAAAATAATGTTAAAAATCCTTAAATTTAATAAGCGGAATAATTTTCTTGCTCTGGGAAAAATAAATTTGATGTTTTAGAGAATGTATATAAAACAGTTTTTAAAAGCTTATTGTGTAATTTGAGTAATATCAAAATCCTAAATATATGTATACAAATTTTAAAAATTTTCATGACTATAAAATAAAAACTAAATTTTATATTAAAAGATCTAAAAATAATTATGCAATGGATATATTTAAATTAATTCCTTTTATACAGTTTTATAGATATATTGATAAGTAATCTTAGAAATTTAGAATTAGAGAATTTAATATTTTTTCAAACTTAAGGATATACTTTAAGGCTTTCATAACAATGTTACAGAAAATCATATTTTAATATGTTTTTATATAATACATTATAATTTTTATTGGGATACTATAATAAAATAATACTGATATGTTAAGCGGCAGGTTAAGATTTAAAGTGTCTATCTTGAGCTTAAGATTAATAATTTCTGAGAATTCATGGCATTCATTTTAAAAAAGTACATCTATTCTAAAATATTCCTTTGATTGTTTAATTTTTTAAATTATTTTATTTTTTAAATTTTTTCAAAAAATTTTCCTTCGAAAATACTCAAGGAATATGCTGTGTGCTTCAAGTTGAGTTCATAAGGCAGTAGTGTAATTTTATCTATTAACGTTCTTGTAAATCGTCTATACCGATGCAAGAAATTAAAAACAGACACTGTTAATTTTTAAAATAAATTTTTGTTTATTATTTCAGTATTTAGAAGGTATGTAAAATAATAACAAATTGAGAGAAAAGTAGCTATTGTGTTATTTGAAAACTATGATAATTCTTCTGATATTTTTCAGAACAACAGAATAATGTTTTGTTCAATTTGTCACCATTGAAAAGTGGCCTTTTTGTTTAGTTTACGTGCATAACCTTTAAGGAAAATTATCTTTTTTCTATGGTGATAGGAATGTGCTTTGAAAATTTAATCTTAGTAGACAAAAGTCAAGAAATTTACTCTTTTGAATTTAAAATGTTCCAGAACAGAATTATATGTAATCTTGTTTGGTTATTTTAGAACATTTTTCTTCATTATTTTTATACATACACTTAAAGTAAATTAAAAGTTAAGCAAATTTAATATAAAAAATATTGTCAAATTGGCAGCGAGATTTATGGCAATTAAATTATCTTAACTTTTCGATAAATTTGAAGTGTTTCTTAAACTACATACAAAAGATTTAATAGCTTGTCTCTAATGTTACAGAAGACATTTTCCTTGACATTTATTTCAGGATGTAAGAACTATTTCATAAGGACGTTAAAAATCTATAGTTAATAAATAAAAAAAAACCATTTTGACCAAACAAAAATAGTTATTCATCTGATTGTTCGCATTATGTTTGATAGAATAAAATTAAAAACAAAAGTTAATTAGGCCTAATTTTGCATAGTTAAACTACTATTTTTTTTTTTTTTTTGCTTACTCAACATCTTTGTCAAAAAGTGATGACAGACCAGCAAAATATGACATGATTTCTTAACTTCGAACAAAAGTGTTGTGAGCATTAATTTCTGAATGAGAAATGGTCGATTGTCTGAATAACAAGAAAGCAAGCTCTTCAAAAGCGGGCACTTCAGTTTACTCTTGCAAACAATAGCTCCAGGTGTCAAAGATTGTTGGCAAAAATTGAAAGAGAAATAACTGCTTTCTTTCTAACTGAATTCAAGAAGAATCAGTACAAAAGGATGATGGAAGAAAATATATTAAAGAGTGTGAACATCGTCGCAAAACTTGCAGACAGTGTCAAGATAAGGTGATTATTTCTTCACCTTGAATTCAAAGTCACTTATTGTTTCGGATTGAAATGATAATCTAGAAATTATACTGGCATTTTTGCTGCATTTCTAAACAAGGTTGAGTATGTAAGTAATTCAGCGCAAGCTGACAACGCATTTTTTTAGTTTCCTCAAACCTTCATAATGTTAAATTAGGAAAACTTGTATTATATCATCATTTATTAAATAATTTAATTCAATATTCCTTCATTTAATATATATGTTTTCATTATTAAAAACATTTACATTGAAGGAGATTTATTAAGAAATTTTTAATATTATTTTTCATTTTAAAATAATTTTAATAATGTCATTTTAAGCATTGAAAAGGATCTTTCATTATAAATCAAATTTGTTTTGTTGAGTTACAGTGAATCGAGTGGTGGAAAATTTGAAAAAGTTAGTTTTTTTAGTTACTCGCCCACGTGATGCAATTGAACACCACCAATTATCCTTGGAAACATCTCCATAAATCATAAATGGTTTTTCAGACTAAAAGCAATATTTTAAAGGAAATATACCCTTTAAACTCATAACAGTGTTTTCCAAAATGATACATTTAACAGTGGAACAAGCTGACCAATTGCGAAGTGGCTAGTGTCCCTAACTTTGACGCAGTAGGCCCCGGGTTCGAATTGTGGTTCAGACAAGGATGTTCCTTTTTCTCTGTGTGTCTTTCTTTATTTTTTCACTTTCGGTTCGAAGATAGAACATCAAGGGGTGTCCGTCTGTATAAGATGGCATCACCTTCTCCTCATGTGTCGCTGAATAGGTATATCCTAAAGGCAGCCGGGCAATAAAAAATGGAATAAATTCAATCAGAAACTATAAATAAATTCTAAATTTCATGTTTCAAGTTTAAGTAAACTTAAATGCTTCGGATTAATTAAAAATTATATTAGAATTTAATTAAATTTAAGAACTTGTTGAAGCTCTTTGATGAACTTGTCTCTTATTGCGAATCTATCTATAAAAGCACTGTTGCTTAACACATAACGAATGCTTTCAAAGTTCTATTTTACGGATACGCTAATACACAAATACAGGGTGATCATAATTAAACTGCAAATTTAAAAACGCTGTAAAAAAAGAACCACTGGTCAGAAAGACCTGAAATTTCACCAGAATGTACTTCAAACAGGGGGATTTTGTTTGGCGTGGGAAAAAATTAGGAAAAAAAGTGGCCTATAGATGGCGCTGCACAGGTGGTTATATGCAAATTAACGTCTTGTATAAAATGCTGAGTAGCCTGAATTCTCGATGGTGTTGCAACGCCATTTCGGAAATGACCGTATTATCAGCCGACATTTTCCAACTCCCTGGCCGCCACGATCACCGGACATCACTCCCTGTGACTTTTGGCTCTGGAGATTTCGGAAAAATGTTGTGTACAGTGCTCCACTAGACACCTTAGCGGATTTGAAATGCCGCATTACTCAGCACGTTAACAACATCAGCACTGATACACACCAAGCTGCTGTGGAAAATACCGTTATACGTTTACACCTCCTAACAAAAAATGGTGGACACCATATTGAAAATTTCTTGAAGAAGACTAAGGACAGTTAAAAACCGAATTATTGTTGGCTTTTTCTACGGTTTTTGGCCGTAGGGCAATTAAAAATCGATTTTTTCCTATTCGATGTGGCACCACCTTGTCGCTGTGAATAGGCTTTACAACAAGAGTTTCACAACATCTGCCTGACTTACAATAGCACAACTGGTTTAACGTTCAGCTTACAGCCACAATTTATTATCGTGCATGTCTCCGCCTGTGCAGCGCCATCTATTGGCCACTTTTTTTTCCTAATTATTTTCCCACGCCAATCAAAATCCCCCTGTTTGAAGTACATTCTGGTGAAATTTCAGGTCTTTCTGACCATTGGTTCTTTTTTTACAGCGTTTTTAAATTTGCAGTTTAATTATGATCACCCTGTATGTTAACACTTACTTATGTTTTTGTTTCTCTCTCTCTCTGTGTGTGTGTGTGTGTGAGAGAGAGAGAGATAAAAGTACATGAAGAAAAAGTATTTATAAAACTAAGAGTGATAAAAATTCAATGATGCGAGAAAATAAAGAGGAAAATATTTGAATGGATAATAAAATATAATGCATCTCAAATACTTTATTTTCTTGAATATTTTGGTTTTAGAATTGTTGCGTATCTTCTTAAATATAGTTTAAAGATTTCTTTATATCCAATAATCAAAACAAAATCGAATCAAATTCCGTCAATGAATTCTTAACAATCGTTCTTCATAGATAAAAATAAAAGATTCATTTACTTAGTTGGTTAATAAAAAGTGTTCTAAACATTCATATATTAAAAAAAATTGGTTTGCAAAGCTACACTGACCACTTTAAACTTAGAAATAATTTTATGTCTATGATAGAGAAAACTTAATATATTTTAATTCAAAATCATTAATATATATAAAAATTACCAGTTACATTCAACAGTTATATTCATAATTTCAAACCACATTTTAAAGCTAAAAAATTTTTAGATAATATCTTCTTTCAGCTTTAGATAGACGAATGGATCATAGAGAGATAAACTTTAAGTTGGTTGTTATATATTTTTCATTTGAAAAATGTTTGTCTATTTCCCTAAGAAAGTTCTTGTTTTTGATATCTAATGGGCAATACAAAACATGTAATAAATATGAATATTGATGTTGTGAATTTTGTACTAACTACTTTTGAGAATGAATAATCATTCATAATAAGTGATCATAATAACCATTATAAAAATTTAATTTCTAAAGAAATTTACTTTTTCACAGTGTATGTAATTAAAAAACTAATTTTGTGAAAAATTTATCTCTACTGGATTGTGGTATTGTGAGTATGCTCAATTGTATCTACCAACAAATTGTTAAAATAGGAAAATTAATATATTACCTTTAAAATTATATGATTGTTATTTTGATTTCATATAAATGAAGATAGAAATATAAATATATTCAATCGATAAATATCTTATACAATCGATAAAATATTTTTTTACGAATTTTTCGACAAATTTCTAAATGCTAATCAGTGTCATTAATTATTTTTCCTTTTCCGTAGAGTATTGAAAATGTATAAAAAATGTGTAGTTTCAAACTTGAAAACATCCTTAGCTAAAGCTCAAATGCAAGAGTACGTATTTCAAAGTAATGACACTGCCGTTTTCCAGACCTTGACATTAAACAAATCACATATTTTTGTTTTTAGGATTATTTAGGTTTTATATTCAGGAATTTTGACATAAACTTCAATGCTTAGAAATAGCATCATTATGCAAATTGTAGAGTTCATGACTGAAGAGGCTGCATCCTTAGGCTATTTTCCCCCTTGTTTTAAGACATTCTTTTGAAGAAATGTATATAAGAGGTTTTTTAGAGCGTTTGTGTCTGCGACAATTTTAAAAGAAAATGGTTGACGCACAGGTGTGAATCAACTTCTGCTGTAAGTTGAGTAAACAGATTCGTCTTATTGCGAGAGTGTGATGAATGATTTCGTGTGATTGCACTGGATTCTTCTAAAATATCAAATAATGGGAAAAGTTTTGACACAGCGTACTTAGCAGTTTTAAACGGAAACGTGGTACTTCTGCTTAAAGATGATTTTATTGAAAATTCTGAAAGTGTTTTTTTGAAAATGAACTGTTATACGAGCTCTTATTTCCTCTATTAAAACCCATGCAAAAATGATTTTTCGGTCTAGCAGGTGAAGAAAACTACATTGCTTAACTTGCCTTTATAAATTTGTTAAAAATTAATGATGGACTGTAATAAATTAATTTGATTTTTTTACTTTTCGAATGTTTTAATTTACAACTTATCTATTAAGTTTACTCAATTCTAATATTCTTTAGTATGTTAGCGTAAAATTATAAATGTTTTCATAATAGCCAAAGTTTAAAAAAGATTCATAAAAAAATTTAACTCCTGGAATCCACAGAGAAAGAAAATATTATTTTTCTACATTTCGTTTAGTTACGCCTAAAAATTTTAACACAAAATATCATAACTTCAAAATATACTAAAATTATATAATTCAAAAATAAAGTTTTCGATTTGTTATGTTTTCAATAACAAGAGCTGAAATTCGATGTTATTACCGATTCAGAAATTGTTCTTGGTATTGAAACATACATGTAAAAATCGTGCGCCAAAATGCTTTGACCACTTTTTAAATTTTAGCTGGAAATTTTCAAAGATTAGTACATTATCATTTAAACATAGACAATTCCATGTTTAATTTTGCTCTTAACTTCTTTGTCTAGTTTCAAGCAGAATGTCAACTTTAATATTGCTAGCATTATTTAAAAAATATTTTTATAACACATCTGGCAGTTTCAAAGTTTTCACAGATTACATTTTTTCTATATTTAATTTGCAGTTGATATAGACAAATAATAATTTTACATTTATCTTACGAAGAAAACACAACCAGATTTCTGTTGTGTTTAATTGCTCCAAATGTTGTCCTATTCTAACGAAAATTTCCATTACTTTAAGAAATACTTCATTTTACCACCGATTTCTTGTAACATTTTTAGTCGTCATTATAAACCTCATTCCAACTTTCTTTCGTTCTGTTAAATACAAACCACGTAGCAAAAAACTAAAATTTCTTGAAATATCCAAGAATTGTCCACACCCTATTCTAATGCGAAAATAAAATATAAATTTATATTAATTCTGTCCATACATAAGGTTTAATTTGTAACAACCCTATTGTATGATCAAGATCATTTATTTCTTACATATCTATTTTTCGATAGAAAATTGGAGCAATGATATGCATATGATATCTTAATTTGAGTAATATTTCCATGAATATTTGAAGCGTGTAATAGAAAACAAATTAAAGCTTATAAAATTAATGATTTAAGCATGTTTTACAATTTCTCAAAATGTAATTATTAAAGTATTCATTTCAAATATGATAAAAAAAGAAGTAGGTAAGCAATGACAATACCACAGAATGATAGCAGTAAAAGTTAACTAGTAATGCAATAAGATCAATTGACAAATATGACAGCTAGTTGATAAGATTATTATAGTGATGTGAAGGTCAATAGGACTAAAGACTATTTGTTTAACACACGATAAAAGTACAAAAGTTAAGGTGAAACATAACTTAAGCAAATAAATTTTTCAATTACGACAAACTAAGGGTGGAGACGTAAAATGTAACTTTATGTCTTTTTTAAAAGGGTGTAAAGTTTTTTTGACGAAAGCATGATAAATCATAAAATGTCACTGTTTGTTATATTATTCATTTTTATTAAGAAAATAAGGTAAGATGAAACATAACTATAAGACGTATTTTGTTGTTTCTACTGGATGAGATATATGATGCATTTTCATTTTATTTAGAAAACAAATTTAAAGCGATTTGTATTTCATGTATTTTTGTATTTTTTGTATTTTATGTATTTATTTAAAGTATATTTTGAGAGCATAATTTCAATGTGAAACAGAATAACACACAAATTACAAGAAAAAAGTCAATAACAGTCAGGAGAAGGATTATTTCAATGTACACAATTTATTTGTAAGTTTAACTCTGGAATATTCAACTTTACAAATATTTGTTAAGAATAGTTATTAAGTATAATTTTCTAAATCACAATATTACTTATTTAACATTTTTATGAATAATTATGTTTGGTACGTGAAATAATTTCAAGCTTTGAATAAACAAAGACTCCTCCATTGCAATCCCAAATAAAACTAGTATCAAGTTATTTATAATGAAAACTTGAACAACGAGGAACTTACAACGGTGTATATTTGAGTTTTTTATTAAAGAAATATTTAGGTTTGACATTCATATTAAGTTATCAAACTTTATGACAAGTTATGAGGCAAACATCATTAATTTTGAGCTGTCGACTCACTTTTTTGTTACTTGTTACTCAGTTCTATACGTTTGCATGTTATTGACCTCTTCCAACTTTGAGAATTCAACTTGTTCTCAAGCATCCATTCCAGTGATTAATGAAAATTTTGACAGTGACTAGTGGTTATCTAGATCTTCAATTCGTCAAAATAATCAGAAAGATTTCAAATGAAGTTCTTGATTTATTTTTAAAAATAGAAGTTTACGGTAAGTCACACAACTTGACAACTCATTAAACTTTAATCAGTTTATACAAAATCCTATTTTGAATGTATATATTTTTAGATCTCAGAATGTAAAAAATATTTCCTTTTGTTCATAAAAATATTCTGATAATTTGAATCAGAAAATATTCATTTAAATTATTAATGTGTTGTACATACTTCTTCATTTTAATATTAAACAATTTTAATATTAAACAATAAAAAAATTAAACACATACTTCATTTTAATATTAAACCGAATTTCCAAAACTGCTCATAGATTAATATGTGAATGTGCTGCAAAAGATTTCAACATTTATTGAAAGTTAAATATGTAAAAGTAAAGCATTTTTCGTATTATAAAATCCTGAGAATCATTTATGAGGTTGATAAAAGTATTAAGTATATTTCTTTTAAAATACAATTGAATAAATACTCAAAATTATGCTAAAATTAGTTTTTGCATAAGTAATCGCTTTCATCGTTCTTCACTCTCATTGTACTCATGAGTTCATTTTTTTTTACCCAAAACTGTATTCATGACTTATTTTGATTAACCTTGACTTATTACTGCTTACTTAAAAATTTTCATAGTGTTTTTAGATTTCTCTTAAAATGCGCATATTTTTATGTTAACGATTTTAAACTTTTCCACCTAGAGTTTTTTTCTTAAACTTTTAATAAATTAGTCATAAATTTTTGTTAAAATTATTCAGTAAAGTATGAAACAAAGTTTTCAAGTATTCAATGAGTATGATTCACCGTGGAAATCATTATAGAGATAAATATAATGCAAACAAGAATAGTATCAGAAATATTATAATACTTGATTTTGAGTAAACATAAGTCCTGTTTCCTTACAATGAGAAATATGTTTTTTCTTGAAAACAAAATATTTTTCACCTGAGATATAATTTCCAACCTTAAATCTTTTTCTTGCTATAATTTAATCCAAAAACTATTGAAAAGAAGCATCAATAATTAAAGTATGCTTATTTATTCAAGAAGGTAGATTGCATATCTGAGCTAAGAACTTAATGGAACTTCTTTTACCAAACACTACATTTAAACAATTTAATTATCTTCTTAAATTGCTAAAAAAATTTTAATTTACGTATTATTTACTATTTTTATTAAGTTTTGATGTCAATTATTCTCAAATAATTTATTTAATCTGCCTTCTTAAAGCATTCATTGGGATGAGTGATTTAACGGATACAAGACTCGGTGAAATCAAAATATAAGACTTATATAATTTAGTCTTTAGAAATTTGTAGATTAGAAAGAGTAATGTATCACAGAGAGAGAGAAGTTTGTTTTTCTTAACTGATCTTTGGGACACACAATAATATGTGTCCAATCTCAATTTCAATAAAACCAAATTGTGATTTACAAAGGAATGTATCTCATCATTTTATAAATTAAACAAATATACTAATTAAAATGTAATACTTAAAACAAAATCTATGTAAAAAAGAAAGGCCAAGGTAAAAGAGATTGCTTATTTAATAAAATATAATAAATATTATCAAATAGCGATGACAAAAGACGCAGGAATTAAACACTGTATGTGTCGAAAAAGGAGTTACAAATTAACTGCCGAAACCGAGGAAATTTCGGAAAGCATTTATTATTTTGTTTTAAATAATATATAAAAACTGTGTGTATGTGGGAAATGCTTGATGAAGCTATTGCAAATAGTTCTACCATATTAAGCCGATCTATTAGGTTGGTGCGTATGAAATGTCGGATTCTTAAGTGATTGTATAAAACTGCATATCTTTCTTCAAAAGCTGTTTATTCAATCAAAGTATGCTCCATTCGCTTCAATACACTTCACCCAACGAGATTTTAAAGCGTAGATGCCTGTCTTAAAAAAATTTTGGTCTTTAGAATTAATAAACTCTGATATCGAGTTTTTTAGACTGTCTTCATTTTCATAGTGTTTGCCCCTTAAAAACAGCTCTAAATGCTTGAAAAAATGAAAATCGGTCGGCGAGAGATCCGGTGAATATGGTGGATGCTGCAATGATGAGCATACGTTTAACCGATCCAGCTTATTTCGCTCTGTCAGTGCGTGCGGTACCCACTTGTCCATCTTCTTAACCTTGCCAATCTCAGAAAGGTGTCTCAATATCGTTGTATGGTCAACTTTCATCCTGATAGCAAGTTCCCTCGTGGATACGGCTGGATCCGCTTCCACTAGAGCCTTCAGGTCATCATTCTTCACAGACGTTTTGGGTCTTCCGCGCGGCTCATTTTGCAGTGAAAAATCGCCAGTCCGAAATTTTTCGAACCAACGCTGCACTTTCCGATCGTTAACCGTATTCTCCCCAAATGCTTGGTTTATGTTGCGTGCAGCTTTTGCAGCACTATTACCAAGTTTGTACTCATATAAGAAAATGACGCGAATGTCGGCAGAATTCATATCGGCAATAAACTCAAAAGAAATAAAAAAGGGAAGACCTTCGAGAAAACCTATTTTGCTGAAATGAGTCTCTGGCAATGGACAATACGAGTATGAATGAGGTTATGCCAAATACAAAAGTATAACGAAAACAGGGAGGAAAACGTCCGCATGTAAAGAGAATCCGACATTTCATACGCACCAACCTAATACCATATTACTACCGATTTTAAGTAAAAGTATTGATATGCACATACTTCCTAAAACATCAGTATTGTAGATTTAAGCTCTTAAAATATTAATAAATTTGTCTTTATACAAAATCAATGTGATTATAAATAGTATTATAATTATTCTAAAAGATCCTCCCTTGTGGCTTAACGATACAGTTTCACTTATTATATTATAATTGGAGATTACGAATAAAAATAACTAAAAGTAGACTCAATTTAAAATATTCAAGAAGGATTTTTCCGTTTTTCTGTGTGGCGAGTAACACACAAGCAGAAAATATCCTTAATATAATCTATTCGTTAGAAATTAAGGAAAATATTAATATAAGTCAAATTGTTGTTTATCAAACTAAAGTACAGTATATAAATAAAAGCAATTTATTTCTGTGAATTAATTTTGTAAAATAAATATGCATAGTTTTAATTGAAAAACTTGAGATTTTTAGTAACATGTGTGTAATTAAATATACGAGGGTTTCGCATATATTTCTGGTTATTTAAATCATAATTAAAGACTTGATATCTCTTTTAAATAATTTTAGGCTAACATTAGCTAATTAGTTACTACTATTATCAATTTCAATTATAATATCAAATGAGAGATATGGTTTTATCTAATGATTTTAAGATTGAATCTAATCTTAAAATCATTAGATAAGAGCACTGATAATTGCGTGTCCTGTTTGTTATAAACTTTACATTCAGTTCATTAACTATAGCTTGAGGCTTGATCATTTGCGAACAAACATAAACAATATTTTTCTTTTGAAATCCGAATGGTAACCAACTTATTAAAAAGATTTTATGATTTTCATAATGCAAAATTGCATGTAGAGATGATTTTGTTACTTTAGTTTTATAATGAGACCATTAAATATTAAGTGTATTGACTAGAAATGAATAAAATAACTGTAATAACCATTAACAACAGTTCTTTTGAGTTTCATAAGCTATCAGTTATATTGATAGGAGTGATATAGATCAAATTTGTTTTCATTTCAGAAATTGATAGAGAACAAAATAACAGTTCTTCATTGTGACTACTTATAATAAAACTATCAAATTCTTCTTCCAACCATTATATTGTTTGAACTTGAATTTGTCACTCTAGATAAAGTTATTTAGGATATTTCTAGAAAATATGATAACATGCATATACAATTAAAAATCTAACATATCTCTAAAGTAAAAATATATAAAAAAACTCTAGTCTCATTTTAATATTTAATACGACTTTATTTTTATTTAGCAAGGACAAAAATAAATCGCTACGTTTTATTCAAGCATAGTTGAATTGTTATACAGTGTAGCATTTCTTATTCTCATATTCATTACTGATATGACTGATAACATTCATTTTTGTATTTCCTTTTATTGGCAAATGTTTTGATGTGTTTTGATTTAAAATAAGATTGTCGAATTTTTTTTTGTTCCTTTTACAAAACAAACATTTCGTTGACACTGACTGCAGATGTATGCATCATTATGCATATGTATCATCAATAAAGTCAGTTGTTACTTTCAGTATACATATTTATCACATATTTTAAGATTTTCAGTAGCAGAATTATGTCTGACTATACAATTATATGGAAAAAACCTCAATTTATACATAAAAAGCTGTATTTTAAATTTTAATTAGCAGAAAATCTAACAAAATTTAGTGATCCTTTGAAGTGAGGTCATTCAAAGGAATGATAATTGACACCCAAAAAAGAAAATGCCTTGGAAATGTGAGTATCACATTAATAATAATAATAGTTAAAAAAACTCAGGTTGATGAAATTTTCTGAGATTTACAAAAATGCTCGCATAAATAGAAAAACTTTAAGTTGATATTACACATGAATGCAATATATGACTAAGAAATGTCTGAAAAGAGACAAAGATAAACCAGTAAGCACATTTGTCATCTGTGTGATGAAAAAAAAAACATTGAAAAAATTTCAATCAATACATTTTTCGTATTAATATGGCTTAAAGCGTGATTTGCAAACTGTATGTTAAATACGCGAGTAGATATGTAGATGTGCATTTGGTTTTCAGGTGAGTAAGTGCCAATAAGAATATTTAGCAGATAGAATGTATCAAAAGCAATATCCAAGTAATTTGTTTCTGCGCAAAACCAACTTTGTAAATTTAAATTAACGAATATGGCAGACCCAGAAGAATATGTGAGCATAGAGATCTTTGCAAATAACAAAGTTTTACGTACAGCAAAAGTGTAATACTTTTGCACAGGAAACGAATGTATAATTCAACTGTTTAGTACTTATTACGTGAAAAGTACACGAGCTGTTAAGCAGCATAAACTTAATAACCGGCTCATGAAGATGGGGTAAAATATACTTGATGGAAAAACACACATCACACTCTGTATTCACTAAGTATTACGTAAAAACAACGTTACAGGAATTTAATACAGCATAAAAAGATCAAAATAATTTACCTAGAGTTTTTTAATGATTTTGGCCTTCATTTAGAAACTGAGGTACAAGCTAGTCTTCATTTACATGGGTATAAATTGCACGTAAGGAAGGTAACATATTGACCAACTGGTATCACTAACTCAAGATATTAATGCAAAATTCTTACACGCATTTTGATATTCATTTACAAAAGTACATAAAAGTCCTATGGAAAGTCGTATAATGACTTACTAACATCATATTTAATTAGAAATATTAAGTCTAGTTCAATCACAGAAGCTTACATTTTCAAAAATATTAGTTGATTTCCACAAAAAATTGCAACCAATATAATATGCATCCCCCTGATCTTTTACTACTGTTTATGGGACAAAAGCTTATGCTTACAGTAACGCATAAAAAAGAAAATTATTGGGATTAGATATCAAACACATTATCTGAGTTTAGTCATAAAGACAAATGAAATATAAATAGATAAGTCATTTTTCAAGTTATTTATAGAAATGTAGGTTACAAAGAGTTTTTCTCCAACAAAAGGAAGTTTTTAATTAAAGTTGTTTAAACTTATACTTATTGTATTCAAGCTATAATAACAGTGAAAAGCTGTATTTCTGCCATTAGATTATATGTAACAAGCACTCCTGTCACACAATGTTAACAAAACATTCTTAAAACAGCAGTGCTACAAGTAACATGCTACAAATCAGAAGTTACTGAATTCTGTTGCTCGTATTTGACCTCAAATAAGGATCATTTTACAATAAGACATAAACCGAACGCTTTTTCAACTTTTGTTCTTAAAATAATTTTTCAGTTAAATTTTTTAATTTTAAAATTGTTTTCGAATTTACCTGAAATCATGTCTGTTGAATAACTATAGAATTTCTTATAAAATAAAGCAACTTATAAGTAAAAAAGATAATGAATATCACTTATACACAATATCTGGGCAACTATTTTCCCGAAACATTGCGAAAATTACAATAAAATTCAGCATAGACTTGTTACAATGGTGGAACTAAATGGAAATTGAAGTTATTAAAAAAATATTTTTGCGCTCAAATATATGGACACCCAATCCGAAAAACTATAAACAAATTATAAATAATAATTTCAGTGCTTCTATTCATCAAATATTTTATCGAAAATATTTTATACGTTTCTATTAAAACTTAAAAATGTAACATTATTCTTTAATACCAAATAATATTCCTTTTTTAATGAATTCAATTTTAAAAGCACATTTTTGCAAAATATTTTGATAGCATTGCTCTTCAAAATATGAACCCATGTAGGAGTTTTTCTAACACTTATCTAGGAAATATATTTTTTCTTAATACTATTAGAAATATAATTCAAATTTTGATGAATTTTTTGGTTTCTGTAATTGGAAGTAAGCTATTGTAACAATAAGAAAAAGAAAATAATGACGTTTTATTTAGGATTTAAGATGAAAACCTTTCATAAAGTAAAATAAAATTAAGTTATATATACACTGAAAGTCATAAGATAAAAATATATCATGTGTGTCGTAAAATGCATAATATCTTCAAAATGTTTTTTTTTTTTTTTTTTTTGAAATTTGTTTTAACCATAAGGAATTATAAAATCTAGATTCGCAATAAGATGGGGGGGAGATAATATCAAAACATATATTTTCAGAAAAGAAATTTTCAGACTTAATTGTTTTGCATTTATTTAACATTATATCTTTAAGGTGAAATTTCTCCTAAGGAATATAATACCGGGGCTTTTAAGGAAAAACTTAAAAACAAATCTAAATGTGCGCGCATTATTTTACAAATTGCTCATTAATTGTGCTTCTTAAATTGTAAGTTAAATTAATACATTGAAAATAAATATTAACATCGTTATGAGAAATTTTCTTTGATTTTTCTGATACCAATTAAATTTAATTTTGAATGCATGTTATCTTTACAGAAAAATATTTTTTCACGAGAACTTGTAAATTTCAATATTTAAAATCATATTTATTTTTCTGTTTGCTAATAATTAACATTTGAATATTAAATTTCTTAAGAATTACCAGCTAATTTTAAAATCAATACATAGTGAAAGTATATACTCATTTGAATAATATTAATTCGGAACTTGGCTATGTACAAGGAGTATATAATAATTTGGAACTCATTTTCTTGGAGCATTTCCTATCTAAACATAAGAGATAGAAAGATTTTTTGCTTATTTGAATTAAATCTTTCACGCATTTTTATTCATTAGAAATTTTAACAAGTAACTTTTAACTGTTGCTAATCTGATTGTTGAAAAATTAATTCCTATTGCATCTTTTCACATCTATTTTGATTTATTTTGTAATATTTATTCAAAAAAATGTTATCTAAATCAAAGTATTTTTTTAAATTGGGAAATCTGACTTTTTTATCGTAGTTATTGTGAGCTGCAGTTGAAATGGGACACGTTTTAGAGTATATCAATTAATTATTCCATATAATTTTTGATCGACACCTGAGAGTTCATTATTCCTACTTCCAGTATTTGTACAAACGGATTTTTAAAATATTTAATCACATTGATCTTCATATGTCCCCGCTTATATGCTTGTTAGTGCGATTCTGTTTGAACATTTTTTAACCATGATGCAATAATGATCATTATGAGGAAATATTTAACTTTCTTGTTGCTGTAAATCAGATGCTGCTCTATTTATGATAGATATTTCACTGAAGTTTTTAACACCACACAAACATTGATAGCCTCGTACTTTTCATCAATAGTCTGAATTGATTCACGTAAGAGACAAATAGATGAGATTTTTCGTGAAAGTAATTAAATGGAATTATAAAAAATGTCAGTAAATTTCAACTTAATGAATTGGATTCAAATACATACCATCTTTTGGAGTTGCAGTAACATCAACAATTCTGAAAAATGCATACATAATTTAAAACTGCAGAAATGAGACATGAGAAACATAAAAATACATTTAGAATTATGATGTCCGCCAAAAGTTGAAAGTCAAAGTCATCTTTAAATATGAGGAATGTGAGATTGTAAAAATTAGATTCTTTTTGAGAAAAACAAAATAAGTATACTGATTTATCCCACTGCACGAACTTATTAGTTTCCTACAAAAAAAGTAATTGACTTATTAAAAAAATTGACTGATTCTTTATAAAATTTGAGTACAGTTTATATTCATGAGAGAATAACTTGTTGCTTTAAAAGTCAAATTCTATTAAATTAAAAACTGAAGTAGGTGGTACTATTCTTAAAATTTTATTAATTATAAGGCATAATATTAATTATAAACTGCTCAATAATATGATATGGAACTTCGAAATTCAGGAACAGTCTAATTTTAATTCAAATACTTTCAAGTAACAAATGTTTGGAAAAAGTTATAAAACCTAAAAAAGTAAAAAAATAATTTCAATCTAAAAATATATATAGAGACGCTCAAATGTTCTTGAAATTTAGTCCAAAAAATACTTCAGCAGTATTTTATACAAAGTCATTAATGTTAACACTTGAAATGAATGGATAATTAACAAAAATGCAAATATAAATTATTATTATTAAATTATGCAAATGCAAATATAAATATAAATTACAGCATATTAACAAATTAAATAGTTGTTAAATTTAATTTCTTGAAATAAAAATTAATTTCATTACTTTTCTACGCAATATATTAGAAATTTTTGTTGAAAATTTTTAACAGTCCAAAGAAAACATTTTTTTTAAAATCTCAGTATAAAAAACAGAGATGATTGATTCCTCTTTCTCTCTGTTTTGAACATCCACTCTCTTAAAGCCGGGGTGGAATGGTTGATTAGGGCGTCGTTTTCATTATCATTAGGTAGTGAGTTCGAATCCCGGCTTAACCAAAGATGCTTCGTGTTTGTAAAAGGCGGCTAGAGCACGTTAAAACTGAGGGTGGTCGCAATGTCCTCCAAGTGAAATGATACCTCTGGGGTGGCAGACCATGTATTAGAAGAGAGTCTTCTGCTTGATCTCTGTTTCAAAATCACGAAGACTCCACCTGGCTAATTCTATTTAACTGGTAGAGCCCAAATGAGGGATAGGTACAGGGAAGAGTGCTGGTGCAACAACAACTTCCATTCTCTTTTCTTTAAATTTTAGTTCTTTTACCAAATGTTTTTTGTTTTCTTGTAAAGAGAGGAAAGTTTAAAGAAGATAAATATGCTGATTTATATAAATTATTTCGCTGCCATATTTGGTAGGACAAATTTATGTATATCAAACGTAATAATGATTTAATATATAAAAATAAGCTAAATGACATGCAAACAAGTCAGAATGTAATTTATAATTTTTAATATAAATCGTGTTATAAATTCTAAGCAATAAATATTCTCTGAATGCACTTCAGCCATCTCTGTATTATTTATATATTTCACACTTTGTATGAAAATATTATTACTTTCAATTTAGAAGAAATAATTTCTAATAAAAGTGAAATCCCTTTTATTTATTTAAATTATTTTTAATTAAAAATAATCTGAAGTATAATTTATAATACATCAAACTTGTTGAAACAAAAATACATTAATTAAACTTCCTAATATTGTAAACAGTATCCATTAATATTTGAATATTTTTAGTTATTAATTTAATGCCTTTTTATCTAAACAAGCATATAGATAATATAAAATACTTCTTTAATTGTTATTATAAATCAAGGTTAATAAAAAATCCAACACATCTCTAAATACAAAAAAGTTTGAAAAAAAATAATCTCAAGAATTAATAAAATAAACTCGTAAATTTTATAGATATACATATTTTCATATTTTAACTATTTTATTATGTTAAAAACTATTTTAGATCTTAAAAATCGAAAAAAAAACAACTGCCACAAACTTATCATTACTAAAATTGGAAGTAAATATCTACATATTTAGAAATATAGAAATATACATGAAATATAAAGGTCATATTATTTTGATGATATATATATATATATATATATATATATATATATATATATATATATATATATATATATATATATATATATATATATATATATATATATATATATATATATATATATATATATATATATATGTATGTATGTATGTATATATATTTAATGCTAAATATAGGACTAATATGTTAAATTAAAGAGAGTTAAATCATCCTGTCCAAGAGTTAAACTTCTTTTCAGGAAAACTCCTCATGCTTACAAACAAAATTCCGACTAAATTATTTTGTCAAGAAGATGAGAGAAAGCGAACAAATACAGAATGCAGTGTATTAAATGGCTTTTGTCGTGGGATTACTGCATCCCGAAATGCTTTTCACTCATTGTTGACTCGTATTACATAAATCCTTTTTGGTCATCTGCATCAATCCCTGACCTAAGGAAAATGCTAGTCGATTTTTCAAAGATGATCGTCTATGACAGGCGTGATGAAAATAAAGGATTAGTTCATTTGGCCTCACGCTAATACAAAACAGGTAACATCAACGAACCATTAATCAAATGGATAACTCGAAAAGTTGGGAGCGTCCCGAAAATAAATGTCGGCTCTTCTTTCGGAGAGGCTTCAACAGATTTATATTTACATACACAGTTAGAGAATTTAAAGCAAATAAAAAATAATTTATTTTTAATAATTGAGCATTTGTATGCATAATATAGAAATAGATTTAAATGTTCTCAAAAAAGAAACTAATCTTGGAAATATGCAATATTGAAGAGTACCTTGGGCACTTTTACTTAAGAGTAATCGTATTTGCTCAAAATAAAAGTAAAAATAATTGAAAAAACAAATTTAGAAAAGCAATTTAAAAAATCCACCATATCATGTTGAAATAATGGAACTGTAAAATAAAATTACTATAAGCAAACTAAAAAAATTGCAAAAAATGAGGCTCTTTTGATGATGTTAAATTAAGTTTACTGGAGGAAAAAGTTAGAGCTATCAAAGGAAAACAAACTCAAGAAAAAATTCTAAAATTAAATTCCTCTCAGGAAAAAAAGGTGTATTTTTCAAAATTGTTTGTAATTACCCGATAAATTATAGTGAATAGGGTTAATAAAATCAAAAAAAAATTTTATTTTCAATCGATAATGTCGCAAATTATGGGTAGTTTTTTATCTATAAAAGTTTTATTTCTTTGAGCTCGAAAACAGAGGCAACTTAGGCATTAATTTCATGCAATTACGAGGAAAGTTTTGCCAGTGTTTTGGTAAATCTTGACATAGAAATAAAACAATTACCAAAGTCAGTGATAATATTAGTGATCAATCAATCAGTGATAATATTAGTGATAATCAAAGTGAAGCTTCATAAGAATTAAAACTAAGATGGTGCTTAATATTGTTTAGGTTTATTAATTAGACTTATAATTATTAAAGAATTATATTCGAATTATTATTGAATTATATTCAAATTTATTAATTAGACCTAGAATGTTCAAATGAAAGAAGAGCTTAAAATTTTGGAGAATTCTAGAGAACGAAATTGAGGTTCCTCAATACATAATATAAAATGACTTGCTAATAATTTTCTATACTTTTGAAAAATGATGACTAATGTTATAAAAATTAAACCACTTAATTTTCACTTTTTTCAATATACTGTATATAATGAATTTTAAAATTTTTTCATACTATAAAGCTTATTGACACAAACTAAGAACGCATTTCTTATAGTAAATTAACATTTTAATGTAAATTAAATTAACGTTGACAGCAAATTCACAACAATCCCTTAATTTGATAATGCAATAGTAAGTGTTTAAATGAATACATTATATTTTAATTTAATTGGTAATTTCGTATAAAAACTTTAAAGGAAATTTTGAAAATAAATGTTCCTAATAGTTTCTGTAATTATTTTATATTGTACTGTATCAAATTTGTGAAATAAAACATATTTATATGTAAGAAAGATGACATTTACTAACAAGCCATCCGATAGCGGGTTCGAATCCTGGTTCGGATATGAATGTTACTTTCTCTGTTTGTCTTTTTTTATCTTATCACTGTTAGGGCGATAATGACACACCCACGGGTCGCCTCACTATATAATAAGTCATCACCTTCACCTCTTGTAGTTGAATTGGTGTATCCTATGGACAACCGGATATTAGAAAAAAAACATTTACTAACAAGTCTGATAAAAACAGCATAAACATTAAATGTTAAACTTCAGTCTTAATATAGAACGTAAAATTATATCATCTGTGAAAAATCTCAGTTTTACCAGTAAACATATATTGTCAAAAAGCAAATACGCAATAGATTTTTCTGTTGCCAGATCCAAGATTAGGTACTTTCAGATATTCTTAGTATTAGATGTATGACTCACACCAAAAGTTAAAATTCAATTTTACATAAAATGCAGTACTCTCATCTGATTAGACACAGCTAGTGAGTAAAACTTTAAGTAGTTTATACAGTTGTAAATTGTAAATGTATCTGTTTACTACATACATATTTCCTGTAATGCTATGTAAAACTGATCCCGTGTACAAAAAATTTAAACGAAAGACAGATTCTAGTCTCATATTTTTATGAAAGCAAACTTGAAGGAATCAATTTACAATATAGTCTAACCATCTCTACCATACTAGCATAGTTGCGTAATGTTTTGAAAGTAAAGTTTGATTCATTGATGGAATGAAACTCCTAAAAACCTGAAGGCACCTGAAGACTATGTGAGATTGCCTTACAGATATTATTATGCATTGTAACTATACTTTTCCTCATCACCCGTATTAGCTTGTGACGAACTACGTCCCTTAATTTTTGCCTTTATGACGACAACATTGGCAACGTCTACTAGAAAGGGGAAAATTTTTGCTGATATCGCTGTAATATCTGATAAGGCTTAGCGATAAATTCTACTTCACATTTGGAACTGATACCCATGTAATGCAGGTTTGGAGAAGCTATTATCAGTTTCCTGTTTTACACTCTTTTAGGACTGTTATAAAACTATTATTCAAGTGTACTCTAGTGTAGTAGTGTGAAAGATATATCATGATTTGCACGTTACCAATAGCCATTCTAAGTACAAATCCTCATAATTTTCATTCATAATTTTACAGACATCTTGTCGTGGATACAATATAATTCATGTCCTTTCATTTTTAGTCTTATTTTCAGAAACTACTCAAATAGCCTGTACAGCTTATACACTTCTGTATTTTTTCCATATTGTAGATAACATTTCGTGGTTAAACTGATGATTTAACTTTTCTTCAATTCAAAATTTATGGTATACAGTAAACCACCATATTAGTGATACATTTTACAATTATAGAAAATAACACACACAAGCCAATTATTATTCAATTATTCATCTAAATGAATTAATACTTGTATTCAAATTTAAGAAATCGCAATTTAAAAGTGCCTCTTATCATTAACTGAATATAATACACGAATTGTTTCAAGAATAACTCATACACTTTTGTATTTAATCGTGCCTGGTTGTCCAACAGAAGAATTACTAAACTGCAGTATTTTATTGAAAATATAAAGTGACTTTACAAATCAGTCTGGCAGCTTTATGGCTAGCGCTCTGATCTCCATTTGTGGGTTCAATTCTGACCTCGAGTTTGGGTGTTGCAGTGATACGAAATCAGTTTCAATTGTGTGTCTTGGTTTAATTAGCCTTCATGTGAAAAAATGGTGGTTGAGTGAAAAATAAACTAAAATTATAAATTAATCGTTACTTTTGGTTCTTAATAATTTGCATGGTCCTTCACATGGTGAATCATTCTTCAGTAACTGCATTAAAATTCCAATAATTTTAAATTTTTGCAAAGACAGTATTTAAATGGTAAGAAAACAAATAAATTCACATGTGCCTATAATACTTCACATATTATTTATTATACAGTAGTTTTTCCTATTCAGGATTGACAAAATGAAAGAAAATTGGAGAAAATTCAGATCATTGATAAAAAGAATAATTCATCATAACTTCCTAAAATATTTTGAAAGAAAAGTATAAAAAAATCGTTTCATAAATTTTGGTGTAATTATTCATTAGAAATTTAAGTCATCAAATTTACTTTCCTTGTTTTGTTTTTATTCCCACCATAATATCAATAACCGTCATTTGTATAGATGTTATTAATTTTTTGCAAGAATGAATCTCGGGTCTTTGCAGAAAAATTAATAACATCTCTACGAATATCGTTTCTCAATGTTTTCATATCAAATATTTTAGTGAATGAAAGATTCATTCATTTAAATTCACATTTTGCAAGTCCTGGAGCAAATATTTATTTTGAAATTCCGAATACTGCCAAGTACTTCTCCCTTACTCTTATAAATGTTGTAATAGCAATTAATGTATTGTCATCAGTTTTCTACATTTATTGGAGTATTATTAGAATTTCATTTATAATCAAAAATTATAAATTTTAAGTACTAATACGATTAGAAAACTGAACTGATAAATGATTTTTCATTACATTTAAAATATTTATAGACAGCAAACTATTTAAAATGTATTGCCTCAGAAAGATGTTTATATTACTAAAGGAGGATGAGTTGAATGTGTAAATTTGTTATGATATTTTGAGTATATAGAGTTGGAACATTTATTAGGACATTTGAAATATTTTTAACAATAAAGTCAATAAAAATTTACATAAATATTTTATGTGATAATTTTCTATTTATTATGAAACATTTATTTCTTTTTTAATGAAAATTTTATTTGACGTACAACCAGAAGCAGAAAGTGGGAATTAAAAACAAAAAATATAATTAATAGGTTTAAATTATGAATACATTTGAAAATTAAAACAAAATTTAATATTTATGTGTTTATAAATTGAATTCCACTTGATTGATAAAAAGCTAAAGCATAGGAGAATAGTGAAATTGAGGTATTTCTTTATTTTCTTAAATGCTTATAAAAATTTTGCAAGTTAATTTTGAAAAGAAGTCTAACAATGTTTGTATGAAACTTCACCAAACATAGTTAAGAAGACTGTTTTTTTATTATATTATAAGATTTAAATTCGAAAATAATATATAAAAAATATAAAAGTATTTTTCGATTGAAAAATAAATTATGAAAATAAAAAAATACATTCATTTTAATAATGTTTGAATTTCAGGAATTTACATGATAGTGGTTATTACCTACTGAGTGCATTACTCAACAGCCATAAACTTTACTGTGATCTGTGACTCAATAATAAAGTACACTACAGGTCATTAAAATTGCTACACCAGGAAAGCGGCACACCACACACGTGAAATTTGCATGACAGGTAGAACTTGCTGTGATATGCAAATGATTAGATTTTCAGCGCATTCATTCATTCAGCGCACCCTGGCCAGCACGTTCTCCTGATCTGTCACAAATTGAGAACGTGTGGTCAATGGTTGCCGAGCGATTGGCACGCCCTCACTCACCATCCACGACTGTCGATGAACTATGGTATAGTGTTGAAGCTGCATGGACTGAGATCCCCGTACATGCCATACAATCTCTGTTTGACTCCATGCCTAGGCGGATAAATGCTGTTATTGCAGCCAGAGGTGGCTGCTCTGGGTACTGAATTCTCAAGATCTATACATCCTAATTTCCTGTAAATCTAATCACTTGTTCTTTCCACTATAATGTATGTGTCCAATAAATATCGTTCTGTTATTTGCATTCCTTCTTGATGTAGCAATTTTAATGGCCAGTAGTGTATATTAAATCGTCACACATCCTTTATTAATCCATCCTATATTATTAATCCTTACTAATCCAATAAAAGTCTAGTGGATCACATTATTGTTGGAGATATTATAGATGATACAGTAGATAAATTGTTTGCTGACGAGCAAAACAGCTATTGAAAAATACATTCAAATAACTAATATATTGAGAGATTATTATTGCACGTAGAACTGGCCAAATTAAATAAATAAAATATCCAACGAAAAAATACTTCGATGTTTCGTCTTGTAAAGCGTGTAAATGTGTATAAATTTTTAGAATACATTTCTAATTTTAATGATAAAATCTGTATATTTTTGCAAAATTATTTGCTTATTTTTAGCCGTTGTATGGAGTTACTTTTTCAAAACTTCTAAAAGAAAAAATTTAATTTAATTTTTATTTAATTGCAATAACGAAAACAGGTTTCTTTTTTTGCATTCAACAACTGAACTTGTTAAACGCAAATTAAAATAATATTACATGCTAAAATAATATATGAAATAATATAGGTAATCAGAGTAACTTTATTTAAATACCTTCTAAGGACAATACTTTTGCATTTGAAATTGATTTATTTTCCTGTTAATTTCAAGCTGAAATTAAAAAAAATTGCTAGTCAAACTATCATAATTTGTTGCATTGATAATAAATTAAGAATAAATAAATATAAATATTTCTAGCTGTTTTCTATTATATATTAATGCGTAACTTTTAAATCATACTGTCCTTATGTTATCATTTATTATTGTTGTTACTAATGACACTTGGACACGCCAAGCTCGCTCTGCTTTGGCTATGCGAATTTAAGTCGATTGGGAGCGTCTTTCGTTTTAATCAGAGCACCATGAAGGTGAAAGTACGACTTTGCTCTACACACATGCCATAGGTACTCGTTTATAGGGTAGTCAACCCTTCACACCTCATTCATACAAGGAAAGGACAAAGACGGGATAGATAGGGAGAGAAAGTGCATCCATGCCCGAACCGGGATTCGAACCCAGGACCTGCTTATCCACAGTCAGGCACTCTGACCACTAGACAAGTTGGGTGGCGTTATCATTTATACTAAGATCAATTGATATTAAATAATTAAATTACTTGTATAGTCTTGCTATAAATATTAACATCATAAGCCGTAATATATTTGAAATTAAGCTTAATATACATGCTTCTGAAGTACATTTGTATTCAAAACTTTATGTTCATTGAAAGGAAAGTGCTGTCGGATGCGGCTTTTTTTTCCTTATCTCACCTATTTTCTATATACAACAATAAATTGTTAGTGAAAAATTTGTAAAAAACCTCCTTGTCATGAAAGCTACGTTCAAGCCATTGTCTTGAAGCTGATGATATAGTATCTTCCATCCATATTTATAAATTTTAATAAGAACAACACTCCATCACAAACAAATTATATTTCCTACATTGGGTGTGTGTGTGTCCTCTAGATTCCCCTATGCCTCCAAATTTCTCCTGATTGAATATGCTTAAAATATGTGGCGTAAGCAATTTTCGCTGTCTCCAAAAGTTTCTTGGCGAGAAGTAATTCCAACATGTGATTTATAATTCATATGGGGCATTAGTGCTTATCAGCTGATCATACTCTGAACTCTGTATTCCAAAAATACCATCGAACTCTTATTAATGAGTTTTTAGCAGGATTTGCTATAGAGAAATATCGGCCATGTTTGGACTTATTAATTTCAGAGCATATATTTGCGTCATTATAAGAAATGTTTTTTTTTACCACCAATTCGCCACAAACTGTTTTTGTACTGTTAAACATAAATAAAACAAAGTATTGTTTGTTGTTCCAATATTTTGATCATAAGAGTACCTTCTTAAACATTTAATGACAAGTTTCAAAGCAATGTTTCTATTCTTTCTGACTACATATATTTGCAATGGAGTAATTTTTTTGCACATAATAATATTAGAGAATGTACGCAATCATTGTATTACTGCTTGTTTACCCATGTAAAATTTAAATAACAATTGGAAGCTGAAATATAATGTCAAATGGAAGAAACTGTCAATCATTAACATCTCAAATGTGTTCAGTGAGTAACAAGTAAGAGAAGCAATACAGTCCAGTGTAAAATGTAGTTTAATATAGTAGTTTAATGTAGTGTAAAATGTAGTTTAATATAGAATGGGTTCTGAAATATTTCAAAATGGCTGTGTGCAACTACCTACCCTTTCATATCATTATAATTTTGGATAATCTGTGTGACTTGAATGAGGACTAAAAGCTCTGCCTATAGTACAGAAATTTATACCTTACTTCAGGAATAAGCCTGAATATCTCCAAAGTTTTATTGACAAATTTAGCTTGTAAATCTTAGGATCATCGCACGCCCATTATTAAGTCTAAGACAAAAAATTCAATATTCAAGAGGATTTCTCTCTATTTTAGTATTCAATGTTATCTAGCTTTACAAAGAAGAGGTGTTACAGTATTGTTGAATGGATTCAATTGAATGCCACCATTGGATACTTCTTCTTCTTCTTAGAGTTGGGTTTGTATGTCATTGGGCACCTCTGCTTTTATCAGCATTTTGTACCATTAATTCCAAACCCAATGTTTCCTAGTTCCAGTTGCTCGGGTCACCCACTTTATTAATAAAGTCCGATAACCCTTTAATGGAGTCTAGGTGTAACTCTCTAGTATGGATGATACCTAAAGAAGCTAATCTAGGGAGGGCAAGAGCCTCGCGTTCGTAAATGATATGCTCTGCCGTTTCCATTTGTGTATGACATTTCCAGCAGATAGGGTCTCGCTGAAACAGTCCCATCTGGTCAGAAAGTCAGTCATGCTAGGGATAGCTTCCTGACTTTCACCAGAAAAAGATGGTTTGGAGGTCATTTCTACCTCAAGTGAAGGATTCATTGCTGCCCCTTTACAAGATTGCCTCTGAGTTCCCTTGTCTTTTTCAGCAAGGTCTACTTCAGAGGCTTCACCTGCAAATGCAGAAAGGTTTGTTACCTCTTGTGTCTTTTTAGCCACAAGATAACAAATAAAAAGCTCAGGTAATATAAGTCCAACCAGCATTGCCTGAGTTACTGGGCAAGGCAAATTACTCTAGAAGTTCGCCAGGCAACTAGAAGCTCCGTTAAGGCACCAATACTGCGGTGCCAATTAGCCCTAGGCACGGATCGCATAACATCAGGGTTTACGGTAGCTGGTTCGCGGTCTCTGATTTTATATTCAAGGCTATCCTGTCATTCCTACAGGACATTCGGCGATCCACCACCTGCCGACGCACCTGGTGGCTGCTCAAGCCCCAGGAAGGTACACGTACCCCTGGTTCCAGGATTGGATACTTGGTTCTCTGGCTGATATTATGCAAAATTCTTCAGATAGTTTGTATTGAAGTTGCTGAAAGCATTGGAAGTGATATTAACTACAAAATTTTGTGCACAGTTGATTTATTTTTTACTAAATGTACACTGTTTCATTCACCCCAATTCCTTGAGATCGATCGAGTATTGTGTATGATGCTACTAAATATGTAGTGATATGTGGCAGAGTAAAATTGTATGCATCCTTCTTTTAAAGACTGTGGTGTCTCTCATTTTTCGATGGAAAATAGCTTATAATGCTTTGTCTTACACGATTCACCACTCAAATAAGAGACTTAAACCTATTGTTTACTGGTATTATCTCGTGAATTATAAACATTTTATTTGAATTTTTTGTGGAGTACAAAAATTTTAATGGTACTGATATTTATGCCATTAAAGCTCTTCTTATGAGATTTCATTATTATGAATAAGAACATGTATGTATATTAATAGGCTCAAGCAAAAATTATAATATGTATATGACTTTTAAAAACACTTATCATTCTGATAGTTTAGCCAGTCTATAACATATAACTACATATTTTTAGCAAAAAATATTAAGAATTAATTATAAACATATTAGTTAAAATATTTAGATTTATAATTATAATTAATATTTTGTTTAATGTAATATTTCTAAGAAATTTGATAAAATAAATTGTTCAATTAATAAATATTATAAGAAAATAAATTTCTTAATTTAATTATTTCAAATATTCAATAAATCCATTATCTATAAGTACTATCAGTTTTCCTATTTGATATTATACAAAATATACTATAATCAAATGAACTAACTAAAATTATTTGAATGTCTAATGGTAATTTAATTTTAGTAGAGCTTAATTTGTGTTTCAACTTTCTTTTTTTTTTATCAAAACAGAAATATTTCATCAATGTAACTCAAATGAAATATTATCTTTTAAATAAAGACAGGTAAATTTTTTCTAATAACTTATGTAATAATTTACTTTTCAATTTCTTCTGTGCATTAAACAAACTCATTATCTAAATGAGCAGGAATGACAGTAACTTTGTATCATTAGTTTTCATTAAAATACATGTTTATTCTCATTTAACTTTGTTAATTATTAACACTACATTTATTTAGGCGCACTTTAAAAAATTATATTATTAAAGAAGTAATCAAATCTATTATTATGAATATAAAAAATTTCTTATTAAACTTCAAAAATGAAAATGTTACAATTTGCATGATTTAAGTATTTCTTTTATAGATTCAAAATAAGATCATTTTGAGTTTTCTTAATGATCTGGTAGAGAAAAAGATTTTTGTTTTTTATATTGAACTGTGTGTGTGTGTGTGTGTGTGTGTGTGTGTGTGTGTGTGTGTGTGTGTGTGTGTGTGTGTGTGTGTGTGTGTGTGTGTGTGTGTGTGTGTGTGTGTGGATCAACAAATTACTGATAGATCTGTAATGTATCATTAGACATATAATTGTTCTTAAGGATTATATTAAGATAAAAGAGGTTCTATTTTACATGAAAAATTCATTCAATAAAAATCTGTTTATTAATTCATTAGTTTGTTTGATTTAAATTGTTGTTATCAGTGTCTTCATTGAAAAATTTAAAAAATTGTATAAAACTCTCTAATCTAAGTTAAATTGTGATAGGAACGAATAATGGAAATATAAAATATATTTCTTACAATATTTTAATAAATATTAAAGCTTTTCTTAATCATTCTTTAAATTAATATTTTCACCATATAGTGATACTCAGAAAAACAATACAGAACTTTCTTTAATGAGTTATAATTTGATGAGTAATTATAGCAACTATATTTAAAAATTTTTACGAGTCTCTTTGAAAAGGAAACTTTCTATTTTCATTAATAGTACTTTTCAAAAATTGAGGGTATTACAGCACTCAATGTGTATCAGATTTTCCAAACACGTTTATAATATTAAATAAATCTTCTTAGTAATTAATTTGGAGAAAAATAACTGATTGAATTCAATACGATCTTTTCTAAGGGTATTAAATTATATATTAATCTTTTGTGTGATTGGTTGAGTTTTAGGCAGTAAAAATATTAATTCCTTTTAAATAAAATTCCACTTAATATTTTAATTTAACCACTATAGCTAACTTTTGCCTTATTTTCTTATTTACTATTAATAAAATTATATAGTGTGTTTTGCGAGAAAAAATATTTCGCACTAATGTTGATATTCAAACAATTCTTGTATTAATTTACTATACTTAGAAAAGCAATAGTTTTCAATCATTACTACAGGAAACATATAGCCCTCAATGTAATTTTATGGTGTTCATAAAATTCAGTGAATAGATACCTTTCACTAATACATCTCTTCCAGAAACTTCATAATATCACCATGAAAAATAACACACTATTCAGAACTTGTAAGATTCAATTCCCTGTCAAACCCAAGTTGTATTACACGTCAAAAAATGATCCTACTAAATATTTTTAAAGATTTCAAAATAAATCTAAGATAATCGATACAAAACAATAAAAAAGAAGTTTTAAAAATTCAAACTTTTCAATAATTAATGATAACGACTGAGATAAATAAGTTGTATAGTATGTTTCATATCATATGTATATTCTAAGATGAATAGTTTCAGTGCTTAGTTTTAAGTTAAAATTTGTTAATTTTTAATAAAACTACAAAAATAATACCAATTAAACGTGAAATATCATAAATAAAAGTTCAACATTGAAGAAGTAAGATGAGATAACTATGACTTCTTAAGATCCTTTAGGTAATTAGATTTTAATACAGATTTGAATTGCTATTTTATATACTTTCTTATTAATAATCAACCCAAAAACATAAGCAATAAGAGTGACTAAAAGTTATAGATCGATATTTCAATGGTATGCACAAGAATCAATTCAATGGAATATACTATTTTGAATATAAACTTATTCTTTATCTCAAACTATATTAAAATTATTTGTATTCACATACTAATGAAAAAAAAATTTGAACAATTTTACTCAGACAGTTATTAAATTGAATTTATAATGTATTGTAAAGAATATTTTTTAAAACTGTTGTTTATAAAGGTAAACATTATTTTATTTATTGTTATCTCAAATCGCAGAAAAGGAAAATTATTACAATAGCTTTTAAATCTATTATTATGCTTTATTTAGTGTAAAATTTATATTTGAAACTAAATGATATTTCCATGTATATACATACAAAGAAAATAAATGTGCCTTACCAATATATCTTGCGAACGATTCTAATAAGGCTGAAATAGTAATTGTAACTAATTAAAAAGTGAAGTGTCCTAATATAAGTGAATTTTTTAAGAAATTCAAACAAATAATTACGAATGAAACAGACCTTGATCAGCTGAGTTGAAGAAAGAATCGAGAAATGTTGAAGAAAGGTTTCTATTTACCAAAATATACGTCGTAGTTTTTCCTTCCACAAAATAAAAAAAAACACTTTTCACACTAATTGTGTATTAAAAACTTTTTCTATATAAAGACCAAACTGATTTCTTTCATTGTCAACCAATCAACATGTTTGTAAGCATGAGCCACAAGAAGCAATTAAAAGAAGCCTCATGAAAGTTACATGAAATTTTAAGGAAATTGATGTGTCCAAACCGGATCTGGGCTAGTTGCAATAAAAAATATAAACAGTGACTGAAAATTAAACAGCAGCAATAATTTTTTTTCATTAACGTTGATGTATTTCTTACATCAGTTGTGTGTTTTGAAGGAAAAGTCTATTTCAATGAGGTTTTTTAATGCTGAGTTTTATTAGTTAATGAGCTTTTCTAAAATTGTATTTTCAGTGATGCTCTCCAATATTTCTTCTACAATTAAGAAATTGTTGTTGGTATTTCATTTGCACTCCTGAATTTGGGTACGAAATATTTCTATTAGTTCACGTATGTCAATAATTTAAATGATTTATATATTCTTAAATAATATATTTATTGAACAAACATATTATACAAAAAATAAAAAAGTAATTAAATTTTCGTTCGTGAGTTATTTCGCGTATAGCGTTTCTTCAGTCTGGAATGGTAAAAGATAGATACATGAGCATAAACACAACAAAACTGTAACGACCCTTTTCAAAGTGTTGAAAATATGAAAAAGTGCCTGAGATGTATATCCAATAGTGCTTCATATCATTATTCCGGATGATGAACCAGTGTGATAATATCTAATGCACATGAGCATTGTTTTTTTCAAACTGCCGCCAAACTTAGTGGCCAGCATCATGACCTTGTTAACAGAACTGAGTTTTTTTCTAAAAACCCCATGTCTCGTATTCCTGTGTCCAAATTGACTGCATCGTTGAAGACACTTTAGTCTGTGATGCAAAGTCAAGGGTTGCCGAAGCTACACAGGCTGGACAAATAATGTGAACACCTGGAAAAGGAAAATTTTTTTGTTAATAAGCCGTTGGTCCTCATGCATGAATTTCAGCTTGTATCCTACTTAGAATTTTCAAACACAAGTCACTTCATTCAAATTTCAAAAACGTCCTTAATACAGAAAGAGTCTTTGAAGGAGGAATCAGCTCTGCTGCTTGTTTTCCAAAATATCCCACAAAGATTCAATTATATTGAAATGAGGGGACTGAGAGCGCCACATGAGGTGCTCTAATTTGTCGTCGTGTTCATAAAACAAGTCTCAGGGAATTGCATAAGTATGAATAAGGACATTATCATCTTGAAAGAAAGGTCATTTTCGAAGAAACAGTTTACATCATTGAGTGAATATGATAGGTTAAAATACTAATATTACCCTCTCCTGTAACACAGCCATTCTAAACAACAAGTGGACCAAGGCAAGTGCTATCACACACAAGATTATCTCTAAATCACGATCATGCTTAACCGTAAGCTGAAAATAATCGACTTGATACACTTCTGGTGGCGTTCTTCGAATGTAAATAAGTCCATTTGTTGAGAATAACGTGAAAGATGATTCCCTTGACCATTCTCCAAGTTCTTGTGTTCAATTTTATTACTCGCGACATTATATTTGTCTCTTCAAATCATTGCATTGTGTAATCGATGATTTTGAAATACCCTACCAAGAATATTTGCCATATGTAGTTCACGCTAAATAGTTTTTGATGAAATTCTCTATTTGTTTCCCATAGCTGTACGTTCATCTCAAGTGTTATCTAGGATGCTGTTGTTGGGTATCCTTTTGCCTCAAACCTTTTTGCTTGAAAATCCTTTTGTCTGTCATTCAGCTTCGCCTTTCGACCACTGTTATGGGCTCCTAAATAATTTTTTTCCGTTTTTCAAATATACTGATATTACATGTGACACGGTACTTTTAAAAACACCTAGAAGTTTGGCTTTTATCGTTACTGAGGATCTTTAAAGATGAGACATAACAATTATGCCTCTTTCAAATTTTGAGAGATCAACTATAGCCCAATTTTAACGGAGAAATGTATTGCATTCCGACTTCTGTCATTGCTAGTAGAAGACTGATGTATATATTTAATCAACCGATAAATGGTACAGATCATCATCAGCTGCAGGAATACACATTAGGTACTTCCGAATGTTATTTCGTCCCAAATATTTATGTTATTTTGTTCAACCCCTGTATACTCTTGGAGTTGACTGTCCAAGCTGATGTAAACGCCATTAAAAATGATTGTGCAACCTTACAAACGACCCTATTAACTGACTCAAGACTCCTGACATCGCTGTAAGATACATTTTAAAGCCATGAAGTTAACATATCTGTCCTCTCTGCTGCTAGTGCTAGCTTAAGCCCGAAGTCCAACACGGCGTTCCATATAACTTTCTTGAACCAATCGCTTCTTTTTTCTGCAGTCATGAGATCACGACAGACAGGTGAAATACTGCGATACGAAAATCGAAACCGATAGGCTATGATTCAATGTCTATCAAAAACATAAACTTGCTGGTAAGCATTTTTTCTTTTTACGCGAGACATCATAACAACTTTTCACAATCAACCACGTTCAAAAACACTATGTGAATGGTAAAGCCGCAAAACATTTTTTTTTAAATTTAGACACATTGCAGTACTAAACATACCGCTTATTTTATATGGAAACATTGAAAACGCTTATCATTTTTATAACACAATATATCTTCCTATCGTGTAAGTTTCAAATATACAGTTCGTCACCTTATCAGTGTAAGTTTAATATCCATTTGTCGGATTGATTGATCGAAGTATTGTTTTTAATGTGTTATTTCATTTATGAAATGAATTCGGGAATACTTTATGCTGTTTATTTAAACATATTCCAACTTCATATATATATATTATTTTTTACTACTTCTGGCTGTAATAAAATTTAAAAACAAATAAGATATATCAAAATCTAATATGATCCAAACCAATATCTTTAATATATGTATAATATCGTTTCCATTTAATTATCCATTTGGGATTCTATTGCAATTCAGTTTTCCATTCCAATTTTAAAAAAAATTATCAAAAAGTAAAATATAACCAAAATATTTGCTGATATTAAACTTAATTCTCATATCAAAAAACTTGATAAAAACAAAACATTAATATCAAATACCTTGAGAGTTTATCTATATTTTTAATTTTCATGAACAATAATACAATTCATAAATAACTAATGCATTTCTTTATATACAGATATATGATGAAAATTTTACTCTGATATTTCCATATATTTACTGTGGGCTTATTATGGTCTACTGATAAAATTAAATTGATCGGAGTAAAATGTCCTGGATTTAATCCTTGCCATTGTTGAATAATGTTAGATTGGTGTTCAATTTCTGAAGGCACATCTGTCACGGTAGTACCTGTGTGTTTCCTTGGTTTTGTTTCTTATGGATACATCAGTAGGGCATAATATCTATGAAAAGTCTTCGCAGAAATCAGAAACAATGGATTCTCAAATATCTTACAAAATATTTCTCTTATTAATATGTCTACTTCGCTATTGCAACTGCATTTACTTCAGGTTCATTAACCGAATTGCGAATTTAAAATTTGTAATTATATACAAGCTTTTCAAATAGAAAGCTAATTAAAAATCAAATTAAAAAATAAAGTAAATTTGAAAACATAAACTTCAGAGAATACTGCCAACAAATATAGTAAAACATAAAATTAAATTTATACTCATTTAGAATAGCTTTTCACTTAAAATACCTATTGTTAAGAACATGACAATTTCTCGAAGCGCAAAACATTTAAAATCCGGTTAGTATATACAAACATTATAAGAATCATTGAACTTGGATTCATATTTTGAACACTATTAGCATAAACATTAAAAGAGACATAGTTTTTATTAAAGGAAAAGAAAAAAGATTTAGAAGAATAAGAGCTTAAGTTAACATTTGTTGAAAAGACCATCACAAAATTCCATGCCACACACATGGATAAATATTAGGAGAAAATTATTTAACGACCATAATCACTATAAACACGAGAGTCTGATTAAATCATTTAATTTAGATTACAAGATTGCAACCCATTCACCTACTATATTCCCTCGATTTTATTAATTTATATAAAACAAAACTTTTATATAATTACTATATAACTAAAAAGAGTCCCCTGGGTATTATTTATCATCTAATAATTCGTGTGCTAGAGAGAGAGAGAGAGAACATATATATATATATATATATATATATATATATATTATTATTATATTATATATATATATATATATATATATATATATATATATATATATATATATATATATACTCTTTAATGCATCACCGCGATTTAATGATTAACTTTCATAAATTTCCACGCTTCTTCGAATGACTTATACCATAACAAATTAATGAAAATAGAATTTAATGGGATGAAACTATTATATTTTTTATTACTAACAAACTTTAATATGCTTCAAAATTCCAAAAATAAGATGTTCTGCCTATTTAAAAATATTCAGTTTGAATTTATTGTGATAGTAAATAATTAAAAGTTAGAACTTTACATACAGTGAGTGTAAAAAGTATTCGTACAGTACGACAATTGATTTAAAAGAGATTCGTTCATAAAAATTATAAATATAAATTCCGTTTTAATTAATTAGAAATATATAATAGAACATATTTTCACTAATTTCATGTGTAATTTACAAAAAAATAATTTTATACATGAAGAAATATTTACAAAACTGAAACACTCCAAAATTTTGTGGTGTAAAAAGTATTCGTACAACAGGCATATATTGGCCAACACAATCATAATATTACTGCTAATACCTTGTAGGATATTCTTTAGCTCGAATAACTGCCTTGAGTGTTCTTTGGCATCGATTCCACCAATTTTGATGTTATTGAGCTAGGTATGGCGTCTCATTCTTGATTAAGAGCTGATTATAAATCATTTTTATTAGAAATATGTCTGGATCTAATATTTTTATCAAGAACGTCCCAAAAATTCTCGATGGGTTTGAGGTCCGGCGATTGAGGAGGAAGTTTCATGAACTTTGGGGTATTATATAGTTTCCAGAGCCTTGTGTTTAGGGCTGTGTGCTTGAGGTCGTTATCATGCATGCAAACGTAATCACCATTTAAGCCCATTTTTGTTGCACTAGGTCCTAAATTATTGTTTAAAATGTCAATATAAAGTTGATGATTCATAATGCTTTTAATTAAGACTAATTTGCCCACCCCAGAAGCACTCATACACCCTCAAACAAGCAGACTTCCACTACCATGTTTCACTGTTGGCATTAAAATCATAGGATGCATTTCTGCATTGAGCTTTCTCCATACCATTCATCTCCCGTCCGATCCAAATATGTCGTATTTACTTTCGTCTGCAAAGATAATCTTTCTCCAGAATTCTGGACTTTCATAACGTATTGCTTGGCGAAAGACAATCGCAGCTTCCGATTCTTCTCATTAACAAAGAATTTTCGTCTCGCAACACGGCCATGGAAGCCTTCATTTCTGCATGCATTTCGAATAGTACTTACAGAAACTATTGTTCCTATGTTCTTCAGTTCTGATGTTAATGTAGGAGCTCTTTTTTGGGATCCTTCTTTAATGAACGTACCAGAAACCGTCTGTTAGATGATGTCAATAGAAGGGTCGCCCAGTACCAGAATTGTTTTGAACCGTTAGAGTGGCAGCAAACTTTTTTGTGATTGACTGCGCAGTTGAACGGGGTCTACCAACCAGATCAGAAAACTTGTTGTACGATTTACCATTTTTACGGATCTTTAAAATCACAGTTCTCTTTCGGAAACACTTGTCGCTTTACTTTTACGACCCATTACAGAATTTCTAGTTTCTCACTACATTAAAATTTCCACTGAAGAACCTTTTAAGTAACTTACAAGATGACGGCAATTAACTACATATTAATGGCTAAGCCAATCACAAAATATAACAAAAAAAATTTGCATTTCTTTCAGTGTACGAATACTTTTTACACCACAAGATGTTGGATTGTTATAGTTTTGTAAATATTTATTCATGTGTAAAATTATTTTTCTGTAAATTTCACATGAAACTAGTGAAAATATGTTCTATTATGTATTTATTATTAATTAAAATGGAATTTATGTTTATAATTTTTATGAATGGATCTTTTTTAAATCAACTGTCGTACTGCACGAATACTTTTTACACTCACTGTAGCCTTTATTGTAAGAAACTGAAAAATACTACATTCAATATTGACGAATGGCTTATATGTAACCAGTATTTAATATTGATATCAGATTTTTGGATTTAAAAATTGGTGTTAAATGTAGACTATATTCGTATTTTAACATGCAAATGGAATTTATGAAATCTGTAAAATGAAAAAATTACAATCCATTACATACTTTTTTAAATTTTTTTAATTGAAATTTTAAAAATACTTCAATTAATTTGAACTAAAAATTTAAATTTTTTCATACACATAACTTTAAAACTAATTTCAATAGCAGATAAGCTTTTATGAAATAAAGCAAATAAGCATTTTCATTCGAAATCAGAAATGCATTTTATAATTTTCGCTACATGTATGCATAAATGTAAGCAGAATTCTTGTTCATTGACTTTTTGTGAGAGAGATTAAGTTCCTATTTCTAAACAATAAAACATTTATTTTATTTATTGATTAAAATCGAAATAATGTTAGAACTAATCTTAACATTAAAGGTCAATTTTTAAAAATTCTTATGATCGTAGTAAATTTCTAAACGTATTACTCCCACATTATTTGCAAACCTATTCAAACTGAAATTGACCATTACCTATCAGAGTATTTTATAGCTTTCTTACAGGTGTTTTATTTAAAACGTACTTCTTAGTATCATATCATTAATTTTTTTCCAGAATCATCACTTATTTTATTTATATATTTATGGGTCAAATGTAAAAACCGTTATAGCTTTTCAGAGACAGAGAGAGAAGCAAAAGAAGTTACGCTTCTTTATAAATCTTTCAATAAAATATTTTAAATCAGTTACATCATTTAATAAACAACGGTCTGCTTTTATTTTCGCGCTCAAACCAGTTCCACCTGAATAATTATGTAAATTTGTGGGTGTCCCCTGGTTGCATCTAGCCAGTAAAAGATTAAAACGAAACACAACGAGGAAGTGTTCTTTTTTTTTACCATGTTGGCGCTAAAAATGGGTGTGACGTAACGCGCCCCCCGATGTGAAAATAACGAAGGGCATTTTGACCCGCTAGTGGCTATCTCTACACGCCTTTCAGAGGGTTAACGAGAAGTGAATGACGCCGAAGGCTAGGATAACAAACAAGTGGAGTCAACCAACCTTATTTTTTTCCAGATGCAAGTGAGAAGCAAGGGCTGAGAGCAAACAAATTTCTATCTTTGGCGGAACTTGTTATGAAAAGAAATCGCCTATTTCAAATTATGGTCAGGCTCTCTGAATCACCCATTACTTCCCTTTAAAAGATCCCTTATTTTAAAATTTTAAACGATAGCCCGACATTTTTCTCATCAATTTGCAAACTCGGGCGGCAGCTTAAAACCACATATATAGATCTTCCCCTTTAGATTGTCATTTGACCCTACTTGGAAGAACTTATTTACTGTAATTTTTCAATTATAAGCATTTGGTTCACATCTTCGAATCATGTCAAAGTGAAACACTTTTTAATTTCATTCCTTTTCATGCAATCCGAATTCTGTAAATAATCTTGGGTGCGCTTTTAATGTAGAAAATAAATTTAATAATAAATTATATATATATATATATATATATATATATATATATATATATATATATATATATATATATATATATATATATATATATATATATATATAATTTTTAATCGAGTTTTTATGTCATGCTATTTAATTAGAAAATATTTATATACTGTAGCTTTATTTATAATAATTTTAATTTTAGATCAATCCTTTAAATTAGAAAATATTATAACTCAAGCAATTTAGATTTAAAATTTAATAAAATGTATATAATTGCAAAGGGTGGTTTAGCATTTAAATTTTATGTTACAGATCAATGCCACATTAGTTTCCTTACAACAAAGAGAAACACAGGAGAGTAAATTAATTTTAATAAAGCATACTTGCGAAAATTTTATTAGTTATTGCAGTGAATTTGTTTACTCATTAGCGCGAAACATCTAATGACTTCCAGTATAAATATTTTAATATTTGCTGGCAAAAATTTTTCTATTTAATCCTGTATATTTGTTCTACACATATATTTTAAATTTATTAGTGTATGAATGAAAGTTAAATAATTTCATTAGCGAATGTCATGTAGTAAACAACAACACAAGAATGATATATAACCATTTAAAACATTTTACTTAATTATAAAATATTTTGAAGCGTCTTAGAAAAAAATTATGATGCACACATGCTGTAAAATGAGCTTAATTCTTCTCAAATAGAAGTTTAAAATAATTCTCACCTAAGCAATATATATATATATATATATATATATATATATATATATATATATATATATATATATATATATATATATATATATATATATATATATATATATATATATATATATAAAGTTTTAGATACTATCCTCACTTTAAAACAATGCTTAGAAATACATTTGCTAAACTCAGGCTCACTATGATTGAGAACGAAAAAAAGTATTTTGAAGTCATTAAAAACCAGTGCCAAACTGGTCATCCAATAGTGTGGTCTTTCGTTCAACTGTTAGTGGCTTCGATTCTGACCTCGGGTGTGGATGTTTTTAACTGTATGGAATTTTTTAGCAAATTTATAACATTTATTTATTTTAAATTGTAAATTCCAGTCAAACTAACTCTTGTTATATAATTATTGTTATAGTTTATTAGGAGAATACTGAACCAACTGTGTAACCTTAAAAATGTAATGGAAACTATATTTAGCTGTACTATTTATCAATTTGAAGAAAAGTGTATGCTTCTTACTACTCTTATGCATTTAATTATTTATAGAAATATTAAAGTAAATTAATGAATTTCATAAATTTTAATTAGCAAAAATATCTCATTTCCCAGAAAATTACTACAATTTCAAAAATATGATTATAGTTTCCTTTAACAACGTTATTTTTTCAACGACATTATTATATGAATTTCGTTTAATTGGATCTGACAAATTAATTTGCACAAATGATTTCGAATTTATAATTTTTTTCCACTTTTATACTATTATAAGCTACCAATTTCCGTCTACATTTTTTACTATATAACGTCAATCATACTTTATTTTGATTTACAAAATGATTTAGAATTTTAATTTATAAGTAAATTTTCTGGTCAAGAGCAACTGAACTTGTATGAAGGCTAATTTACACTTAAATCCAAATTTCAAAAATAATCTTCTAAAATTATACTTCAAATGGGTGAACCTTGTTTACGGAATACATTTTTCTGAAAAAAGATATAAAAGAAATAAGAACTTGATATAGCAATGCCATAAAAAGACATTTAAGTCAGGAAAGCTTAAGAAAACACAGTAATTATTCTTTTCAATTGCGCGGCTTTCTTTCTAATTGGAAGGAAAGAGCAATATAATGCATCTCAATCTTAGTAAGTTGACCGAAGTGTCAGAAAATTCAGTCACATAATGCGTACTAAACTTGATGCATTTTATGGTAACGCCGACCTTGTATGCTTAGCTGATATAACCTCTCTTGAATGCAGAGAGCTTACACAAATAGCCAACGATCTGGGATGGCTGTACCGGAGAGGTCCTGGAGGTCATGGGATAACTTGGCGGGGTCTACTTTCTCGGACAAGTTCTCACTCTGCATATTTAGCTTGCTCAGGAGGTTTCAAAATAGACACCTCCTGAGTAAGCTTGAGAACCTGCGAGAATTCTTCCACATTATTCGGATTGGAAGTGCAGCTTCGTTGATGTAATTACACACTCACACAGCCTCTGAAGATCGCCTCTCCTGTGAACCAGTTTCAGGATCTTGTACCTCAAAAGAGTTACACGCTCCTAAAGGTTGCGGTGTTGGCGTTCTTCATTACTTCCTTCACTTTGTGTTGGTTTTCATAACTAGTTCGAATTCTTGCGGTAATTGCGTCATGTTTCCCAAGGAATAAAATTAAAGCAAATGACAGTCGGAAACAAGAGATGGCTCGTGAATCTCCTCCTTTGCTTAGGCGCTGAAATAAGTTGCTTCCAAATGAACCGCGAAATTTGTTGCAAATGAGTTAATGGGATCGTGTTTTGAACTACAGTCCAGAACTTGTAACAATAAAAAAAGACATAAATTGCTGTTTTGAAATTATAAATTGCGTATTTTTTGCAATTATAATATCAGACTTCCAAATTTATATGATTTTAAAATCTGAAGTATGTATATTGTATTTTACTAATGATGTTCTTTTTTTTTTTTGGAAACAATTGTTTTACGTAGAAAGCTGTTTTGTTGTTATTTCATACATTATTCAAAATTAAGCAATCAGCTTGGTTATGAATAAGAAATCCCTTATCCTTTATGCTGAGAAAAGTTTTAGTTAAAAAAAATTATTATAGAGAAGATTAAACTATCGTATTTTGAATGAAACACTTTTTTATAGGTTTTTGTAGTTTGCTTATTTCACAAAATTTATCTTTTTGAAATTTAAACAACCATATTTTAAAAATATCCGAATTATCATAACAATGATTTTTTGATCGAATTAAATAAAGATCCCCAAATTAAATATCCATGTAATTTTTATTAATTTAATACTTAACATGTACAACAATAAATAATACAAAAATAATTATATGAAATTTATGTAACTTTACTTACGTTGGATTTAAGTTTATTAAAAAGTTAACTAAATATTTCTATTTAGGTTTGAGTTAAATTACTTAAAATCTTGATTTTATTGATTTCTTTAAAAATATGAATTTGTAAAGCATCATTGTTTATTACAAGCTACAGGAAATAAAATTATTTGTTAAAGTAACATATTACATTTAAAGAATAAATTGTGTACGCAAAAAAATAATTTTATCTCAAAATTGTATTTCCAACATATTATCACTCATATACAAGTTCATTATACCTATGATATATAAATTTAGTCATTTTATAGATTATATGTAGATGATGTATTTATAATTTACAACACATATAAGACATAGGTGTTTTTAAATTGAATTCTTTCAAATTAATTTTGCGTTCTCAACTTTAAATATTTTGTCAGCAAAAATAAATTTGGAAAATTTATTGACAAGTTAAATTATTAATGTATTAACTTTTAAGTTTTTGTTTCAAAACATCCTCTTTAACATTTTAAATTTAAAAGTTTGTATTTTAGAGCGTCAGTAAAATTAACTTAATATTTTTGTTATATTAAATAAATTTTTATCGCAGAAAAATTAGTACATAAACCATTTTACAGAGCAGTATGTTTCGTCTTATTTTAGGCTCAATGGAGAGTCTATGGAGAATACCAAAATTTTTAACTAAGACTTTTATTCCTCGTGAATCACGTGGCTCAATTTAGTGTAAAGGAAAGTACTAATAAAAAACAGATTTTACTACTTTATTATTGCGAAGCCAATTGCCAAACTGCTGAACGTTGTGTTAAAACGTTTGAACATCCAGTGTTGGATATAAATCATTTTCATAGATAATTTGTCAAATTATACAGTCACAAGGGCAAGGAAAGTTGGAAATCTACCAACACCAACTCCAATAGACGCACATGCTGAAAGCGGAAACGCAACACCCATCCACAATTATTAAATAGTGTCTAGGATTGCCTCAGACATTCACAGTGGGAGAATCACAGTAAATCAAACTTTCACAGGGACTTCTCACAGTGGAAGAATATTGTCCTTCCAATCTAGTGGCATACTTACTCATAACAAAATGATAGTCAATCTCAGCGAAAACAATGTGTATCTCCCATTGCTTAACGATTGACTCCGAACCACGATACCCTTCCACTTGGCCACGAATTTTATTTTAAAACTTTTGACATCCCACTGTGGATTGCTTAATAACCCAAAACTGTTGTAAGGCAATTTAAAGTTCTAGGCATAATTACCTTTTCAAAGATAGTGGATCCTATGTCACATTTCGTAAGGCAGTCATCTCGACAGATGAGCATGCAAAAAAGAGAAGCACAACATCTATCTCCCGTTGTTCAACAGTGATTGGAACAGAACCTGGGAACTTATACTCCGAAAAAAGCAGTCCTACAATGAGGCCACGGTAAGCTTTAATTTTACAATTATTGACATCATGTTGTGACCTGCCTAACAAACTAAGGCTGTTGTAAGGCATTTTAACGTTCACCACGTATTTGCCTTCCAGGAGTGTTTTTTATAATGAGCCGTATATTCTACTGTCTCAAGGGAGGAAACCTGGAACTCCATCTTCCAGCCATCTCGACATATGAACAGACAAAAGGCAAAAACACAACATCCATCTCCCGTTGCTCGACGATGGCTGGGATTTTATTTTACGACTTCCAATGAGAATTTGGTCTTCAAAAATCATAATATCATAGATTTAATTTAGTCATGTATACTCATAATGAATGATAATTATAATTTTACAATTATTTTCAAGTATAAGACATTCATTATTACTTTTGCGCAATTTCAAATTAATTTTCTCATCAAGACATGAGAATGATAAGTCATTGTGAGCGCACCTCACTTTTTTCACAGATATTTTTGATAGCATTTGAAACAAATACTACTTTTTCGTTTCAAATTTTAAACATAAAATGCCTATGTTATAAATGGCATATAAGCAAATATAAATCAAAAATATATTCCATTAAGAGTTGCCTGGAACATTTCAGAAATTTCTCACTTTTATTGGCATATTATATAAATTTTAAAAAAAGTTTCAAAACACTAAAACAATTTAAAAAATAAACTTCCCCACAGAGCTTTCAAAAAGAATTTAAAATTATCTAAAAATTGTTAAATTTCTTAACTATATATTTCAATTTTAAATGTGATGACACTGTATAATAAATGTATTTGGTATTTTATAATTTGCTTTTAATACAGAAACATGCAACTTCAAAAGAAAATACTTATTTTTAATAAATGCAGTGTTAGATAACTTCATTTGACAATACATCATATGTTTTTGTTTTAAAGTGAAGTTATATGATACAGAATATATTATAAGAGTTATATAAAACTATTTATTTTGAGAAAGATAAGGATATTAGAACACCATAGAGTGAAAAAACTAAGGAGTCCATAAAACTAATAAATAGTATTATGGAAGTGTAAATAGTATTTTTTACACAATTTTTAAGGTTCCATTAAAAATTGTAAATACTGTTTTCTCTTGTTACTATAATAGTCTATTACTCTGTTATTTATCAATTTTTATTACACTTCACACTTATAGATGTCTGTGTGTGTTAAACTGTAATTTAATAGTATTTTTGTTTCCTAAATAAATTACCAGTATTAATTTTAGTTAAATGATAAAAATTATAGGGGAAATGACTGATCAAAAATAAATGTACTTCTAGATAACAATTTTTTAAACTAGTTCAATAATTATGCAATGGTAAAAAACATTGATAAAAATTTAACACAAAATCAGGATAATAACTTTGAAAATTGGCATTTGTTTTTTCAATGTACAATAAATAAAACGTTTTTAACTTTATTTATTATTTTATCTTATTATGTTCTTTTAATATGTCAATAAAGTTCCTCTAAATGTTTTAATTGAAAGATGGTTGATAAGTGTGAGTTATTTTCATGAAACTAGTAAATATATTTTGCTTTGCATATTTATTTTGATTAAATATCCAGTTACTTTCTCTTAGATCATAAAATAATTCCAAATAATTACAAAATAATATTAAGACAGGAAAATAAATAATGATAAAACATTTTCCTTAAAAGTGATGTTATTTTATTAATTTTTATAGCAGTTATGCAATGTGATAAAAATACACTTTTTAAAACTAGGTATATTTATTGTGCTATAAAATAATATAGAGTTCCTTGAAACTATCATATTAAAAAATATATTTTCCCTTTTCATTAATTTAAAATCAATATTGATGGCAGCTTTAAAATCAACTTTGATTAATCAAATTTAATAGTTTGGAAAATAATTCTAAATTGTAGATTATTAACATTAACAGCACGAATAAATGCATGCATTTAAAAGCAATAATTCACACAAAAAGAGAATTCAAGAAAAAGTAAATATATAAAATTAATACTCAAAAGTAAATTTTAAAGATATTTTGAACTTAATCTGTAAAGACATACTAATTAGTAAAGAAAAATCTTTTTATATTTGTTTGACTGTTGATGTAAAATTAAAATTAATATAATTATTTAAAATAAGTAATTCTAAAAGTAATTCTGACAGTTGATTCATATTTAGAAATTGTCTTGTGGCAAAATAATTAAAAATATTCTGAATTTTTAGAAGTTTTGAATATTTGGGAATTTATATTAGTTAGTTTCAGATTGTAATTTAAAAAAACTTCATAAATCACAATTTTGAAATATTTTATATTTTTAAATGTTTTTGAAGATAAAATTAATACAGATAAAATATTATTCATGATAAACTACTTATCATAATTATTATTTGTGTTTTGCTTCAAAAACTGAACTTAATCAAAATATGAAAAACAAACCAAAGTAGTTTAGAAAAAATTTTTATTTTTTAATTTCCAATGACTAATATATTTATTATTACCTACTGTTTTAACCATAAATTTTCTAATATTTTTACATTAAACAAATGAAAACAAACCTTTTTTATTCGTTCTTCCAAAACGTCAGATCAAAAAAATATGCAAATACATTTATAAAATTCATGCATATCAGATTTTAGATAATATTCCAATTTAAATATTGAAATACTATTAGAAATTACAAATTCAATATGTTTTTACAATATAGTCTTTTATATTTTCTTAATATATTTTATGTTTAATTGTCCTTTAATTTTTATTAAAGTAATTAATTAGGTTGAAGTTTTTCTACCGCTGCTTTTTTTATTCCTAAAATGTACAATGTACTGAAAATCCTTTTTTAACATTAACCTTTATTAATGATGCACTTTTTCCACATTACATATTACTTCTTAACAAATGTAATCTTGATGTTCAAATTTGAATAACCACCAAAAATTTGGAAATAAAATTATTTCCACTCTTAGCTAAGTTATTTTATTTGCATACTTCTTAGTTAAAACCATAAGTTGTACTTTCTTTTTCCTGGCAGTTTTACAATTACTTGTATCATTATACATTAAAATATATGATACTCTAATTTTTAAATTGAATTGACAATTATTTCTTTTGAATTGTTGATTGAATCGATTTCTTAGTTTTACTGAATTTCATATATATATATATATATATATATATATATATATATATATATATATATATATATATATATATATATATATATATATATATATATATATATATATATATATATATATATATATATATATTTTTTTTTTCAAAAATTTTATGATTTTTTTAACTTATATTTTTTGGATATCAAAAGTTATTTCCTCGCTGCATTTGTATTATCTATAAGAAAGTGATTACCCTTTTCAGTTAAGAATATCATGTGCATCAAAACTGTATATTTGTATGTGTAACAACGGCTTCAAAAATTAAAGTATAACAAAAGGAAACAGATGCAAGAAAGAATTGAAAACGAAACAGCAGTACGTATTGAATTAAAAGAAGCAAAACGAAAATATAATGTGTACTATTATTTGTGAAAAAAACTTATTGTTTTTAATTAGTTATTTTTAAGAACTTTTTAATATAAAGCTTTTATGAAGTTGTAAAAAAACATACTTTTTTCTATTTTTTCTCAAGCCTACTTTATTAGCTACATTTATGTACTCAACAAGAAGTAACTATTAATAAAAAATATTTTATTCAAGATTTTTATTGAAAACAAAATGACGTGTTGAATTTTAAATTTCTTCGTTATATTAAAAGAAGATATATAACAATTGCTTAGTATTCAAATATTGGTTTTTAAATTACCACATGATTGTACAAACTTGCAAAAAATGTTGCCTTTTACTATTTTCAAAACCGATGTTGTAATCAATAGCTAAACGTAAATTTTTTCGAAACAAGATTTAATAATGATTGGTTTATTCGTCGTTAGAATGTCAATTTTGCACGTAAGGTCTAAAGACCGAGACCAATAGTTTTAAGAGGATTCTGAACAACATCCAAGTCTATTCCTGGATTCGAACCTACGAACTATTGAACCGAAGGCCAGAGCGGTAACCATTCAGATTTAGTAATGAAAAGGACGGTTGTAGTTCAGCTTATACTTGGTTTAACTGTATTTATTTTTAATATTCCTTTTTCACTCAATTTTTTTTTAATTTTATTAAAATTTTTCATACATTTTTTAAACGTTTTAAAGATTATCTCGAAAAATGTGAAATTTTTTCATAGAAAAACTACATTTTTATAATAACTGATACTTAAAAAATTTAATTTGCTGGATATTAAATAATAAATTTACTTTTAATATTATGAATAATTTAAAAATATAAGGAACCCTAACTAAAATATAATATTCAAAAACAAGGAAAATTTTCATTTTTTCCACTATCATTAAATGCTACTACAAATGGCAAAAAAGTATTTTAACAATAATATAAAATCTTTTAAATGTTAGAAAATATTGAAGAAAACGAAAATAAATTTTAAAAGAAGTAATTCTTCAAAAATTACTATTGACGGGCTCTTGAAAAGTAAAAGAAGTTATTGCACAAAATTGTAATTAAATTGATTTAAAAATATAAAATTAAATGTTTCAATAAATGAGAAGAATTTGGAAATGTAATTGGTTTTTAAGCAGTTACAAATTGTTCTGAATATTAGTATTTTCATTTATCATTCTTAACTAATCAAAATTTTATAAAAGTTTAAGAAAATGCATTCGCCTACATTCAAGCAATGCATTCGAAAATTTTAATTATTTTTTTCTCTTCATTTTAAATCTAAAATTTCAAAACCAATGACTGAGTACGACTTAACTAAAGCTCCATCCCCTACTCAATCATATTTGGAGAGACATTTTTTTTTCATTCATAGATATATATATATATAACGATTGTTCTATATAATTATTTCTACTTGTCAACCATTATAATTTAAAGGTGCCGACCCTTTCAAAAACTTTTCTAGCCAAACCCAATACATCAATAACTTACGTTCAAGCTTGTCAAGACGTCAATTTTCAACTACTTAAATTGTGTGCTGCGTTTGATATTGAATAATTCATTAGAGCTTTGGTTTGGTTAGTATATGTTAAATGCTTGAAGTGTCAAAATATTTCGTTCACTCAATCAGGAAAGTTGGCTTACTTTTAAGGAACCACAAATGAGCTCTTGATATTGCCATAATTATACCTCTTGCAATTATCTAGTGTGCACCTAATGAAAAATGATGCTTTAAAATATCCTCATATCTTTAAAATATCCTAAAATATCGTCATCAGGAAGTAAGAAATTCCTAACTCTTTGATAAGGTAAATATTTAATAAGTACAAGAATCTGCAAAATAGACAATTTAAATTCTTATTTTGTAAATATTAAACATCATAACTTTATGATCTTTTGCTAGACTAGCTGATAGTGCACAGAAAAATATATTAAATCTATTTATATATTTATATTTATTATTAAATGTAATTAAATCAAAAGTGAATTTGAATTTAAAAAATTAAAATTGCAACTAAATAAAATAAATTTATATATTATCAAGTTATAAATTTTATTTTTAACATTTACAATTTTAGTTTTTAATAACTTCATATATTGCATAACACATTTAAACTAAATAATATTTTTTGAAAGTATATGTATTTCATGAGATTAATATATCATATACATAAAAAATAACTATCTGAATTTTCCTCATTAAATAATTTTTTTATTTAACAAATAATTTAATGTGAAGTCAATTCCAAAGGATTTACATTGTACATGCTTCAAGTTAAATTTAAACAAGATCTGTATAAGGGGAAAAACTAATAATTGAAAACTCTTAAGATAATGCCTCAAATGTACATCAAGTCATTTTGTAGTCTAAGGCATTTGTTAAATTATTTTCTTCTAAACTTTTATAACGACATAAATAAAACTATATATTGTGAACATTTCAATACACATATAAAATTGCTTTGTTTGGCAATTGAGTAAAGGATGACATCAATATGACGACAACCATTGTTTGGCAAAAAGTTGAAAATAGCGCAGCCCTTGCCATATTCCAATTGATTATGTTTTAAAATTTCCTAAAATGCAAAATGCACATAAATCCCATATCTTTTTCAAAATTCAAACACATATCAAGTAAATTAAGCATTTAAAAAAGTTAATTTTATGTTACTCAATTTTTGCAAGGAATTAGATTATCACACTGAACACATTATTTTCTAGTGGTAATCATATTGATTATATGTAGTTATCTTTTAAAACCCGTTTGACAAGCTTACTTTAGTTCACCATATTTAAATACAATTTTTAAAGACATGAAACTAGGTATTTCATTTATGTATATCATGTGTAGGCATATATAATATGCAATATTAAGGCTACTATTCTATTCAAATTAGTAAAAGAATGCATATAAAATAAAATAGTCAAGTTTAGGAGGGAAAAACAATTAAACTAGGGAGATTACTTAAAAAGGACTGAAAATATAAATGACGTCAGAGGAATTTTTTTCAGATAGTGCGTACTGAAATCTTTTTCATTATTAAAACTACAAAAAATAAGAGTTTCAAAACACTAATACTGTTAATGCTTTAGTCAGGAATAAAAAACAAGAAAAAATTACATTAGAAATTAAAAAATATATTTTCCAAAAATAAAATACTTATAACTCTCTTATTTTTAAAATTGATTTAAAATTTATAAAGATTGAGTATGCATGTTTTTACTCAAATATCAAAATTAATATTTCAAGGAATTTTTTCTTGAAAAGATTATTTCTTTCTATGTTGGAAATCCTATTTCTGAAAATTAAATAAAGCAAGAAGAGATAAAATAATACCTAAATGATCATGTACAGGATTTGAAGAATGTTCTAAAGCAACATGTTCTGAGACAGCAATTTCCAATGTATAAGTTTACATTCCAGTTTTTTATTTTTGTATCAAAATGAGTTGTTTTTTATAATTTAACAAAGGTTCTTATCAAAATTTTGTAACATGATAAGTAAATCATGAACTCCTTTTGAATTAATTCTGTGGGTAGGTAAATCATAAAATAAGTGATTTTTTAAGAGATGCCAAAATAAGAAAATGCTTCAGTAAAAAGATATAGGCAAAAGATGAAAACAATGTTTTATAAAATATATTTTTCATACTTATGAATATGCAGTTAAAAACTTGATTCAAATAATATAAATTTTCCTTATTTAAATAAATATTGTAGTAAAACGAATAAAAATACCAAAAAAAATCAAAAAATAAATGTAACCCAAAATTTACATTGTAAAACAGGATTCTTTTATATGTTTAAAATCATTCAGTAAAAAGTAGTGAAATCATAATGAGAAGCAATTTTCAATTTTCAACGGGATCTGTATTTAACTGGTTTAGAAAGCAAGGGCAGACAAAGGTTAAAACAGTAACTTAATTTTTGCAGAATATTTTATCACACACATTATAATTGAATAAAAGAGGCTGAAGTTGATGGGTCGACCTCATTACTTGACCTTTCTTTAAAATTACGATGCGAATAGCTGTATTTAGTGGCTGCGGTCGGCAAAAATAGGTAGCTTTAAAACAAACGCTTAATAAAATAAGTAAAAAAACTGAATAAAAACGAGTTTACATTATAATCTCTCTCGCTAGATGTATATACCTCGAGAATTTATTAATTTTTACAATATATAAACTCTTTAACACGAATATTTTCGATACATTCTTGAAAACGTTAAGTGGAATTCCAGACAAACAGATTGAATTTCCATTCATTTACTTCCTAAAACTAAACCAATCTTAAAAAATAAAAATTAATTAAAAAAGAGTTACTCCAATGAATCATGTCTAACTGAAATTAAAACCAATCAAATTGGAATCAAATCTTTTTTTTCAACTCAGTTAAATACAAAAAAAAATATTTATTTATGAACGTGAATCAGTTAGACAATCTAATCATCATCGAATATTAAAAATCACTTGATTTTTAAGAGTGTATGCCACGTTTGATATGGAACTCCAAAAAGTAACTGCTAAAATCATCATTACGAAATATGGGCAAATTTTTGTTTTAAAGTTCTGTATTTTATAGATTTAAAGCCTCAATGTGCTGGAATCTGTATTGACTATACCATTTTAAGAATATAATTCCATGCATACATAATTTATGTGCCGAAATTTCATAAAAATGCAGCATAAAAATAATATTCAAATTATAGCTAATGAGCATTTTAAATACGAAAACTGCTGTCATTAATTTCCCTATCACGTTTGTTTAGTATACTGCATAACAACAATTTTTTTATTAGTGTTTACACTGCAGAAACCAATAAACATTGAATCTCTGAGTTGGTTGAATATCTGAATATCCTTCTGTTTATACAGTTTTGAGGGAAATACTGGACAGGTAATAAAGTAGTTCGATACAAATCGTTGAAATGCATTAAACTTCAGTCAAAATAGGATTAATCATTGGGAAAACTGACTCCAAAGTAGTCGAGCTCACAGGTGAATGTTTAACATTCATGCTCTATATTCAATAACTTACGAATTCAATTTATATCTCGGCCTAGATGTTTGTAATGATTCAAAATATATTTTAGTCTGCTGATTCAGGTTTAAAAAGTCTTTTTTGGTAAAATATATTTGTGAACCAACAAAAAAATTTAACGTAGCTTCAAAGGGAAAGTACTTCTCTTTACTACATCCTTATATATCGGCTTAACTATTTATGGCTAGAAAAATAATATGATAAATATCGCCTCCTGTTAATACAGAAACTAAATATATTTAACAATTAAGAGGTGAACTATGCACTATCCATAGCTACGTGCCATAATTTAAATCATTTTTAATAATAATGCACGTTACATGAAGTTCGTATTTCCTTTAAAAATCACCTTTTTCTGGATGACAAAGCGCAAACGTATTTATAATAATAATCCTCAATCTCAGTAAAATAACCTTCAGTTGGTTAAAAGTGCTGGACGCTAATTTAGAGATTATTGTAATTGTTATTAAGGTTGATATCTGATTTCCTGGAATGCAGCATATGAACTTTATTGAGAACATTTCAGAACATACTTATTGTGCATAGTGACATGGATACTGTAAACAACTATTCATCAATGAAAGGCTCGGAATCTCAGTATCGCAGGCTGAAAGTATCTGCAAGTCTTAGGGATTTCACAATTAGATACCTGAAATAGTTAATTTTAAAAGGTTCATTCTTTATAATTGTATAATTTGCATTAGGTAACTACACATTTTTTTCTGTTTGTAGTTTGTGATTGCTTTCCTGTATAGTTCTAAATACATGAGAAAATAAACAGTATAAATATTCCTTCATTAATTACATATTCAAATAAAAAACGAGGCAAAAGTTAATTATCAGTAATAAATACCTTTCTTATGATAAGATATTTACTTGGTTTAAATATATATTTATCTGCGATATTTAATTTTGTATGCAATTGAAAATCAGATTATTTTATGAAATTATCTATATTTGCTGACGATTCATTTACAATAATTTCATGTTACTAAAACTGAAGATGATGATGTTTTAGTAAATGCAATTTAGTATAGGAATATATTATAATGTCTATCTAGGTCAACTTGTGACATTGTATGATGATGAGAATGTTTGCATTATTCTGCAAGTAATGTAAGAAACTAATAGTTATATACGCTTTCACGCACACAGATAGGTCTAAAACTTAAATAGAATCAGCCACTGAATTCTTGTAAACCCTGTAAGACGTCTCCTGTATATAAAGATTTCGCATGTACATTAGTTTATTTACTTTATAAAAATGCTGGTGCACATTAATTTTATCGGAAATGGCGAAAAATAATTCTTTTAAAAGAAAAGTAGACAAATCAGCAAATCTCAAAACTTGCCAAGAACTATTTTTCAATCCACGCCTTTTTTATCACGATGTTTAATAATATAATTTTTCACATTAAGCAGCACAGAACTCTTCATATTTAAAACTATATACATTCTACTTAAAACTGAAAAAGTATAAACTGCAATTTATCATGTTTCATTTGAGAACTCATTATTTCTGTTTTTATATATTTCCATTACAATTTGTCACTTACGTCGTGGTGGATTAGTTTCTTATACAAATGAATTATAGTTTACCTAAACGTTTATGGGATTCCTGTTTTACTAAGATACTTTTTAAGATATTAGAGTGAACCCAAATATTCTTCCTCAAGTAATGAATCAAACTCACGAGCCTACACCTCTTACAAAATTAGGTATTTGACAAAAAAGAATAATAAATTGTGGCTAGTATATAGTAGAATTTATTACATTTCAATAAAACCTTTTCCCATCATCGTGGAAGCTCTTGGAACATATCTTACTTCAACCGTGTAGCTTTTGAATCTATTCCTGTGGTACCAAACTCCCTCTTTTAAGAAGTTAAAAATAATTGCCTATTATACTATATTGTTATGAATGTATGCACCGTATGCATTTTAACCACATTCCCGTTCATTTGCGAAATGTAGAACAAGTGCTGACAATTACATTAATAATGGGCATTAAATAATGCTTCGAATGCAAAAAATTAACTATATATCATTCTGTAAAATAAAATTACTAAAACAATATTTGTGAAAAACTTATGAAAACTAATAAAAATTCTAATAATTAGTCCAATTATTTAATTGTATAAAAAAAGCTAAAATTATAATGTATTCATTAAAGTTTGTTTTCTTTAAAACTATCTGAAAATGTATTATTATAAATGGCTTGAATTGCGTTTGCTTTACCATAAACCTAGATTTGATTGCATTACATCTCGTATTTTAAACACGCAGAATAGCGTTTCTTTTCATTTTCAAAATTCATAATCAATACTTTCCCTTATTCTTGTGTGCAAAAATGTTGTTTATTTTTTAAAATGAAAATTGTCACATTTGAAAAAAATCAGTTAAATATCCTCAATTTTAATACAGCTTAATATTTAAATCATATTATGAGCCTTTTTTTTTAAACTTTACGGGGTTAGAGATTCATTCGCTTATCACATGAAAATAATAGAAGTATACTCTTGCATATTGAGATTAACTGAACTATTTTAATATCTTATTTTCCCTTTTCCACACCAGGAAGAATAAACACGATGAAAAGCACCACCGAGAACGTGAGTTAAATTGTTGCTCTTTCTGGCATAATATCTTCCAGGATGGTGCAAAAAGAATGGCCACCCTAGCTCCAGAGCAAATACTTTTGACCGCACAAACAGAGAACGCAATCGCCTATTTATTGTTATTTTTCCTTGAAAGAAAGTTCTTTGAAGAATAATTTTCATGAATAATGATTGCAGCCAGGGGCCGTCATCTCAAGCTAGGGGGGGAGGGAGGAAGACTGCGCGATTTCCTTATTCAAAGCACAAGCAAAAAGGTCAAAGTTTACCAGGTTATAAAAGAGGTCAATCTACGGAATAAAATGTCAGCTTTATACTCGATCTACAGTTAAAAAACATGGATGCTTTATTGTTAATAATAATCTTTTTTTGGATCTACATTAATGTTGAATTCATACTACTTCTTAACTTAAAGTAATTCATTTGAATTGTTAGTAAATGATTTGGTATTTAGCATACATTTATTTTTAAGTAATTAGAAAATTAATTTGAACTTTAGAAAATGAATATCATATAAGCTATTAAAGTTGGATTCTATAGTAGAACTATTTTTGGAAAGAACATTTTTTAACAAACCTTAAGTGGCTGAATACATCGATTGGGCAACAATGGATCGATTTTTTTAAATGAAATACAGGTTAAATCCAATTATATTTCTTATGTAAAAATATCTTTTGAAAGTATAATAGTTATCTTAGACATAACTAGTAAAACAATTTAAAACACAATTTAACTTTTCCATTCTTAGCAGTTATTACTCGGAAAATATTTAATGAAAGTTTGTAAAATTTATTATTGCTTTTTATTATTTATTTTCAATATATTATTTAAGCCATTTAAACATAAAAGTGACAAATATGAGGATAAATATTAAAATATTTATCCACGGTTTATAATATTGTTTAAGAATAATTTTAATTTCAAATTATAGAGTTGAAGTAAAATATAATTAGGTTCAAAATTATATATTAAAAATGTTTGAGTAAAGTATCATTTAGGATATTATTTGCATTGTGTCAGCAATATTTTTGCACCATAAATTAATTTTTGCAATAAATAGCAGTTTTTTTTCAATAATTTATAAATAAATATACTGCATTTAATAATAGAAGATGGATAGAATTTATAAGATAGGAAATAATTATATTCGAATCTCTTACTAAAAATAATTAACTGTCATTAAAAGTTTCAAATTCAAAAATACTAAATTCTCTTCTAACAGTTTCTTTAAATAAATAAAATTTTAATTAAAAATTCTACAAAAATAACCATAAATAGTGTTTTTAAATCTTAAAATTTCAGCAAATTATTTTTATCAATGGTTTATTTTAATAAGGCGAACAGTTTTTGCTTTACATAGAAACTTTTCTGTAATTTAATGAATTTTGTTTCAAAGCAGAATACATATATATATATATATATATATATATATATATATATATATATATATATATATATATATATATATATATATATATATATATATATATATATATATACAATTATATGGAACTGTAAAATGCGAAGATAACCTTTGAATACATTTACCATCAAGAGTACAATAAAATTATGCGACATATATATATATATATATATATATATATATATATATATATATATATATATATATATATATATATATATATATATATATATATATATATATATATATATATATATATATATATATATATATATATATATATATATATATATATATATATATATATATATATATATATATATATATCATATGTATATGTATATTTCGTACACTTTTATTGTATTCTTGATGGTAAATGTATTCAAAGGTTACCAACGCATTTTACAGTTCCATAATTTTATTGAATTTAAATGCACAAAAATTTGCTTAATATATTCATTGTCTCAAAATATTATTATGATAAATTCATAAAAAATTTTCATCTAGTAGACTAAAATAATCTGCATAAATATGATTTTAGAATAGCAGTTATTTTAATTCATTCCTAAAAAATGTTTTTTTAAAAAATTTTACGAAGTCTAAGAAGTTACAACTTTGAGATCAAAATGAATAACATAATTTTTTAAACTAAAATAAATTGAAGAAAACATTAATGATTCAATAATATTATTATTATTTTGTTATTAAGCAAATTAATTTTGACAAAAAAATAGATTTATCTAATTAATAAAATTTTTTCCTCTTTTATGTGTAAAATCTAATGTTTCTAATGTGTACTTCACCCCTGCCAAATACACATGCAATTAATCTTTATCAATTAATAATCTCCAAAAAAGCGTTTTGTTTATTTTACTATTCAAAAGTTAAATTCTAAAGGCATGGGTTATGCATTTAAAGACCTATTCAATTTTTAATTTACTCTTTATCTTTTGTCAACCTAATCGTGACATAAGATAAAGAGTAAAGTTGTCTTATTTCTTCTATTCAAGTGTCAATTTTAATTGTTTATTCATTTCTAATGTCATGCTGTTTACTATCAACATGCTTAGATTATTTAAATATCAACAAAAAAGTTACTTTCATGATGAAAATAGAAAAGTTTTGGTAGATAATTTTAAAAAAATTAATTATATAATTCTTTTTTAATCATTTTTAAGTTATATTGTCAATGTAAGGTATTCTATTTTCTTGCTTAGACCTTCGGCTGAATATATTGCTAGGATTAAGAAATTTTATTTGTTAAATTATTCTCTAATGGGAGCAAATGTGTCAAATGGTCGTGCTTATTATTTTCACTCATAATAAGCAAACCTTACATTTCATTAAATGAATAATTTAGAAATGTATAATTTAAAATTTAAAACTCGCAGCTAAATATGTGTGTACAATTAACGTTAAAATTTTTTTGACTCCTTAACATTTTATATGCGTTTACAGCTCAAATTTCATAAGGGTAGGGATTCTAAATATCAAAAAATTTATAAATTTCTCAAAATAATTTTTTTCAATACTTTATGATACTGGATTGCACTAACTAATTTTTAATTTCTGAAACGGTATTTTTCTCACTTCATTACATTAAATTCCGTTGTTCAAATAATGATAAAATTTTATATAGTTTCTTAATTAGTAATATCATCTCATGAAATAAAATTTTTTTACTGTGCAAAATATTCTTAATACCGTGTTAAAATATTTCTGTTACAGTTTTTATAGTGATCCCTATAACCAATGTACTCACCTAATTGAAGTGAATTTGGAAGGAAAAATTTTTCACGTTTATGACTTTTCAAAGAGTGATAAAATTACTTTCATAAAATTCAGAGAATTCCAGTTATTACCAGTTATTAATTCAGACTTCAGTTTTTAATTATCCAGTTATTAATTCAGACCTTAATTGAAATTCGGTTATATTAACAATATCACAAAATATTACAGTTAATATATTTCTTAAAATAAATATTGTTAATATTATGACCGATGGTGCTGTAATCAGCATCCATAACTTCAAACCAGTAGTAGTTTCCGGGTTCGAATCCTGGTTCAGGCATGCATGGATATTCCTTTCTCTCTCTTTCTCTCTCTCTCTCTCTCACTCACTCACTAATTCCTTATCCCTTCACTTTCGGGGCAAAAATGGCACACCCACCAAGTGCCTCACTGTATAAGGTGCCATCACATTTGCCCTTTGTAGGGCTGAATAGGTATACCCTAAGAGTAGCAGGGCATTAGAAAAAATATCCTTAATATTTAACATGGTGTAGTTGACAGCCTAACAATTGCGAGATGCTGTTGTAAGGCATTTGAATATCCACAATGTTTATGCCCTCCAAACATGCAAAAGAAAGTGAACCATGACAGTTTTTATAGACAGTGGCCAGTACTCACGTGTCATAAGAGAAGAAAACCGGAAAATTCTCAAGCACACCCTCCGGCAAATGTGCTTTTGGAAAGTAGAAATCTAACTCATGTTATTCAATAGTTGCTGGTATCGAACGTAGGATTTTTCACTCCATAAAGTGCTCTTTTATCGTTAGACAATGTGGGTGTTACTCTGGTTAGCATTCGGAATGTTGTAAAAGACGCTATTACAGTTTTATGCCTCCTTAGCTGTTACAGAAAGAAGTGTCATCTAAAGCTTATCAGCCTAGGTGGCTATTGCTTGACAGAATAGGATAAAGCTTTGCATCTGAAGATCACATTAAAGCAAAGTGTTTAAACTTAAAATTATCCTCAAAATGAAGCCAGATATATACTAGTGATTTCAAGTTTCAAAAATTACCATGGTAAAATAAATAAAGAAGCAGGAAACTCGTATCTGATAGTTTCATTTTAAGAAATACTTTTATCTAAGTCTCATAAAAATATAAAAATACTATCCACTTTCTTTAAATTTAACATTATTTATTTAATTTTATACGCACATAAGCGTGTGCATAGACATATGAATAATACGTATAGCTAAATATAGACTGATTGATTTCTAATATGTTTTTGTAAATTGAATGAAGCCTGAAATAAAAAACTGATCAGCAAATAATACGCAACATATATATATATATATATATATATATATATATATATATATATATATATATATATATATATATATATATATATATATATATATATATCTTGACTGGGTGAATTCATTTTAAAGATGCTTTTTCAACGCAATTTTCCACAAAAGATATTTTACCTGCTTAACTCCATGCAGTTACAAGGTTATTCACCTTCTCAAACATATATATAGTTTCGTTAAAAATATTCTTTAAGCATATTTGGCACACAAAGCTTTCAAAATATTCAGCACCAAGGTGGGAGTTGATAAAAATTTTAGTCATTTGATTTTTCTACTGTTTTAAAACCTCATAACAAATTCTAGTTCAAAGGATCCGCTCCAAGTTGCCTCATTGGTAAGTGTATTTGCGGTTTGAACTCAAGAAATGTACTCCTTCGTGTTCATTATACGTGGACTCCAGGTGACAAATATAAGGAGCGGAAATACCGTGAAAATTTCTAAAAGGCATTCATTATGTGTCAGAATGACCTCAGCAAAATTAGATTCTGGACTTGATTTCCATTTTTTTAACGATGTACACCTAGAAAGATTCTTATTTTTATGCTTGGAATTTCCAAATACACATGCCTCAAAAAGCTTGAAAACACATGATAATTGGAAAGACAGTAAAAGGAGATTGTACTAAATATATAATTCTTGTATTGTTGTTTTCTATTTTTTTATTTGTTTTACTCAGATTCCTTTTAAAAATTGGAACTATGACAATTATATTTTGTAAATAGTTTTTGTTCTCGAAAATTTTCTTGAATTATATATGACTGTAACAGCACCATATTCATGTGAAAATGTTGCACCGCAATATTAATGATATAAAAATAAAGTATTTAAAAGTGCTTTAAAAATTTAAATTTTACTTAGATGGAAACATTAAATACTAATGTAAAACTGATAAAGCTGTATTTATTCACTTTTGTTAAATATAGTTGGCACATTGTCAAAATTATAATATTATACTGCAAAAATAAATTATTAGTGTGTGTGTATGCACTAAACTCTAGATCATTTTACTATATAATTTTCTAAAATAAGATACAATAAAAGAGTGATCTGGAATTTATATTCATTTCGATAATTTTTTTTTAAATAATTCGATGCATTTTAACAAAAAATACTTTTATTTATGCCTAAGTGTAATTTATATTACAATATACTACTTACATAAGACACTGAAATAACATATGCCATGCATTACATATGGTTCATACAGTATAAGTAATGTAAATTGTCATATTTTAGGAAGAATTGCGAATTCACCTATTAGAAATTGTAAAACTCAAAGGAAATATTTTAAATCTGGAAAATATTTGCTTATAATTTTTATGCAATATGTATCTGATTTCATAAATATTTTATTTGCTCAACATATTAACACAAGGATAGCAAAAATAATGTGTTAAGAAATATATTTCCTCTTCACTATATGCAGTATAAAAATCGAAAGACGAAATAAATTCTATTAATACTACATAAGACATTTGCTAAATTTGTAGTTTTATATCTCGATTAGCTTGTATAACTCCTTTGTAAATCCCTAAAGCTCCTTAAATGATTCACCAAGAATCTTAAGATGTGACACAAGAGATGAGATCAGACAACTGGTAAATGAATAAACAAACCTTACTTGACAAATGTTCATCAATTATGCAAATGAGTTAATGATTGATTATTTACTTAAACATGTTATCTGTTTTTAGACAACACTCATACATTTAAGCGTAAAATTTGAGAACACAAATTTTATTTAATAAGTGGCGAAACTAAAATCTGCAATTAGACTTCATTTCTAAAATTATCTTTAAATTTTATGGGAATATCTTTTCTGGATTTTAATATATAGCGTTATAAATTTTCAGAATGTATTTTATGTTCCATAAAGATAACCATTTTTTATTCAGGATTTCTTTGCAACTGAAGAAAGGGTATAGGATAATAAATGAAAATTGTTGATGAGTATAACACGTAAATGTATTAATAACAGTTTAAAAAATTATTTTACAGCAAAATTATTCGAAAATTTATTCTTATTCATTTTTGTTCGGAAAACTAAATACATACAAAATTGATCTGCTACATTATATTAACGTGTAATTAACTTCATATTTTCTCAATATTTTTAATTTATGTTTTAAATGGGAATAATGTGTCCAAAGAATAGGCTTACTTTTTTTTAATAAGAACAAATAAAACTAACATTAGATTAAGTTCTCCTAACTGCTAAAAGGGAAAATAATCTGAAAATTATAAAGATATTTATGGTTGATTAATAATAAAAAGAATATTTTTGTAGTTTTATATTCAATCTGTGACTTCAGATCTCATTTTTAATATTACATGACATAAAATAAAAATAAAATAAAATGACCTGAACTTTATTGGCGAATATGTATGGATAGTTCTGTGACTACATATAATCAAATTTATTTGTACTAAAATCTTTCTTTAAATATCACATACATCAATATTTACATGGAAATAAAACTTGTCTTAGTAAACTTACAATTTCCTACATTCAATGACAGTTAGAAATTGCTTTGATACCCATAACTGAATCTTGAAGACAAGAAATTACCTTTTTTCAGTACATTTTGATTCTTCTTAAAGAAGAAAAATTAATAATACTCCATTATTTATACATTTATTATAGTTTCTCACATAAATATATACAGTAGATGCTCGTTTTTACGAATCTATAACTTACGAATACGCACATTTTACAAACTAGTGACTAGTCCCTAACCTGGTACCATGAACACAATGATAATCTTAACTCCCATTAAATTAAAAATTTTGAAAAATCGCTTTTATGCAAACTTTCGCTTCTGGTAAATAGTTTTCTTTTTTTTAATTCATTTTATTTTTTTATGATATGATATTTTTTCAATTTTATACTTGATTTCCTTTTTAAATCTGCTTGAGATATTGATTCATTTTTGAACAACGAAGCTACACGTTCAGGCAGTCCTGACATTCTGGGAACAATAGTTATGGAATCGGACATTTGATGAGAAAGGATTGTGATGCCGAATTCGACTCCTGACTTTCCCATACATAAATAGATAAAAAAAGAGAAAAACTCTCCTCTATGTTCGTTAGAACTTTGACGGGAAAGTTGGCTCTGTTGTTCTGCAGTTGGTTTCATTTGAACAACTAAAATTTATGAAGTTTCGTTTGTTGACCGGAAGATTGATTTGATTCGGTTGAGAATTTTTCACAGTTGAAAAAAACTAACATGTTTATCAGTTGAAGTAAAAAAGAAAATTCTAAAAAAAGTAGATGAAAATTCCTCCAAAGTTAGTATTTTTAGGTAAATAAAAAGGACTTTTGATATTAATTCCGCCAATTGCTTTTCTTTTTCTAATAAAATTAAATTTCAGTAATAAATAAGACAAATATCTAAAAAATATGAAATTTTAAAGAACAGCCTCTCGATCATTTTAAAAACTAAATTCAAGGATTTTTTCATTGAAAAGTGAATCCTTGAAAAGTACTCCCTCTTGAAAATATTGTAGAGAAGCGAAACATCCTTAACTTAAAAAAGCTTTGTTGTTGACACTTGGACAAGCCAAGCTCGCTATGCCTTGGCTATGCGAATTTAAGTCAATTGGGAGCATCTTTCGTTTTAATCAGAGCACCATGAAGGTGAAAGTACGACTTTGCTCTACACACATGCCATAGGTACCCGTTTATAGGGTAGGCAACCATTCACACCTCATTCATACAAGGAAAGGACAAAGACAGGATAGATAGAGAGAGAAAGTACATCCATGCCTGAACCGGGATTCGAACCCAGAACCTCCTTATCCGCAGCCAGGCACGCTGACCACTAGACAAGTTGGGCGGCAAAAAAAAGCTTTGTTTGCTTGGATGAAAAAAAATGAGAGTAATGAAAATTCCGTTAATGATAATGTTAGTAAAGAGAATTCCAACTGTTTTGCTATGAAGCTGAAGATAAAAGATTTTACAGCATTAGAGAGTTGGTTAACAAAAATGTGAAAACAGGCAAAGTTTGAGCTTTAAAAAATTGAGTGGTGAATAGGGAGTCAATAAAATGAAAATGTTTTTAAGTATGAATTTTATTTTCCCTGAGTTTCTTATGGTTCATTCTAAATAATTATTGCTAATAATATTCTATTTATAAATAAACATGTAGTTTAGTAAAAAAAATCTGATTCTAATAATCTAATACATTGTTTTTCTATTTTATGAATTGTTTTATCAACCCCTAGGTATTCGTAAAAACGAGTGTCTGCTTTATCTAGGGGGGTTTTAGAAAGCCTGATAATATTTTTGTCACTTAAAAAAGAAAAGCAATGATTTTTTCTTAACGAAGTGTTTTAGTATCTCTGTGTTCCAGTAGCTACATATATGTCAGGAAAAATTGAATTAATTTAATTTATCTGTTGTCAGTATAATATTTGTGTATTTACTTCTTTTTAATAAAAAGATAAGATCCATTCTGCGCATTCAGATTTCATTTCATGTGATATTTTTTCTCGACAAAGCTCTTACAAATTAAATATTCAACTTGCTTAGTAATATCATTAAGAGTTGATTTGTTTAGCCACTGAAAAACTTAAATTTTATTATTCCAGCATATAGGTAGACTTTTTTAACATTAAACTCTGAAATAGACACATTTTAAAGATAAATAAACAATATTCCAGAGTAGTAAGAAATAAAATTTTCTTCAATACTGCTGAAAAATAATGAACTAAATATAAGAAAGAAACAATAAAAAAAAGTTTTAACACTGTTGCAGTGAATTAGAACACACTTCGTTTTTATTATGCGTTCTAATTTAGAATTTGATGCTTTTTATTCATAATTAATTATAATGCAACATCAAATCATGTATGAATACTTTTTTTTTAATTTTTTTATTAAACATCCACGAGACTATTTTGGAAATTTATTACATGTACTTTAAAATATATGCGAAATTTTTTGAACCATAAATTTATAGAATTTTATAAAAAGGATCGAACTAAAAAGGAGAAAAATACGACAAGGCTTCAAACAGTTTCATTTTTTCTAGAATACAGCAAACAAATAAGCAATAATAAAAATATTAAAACTTAATCCATTGTAAACTCTATATAATTGAAATATCATTTAATTATTTTGGATATTTACTCTAATGTTAAAAATTTATGTGTTATGATAATAAGAAACTACGATATGGGAAAAATAAATAATTTAATTCACTTCCTAACTAAAAATCTTGAAAATAATGTCTTCGAACAAAAAACTGTTGTTACTTCGGAATTTAGAAAATGTATAAATAAAACCTTTTTAATGACTGATCCTATTAGAAATGAAAACATTGATAAGGAAATTGTGTATGATTTAATAATTTAATAGGAAAAATTTTATAGTCATTATTTATTCAGTTTGTCTACATAAACGCTCATATGAAATATTTTAATATTTTATTCTAATTTGATTTCTATTTATCAGTTACTTTTCTATAAATCAGTCTTTTTTGCTTACTTAGATATTTCTTACGAAACCAGCATCTGTGACAAATTATTTTCTCACAAATACTAGTTGTCACATTTGGTTTCATGGTATTATTTAGAGTACAATAAAGTTATATAAATATTTTATGTTACTGATATTATATTTTTCTTAATTATAGTATGCATTACATAGTATATAATAGCATACATTACACAAATCATTAAATTTCTTCTAATTCATACAGATTTGACTTATTGAAAAATGATAAAAATAGTCACGCTTTGAATACAATGCAATTTTTATAGGGTAACTTCTTAAGGAAGAAAAATCTGTAAAAAGACTTTAAATAGCTTTAGAGAATTTTATACTGAAAACAAATTCTATATAAGGCTTTTAAAGAAAAGTAAAAAACCTCCAGAAACATATCAATATAGGAGTCAAGCATTTTAAACACTGTAATTATACAATAGTAGCAAATTTTGCATTTACTCATTATCTTTATTCATTTTTTAATTTTATAGTAAAAATTTTATAATATCTTCCAAAACTCTTTATTATTATGTTGTTATGAATTATTTTACTAATATTTTGTTTGAAAAGAATGAAGTTAATTACTTGAATTTGAGACGATATTTTGAAATTTGAATTATTATATTCAACTAATATTAAGATAATGGTTCATTTTTTCTTATAAACTTTTAAGAGACACATAGAACTGTTCTACATAATAACTTAATACTTGAGAAAAAGATTTTAACGATAAAGTAATCTTTCAGTTCGTAAATGAAAGAAATCCTTAATTCATATAAGAAAATATTTAAAAATGTATTAAATAATTAGGCTTTTTGATATTCTGATGAATACTCAATGAAAATGTAAAAATCATACCATAAAATATAATTAATCGAAATTATGCTTACGTTTAATCAACGGGAATCACCGTAGCTTTTTACTTTTAATATAAAAAATTAAAGAATTAGTTTTAAGGCGTATAATAAAAGATAACTGTTTCCAAAATTAATATTAGCTACTTATGAAAATTAAATTTTTATTCATTTTTCATAAATAAAAGCTCAATAAATATTTCCTACTTCTTCCATTTACTTATTTCTTATGCTGTTAAGTGCATGATAATTACACATATCATACAGAGAAAACTTTTTTTACACCCACGATATATGCACATCCTTCATTTCTACAATTTAATGAATTGTTTATAACCCTTTATATGCTTATTCCATTTAATTCATATTGTTTTGTTTTAGGCTATAATTATAATTGATTTGAAATTATCTTCAGAGGCCGTTTTATGAAGACAGCAAAAAATGTTTTTATTTCAAAAATTAGATTAAGTGTTTTCCTTCTCCACTTTAAAATTGAAGGCTATTGAGAACCTACTTTCACACCTAAATTCATTCCTTCATTTACACCCACGTAACCTTTCCTTTTCATAAATATGACATCACTACTGAGGAAAGAAAATGACGGCCTTCTGATTCTTTTATATAGGTGCTAAACACAAAATAAATTAAAATATTAATATGCTTTACTTTAAGTGAAAATCACTTCAAGTCAAAGGTTAGTGGAAAGAAAACATTAAAATTTTTTGGAATAAAGTGACGAAAATGTAAATTTTCCATAAAAGAATAATTATCCTGGAATAGAAAAGCGTAATCTTTCAGAATAAATTTTTTGTTATGTCTCTCACACTCCTGCTATCCCAGTCATCAGCTTTGAAAGGTCAATCGCGTTGCAAATAACGATCGTTTAAAAATTATTATTATTTAGAAACTACACACAATATTGCATATCTTCAAAATATATTCCCTTTTTTTAATTTATTGTTTCGTCAAACTATATTTTTCTAAGTTTCAAAACATGAGTACATCATTTTGTAATTTATGATACATCCTCTAAAAATAGTTGTTGTAGCGGACTTTCTGTTTTTCTTAGCATTACACATTGTTTCAAAATCCGATTTTTCCGCTTCAAGCATTATTTTAATGTTTGATATCTATTTTATGTGTGAAGTATTTGAATTAAGATATTACTCGATTATCATTATAGATACAATTTTGAAGTTTTTCATTTAAAATATAGTTATTAATGAAATTTCTTTAACTATATTTATAACTTCTTTAACTATATTTATAACTTTATAATTCTTTAACTATAATTATAGTTGCTTAATTCAATTTCTCATTTATTAGTACGTAGAGGCAAACTAATTTAATCACATTGAAATGATACATTTTATTATTTTAACGAGAATAAACAAAGTGTCTGTGAAAATTAATTTATTTTTAAAATAGTAGTTTGTAATTAAATCAGAAATTCCTTAGCAAAGTGATGAATATTTTCATAAAACATATAATAAGACTTTATTGAAACTTGCTGAAATTTTCTTTACTATTAATATAAACAAACATGACCCTAGAGCTTTCTGTTCAGTAATTTGTACAATCGATTCTTCCCTCTTTAATGCATATTTGCTAAAAATCGGTTTGATTAACTCTTGTGTAATAAGAATAATCGTAAATCGACTAACCATACAAATTTGAATTAAAAGTTACTGTACAACAAAAATGATGAAATCATTATACAATATATTCTCCAACATACTTAACTCCATTCTTCTTAGTAATAACATTTTATTAAAAAATACAAGAAATATTTAACAAATTTATATAAATGTAGAAAAGCAAGGGATTTAACTGTTATTGCAATTGTTCCACATATTTAGTATGTTTACTTTAAATAAAAATAGTTTATATATATTCTATGATAAAATTATCATAACTGTCTATTTTCTATTTTTTCCTTTTGTATTTTTATGTATATTAATCATTCCTTATTTTCTTCCCTTTATGGCATTATGAGGATATTTATATTAAATTATAAAATTTAAACTTATTAAGAAAGATTTTCGCTTTAATTAATACAAAAAATTTCTATATATAGTACTGTACAATAGTATAGGAGCTTCCAGTGTATTCTTAGAACTGTTGTAACTGGTATTACATAGTAGCCATATTCCAGTTATGAAAACAACTGTGTAAACAATTATCAAAACAACTGCATGAAAGCGGTTGTGGAAACACAATGATTTTTCTAAGAAAATTCTTGTAATTAAAATTAGTCAATATAATAAATGGCATGGAATTATTGAAATTTGAATTACAAAAAACTATACTTAGGAATTCAGACCATAATATTAATTAAGAATTGTAGCAATAATATTAATTTAATAACAGTGATCATTTCAATAATTGTAAATCAAAAAGAATATCCTATAGAAGAATTAAGTGTTAAAATGCTATAAAATCTTACCTGGCCAATAGCAATAAATTATTAAAAATATTATTTTATTTTTGTAAATATTAAAAATATTATTTTATTATTTTATTTATTGATATTTACATTCTCGTACTTTAAAATTTTAAGATAGATTCATCAGGAATAACAAACAGTAGTAAACGTATAGCTAATTTTGTTTCCTTATTGAAGCTAAATAATTTCACAAAAATTTGATGACGCAACTTTTTGCCTTTATTAAGGCTAGAATTTTTGATTATTTAATAAAGTATTCAAATAAATCTTTAGTCATGCACTGGATGATCCTATAAAGTTACTAATTTTTACTTAGCTTAAAATATCAAGCATCATTATGTTAATTAAAATCATTAAAAACAGGTTTTATTTCTAATGAATATTAACATCAGTTGCCAACTAATTTATTTTTCTCAAATATTTGAATATTTCATACCATTTTTCAATATAAAGATATATAAAGTCGAATTTCAAATTTTCGTAAATGCATGCAAAATTCACAGTTAAAATTAATTATTTCTTATCCTTATGTTCATATAACATATCAGTACCAGCACTGAAAATTGTCAACAAAAATGAAGTGAATCTTTTTTTTATAAAAATTGGATACACGTCAAATATTAAAATATAGATCTTAGATTTGGAATTTGGGTATTATAATTAGTAGAATAAACCATATCAGTGTCAGCGCTGCATATTGTCCATAAAAATGCAGTAAATAATTTTTTTATAAAAATTGGATACACATAGAATGTTAAAATATATATCTTAGAGTTGGAATTTCAGTATCTTATTCATAAGAATAAGCTACATATTTCGCTCAAACAAGGAAGTTCCTGTATAGTATCTTCAGTCAATTTAAAACAGATGAATAATTCTTATCTTAAGACAAAAAATCAATATAAATCTAAAGAAAATCTTTTCTGCAATACATTGAGAATCAAACAAAAATATCTTATAATTTCTAGTATTTTAAAATATTTTTATTTCTAAAAAAAAATATTAACAAGTATATTAATACGTATAACAAAAGTAGAATTGTGCGCATTGTCTGTTTATTGTTGTAAAATTTCCGCTTAGAAATTACTCAATCAATTCAATAACAGATATTAAATAGTTTTGTTTATTACAATTAATTGACTTAATTTTCATAGGTCGTGATAAGGAAAACTGAAAGACTGAAATACAATATTTGAAATCAGACGTTACTACAAAGCAATATAATACAGCAAGCATGAAAACAAGGAATAACTTCTTGTCTCGACTATTTTTTGTGTCTTGTTGTATGCGAAGTTATTTTTCTTTACTGGAAATAAGTATTATAAGAGTATATTTAAAATTTTATTTATGATTAAAACATAAATATAAAAGTTATTCAAAAATACATGACTAAATACTTTATATTCCGAATATAGGTTTTAAAATAAGGCAACACTTATTTTATTTTATTTTCGAGTAAACATTCCATTTTCTTTAAACAGTCAAAAACCGATAATCTTATTTCGGAAATACTATATGTAATTCAATTTAACAATAAACTTAGATAAAACATATAGTGAAATTTCAGCTCATGAACTATCATAGAGTTAAGGTAATGTTTTTTAACCACTTTTTTAATAAAAGGAAATAATAATTTAAAAAATAGTAAGACACTTTACTTTTTTTACTTGTAACTAGTTTTACAATTGAAATTAGTTCTAAAATAAAATTATTTTATACTTAAAAATGCCTGTTAGAAACACAAATCAAACATACTTTGCACACACAGAAACAAAAATTAATGCATTTTCAGAACTACTCTGCAAATTGAAATGCAAATTAAAAATTTCTATATAACAAGCTTGATCCTAGAACGGATATATTAGTGCAGATAAACAGATCAAATTTGTATTTTATGGTGCTATATGCGAATTATTATAATTTTATTAATATTTGACAGTATTAATAATTTTGTAATAAAATAGAATCTCAAGACAAAAGTCTTTTTATGAGTTAGTTTAAAGGAAATGCGAAAGTAAGTCATTGTTATTAAACACAGATATTCATAAAAAAATTCCTTTGGAAAGATTACGTATATTCAATTAAAAAAATGTGCAACACAAAAAGCAAAAAATGTCCTTTACACAAGATAATTTCTACAAAAACTTCATAGAATCACTAAATTAAATAATTTAAATAGGGCTCATTTTTATATTTACCTTTATAATATATATATATATATATATATATATATATATATATATATATATATATATATATATATATATATATATATATATATATATATATATATATATATATATATATATATATATATATATATATATATATATATATATATATATATATATATATATATATATATATAATAAAACAAAATTAAATCCTAGATGTTAAAAAGATCTGTTCCACATTTTATAGATTTTTCTGTGATCCGTTTTATATGAAGCCTTTTCCTTAGTTTATACTTAATACGATTATTGCACCAATTCCATTTAAATTAGAGCTTTAAAGATTTATTTCAAACAGAAATTCAATTAAGTAATTTTTATTTTAGATTGCTCATTATTATGTAAATACCGTTTATTTATCTAAAAAACTCAATAAGTTATAGTTTAGTTATAAGTATTTCTGATTCCAGTAATTTGTAAATTAGCTTATTTCATTGTAAATGACAAAATTATTATTTATCATATCATTACGTATACAAAATAACAGCTTTATTGAAATTATAAGAGTGACATTTATTGCCACAACTTGTCATAATAATATAGAGTCCGGCAAACATAGTTATTTCAGAAACAAAGCAAAACTGACCTTGCCGAAACAAATTTAATTTAAGTTTAATCATTCGGTGAAATATTAAAATTAAACCCTTGAGATGTCAAAACTGTTATTACAACAGGCAACATATTAATAAATGATAAAGTCATAATTGTTATGATTACTTTGATCAGTCAATGGAAGTTTGAATTTGAATTCTAATTATTTCAGTTACATAAAACAAACAATAGTTATCATAATTTACTTAATATTTATTTATTTACCATTGTTTTATTGACAGAATTTTCCTAGTTTGTTTGTATAGGGAGGATTAATTTATTTATCCTTAAAGCAAAGCATGTAAAACATTAATCTTTTTATAAAAATATTTGCATAACTCTCAGAATATTTTTCAAATGAAATATTTTCATAACTACAAAACATATGTGTTCTAATTTAATTACTTTTTCAACTAATCATTTTGTTAATTTTCAACGTGATCTAAATTAAAAATTTATTGATTCAATTTTTACCCTTCAGGAAAATTTGTAAACATAACTATCAAATGTAATTCAACATTTAATTTTAAATAACCCGAGTAATTAAAAATTTATATACTTCATAGTAAACTAAATTGATTTTAATTTAAATTAAATGGCACTGAAAAATGAGTTAACTCCTGTTATTATAAAATCAATTTTTTTAATCTTTGTGAAACACACTTAAAACTGCCGATAATCATACAAGTTTAAAAACTGGCTCATGCACTTCTGGAAATCAGTTTTCCAATTACATAATTGCAATTTAAATTAGGCACCTTTTTTAATTTAATCGTACAGTATGAGTGATATTCTTAATTAACTAATATTTAATTTCTATGCAGCAATTAATGTAACAATACAGAAAGAAAATTTAATATACATCAATATTCATTAAAATTTTTATAAAAAATGTACATGGATAAATTTTAAACTTTTGGGGACTAGTTTTAATTTGCTTAACACATTTATTAATTTTCACATATTTAAAATATCTTCATTGCATGTTTCAAACTCAAACTTTTAGCTTCTTTATTGATGTAAATTTGTTTTTACTTAATTTTATAAATGAACTTAATAATTTTAATGATATTTGATGTTAACAAATTTAGATTTTTTATTATGAAATATTAAAAAAATGTAAATTAATATATAATTTACTTCACAATTTATTTAGAAAATAGGCAATATAAAATTTATTTTTTACAAAATTAAAAAAATAAATAAATACGTAAAGTATGTATTAGAAAATGAAAATTTTTTAAAATTATTTATTTTATTTTAATATATTTAAATTTCATATCTAGTATTCTTTTTAATACAAATTGCTTATTTAACTTAGAATCGTATTAAAATTCTTAATTATTCCCATCAGGAAATCAGACTTATATAGCGTAAAAATGCGCGTGCTTACATTTTATCATTATTTTTATTTTTAAGAATTTTTCAAAAAGGAAATTCACAAAATTGCGTGTTATAAAATTTGACATCTTTTGGAATAATTAAATTTTAAAGCATATAGCAAAATAACTTTTAAATAAAAAGATCACGAATTACTTTCTCAATTAAAAGTTCTTACAGTTTCTTATATAACATAAGCACAATTAGATGTAACCATAAAACTGTTACTTATTTAAAACCATTAGGTAAAACGAAATTTCTTTTTTATTCCTATAAAGCAAAAGAAATAGCTTTTTTAAAAGAAATATTTTCCTTTCTTTTCAAAACAAAGGTCAAACCTTAAAAATCTTCCAAGCGTCACACAACACGTGAATCAAAAAGCTTTTCTTACGCCGTATTTCTTGAAGACTGAAAAAGAATAATGAAAAACGATTTTCTGTTAGGAAAAAAACTTGCGAATCATTGTTCTGTCCCAAAAGGTTAAAATCGGAGGAAACTTTCGCTTTCTGTCACGTGGCACATGATGATTCTAAAGAATGACGGTACATGATTCAATTCCAGCGACATGCGATTGGAATTAGAGCAAGAAATTTCACTCTTATATCCATGTTTACTCTGTACTGAGTTATTACGCATTGTGTAGGTGATTGTTTTTTGTTTCTATCGCGAAGTTTTATTGCGATTTTGAACTGCTTGTTGTCTTCTTCCCCCTGACGTACGCTAAAGTATGTGGCGGTTTTAAATGTGCATTAATAAATCTTTCTTTTTCATTTCTCCCAGATTTCGAAATCGATAGTTAATGTTCAACAAATAATAATTTATGTCGAAAGTTGAAGTTAATAGGATATATTATTCAGTAAATTATTTAATTTACATTCTTTTCCGAACAAACGACAATTTTTTCTGGGAGCCCAATTTTTTGTTTTTTCTTTACATAAGGATTTTATGGCTTATTGATGTCTTATATTTTTCTAATTCACTTATTTTTCTGTGTACGATGATTTATTTCTTCTTGATACTTATACTATTGCTATCAAAATCATATTATAAGTGGGGCAATTGCTGAAGGTAAATTTTGAGACTCAGAGACAGAGTTCGATGTTAAAATAAAGCTATAAATTTGCATTTTGTGTAAAATCGGAACAATTAATGAATATTTTTTACGAATAAACTATGTTAAAATTGAGAAACGCTATTCTTCAATAATTAAATATTATAAAGAATACAAATAGATTTTCAGAAAGACGGTTTGGGTTTATTAATGTATGCGGACGTTAGTAGTAACATTTGGGTAATATTAGTCAGTTATTTGTTGTGAAAATCATTGCTAGCTCAGTACATATACTTTTTATGTAGAAATTAGTCATCACTGTTTTTTAAAGTAATATGAGTGATCAATGTTTGTATAGCACATTATTTGTTTGCAATTTCCTTTACATAAATTTGTAATTTGCACATTATCGTTACTCGATAATGATTTGGAAAAAATCACCCGAAGGTTAAGATAAGCCATCATCAGAAATAGAGCAATATCCCTCAACAAACATGAAGAAAAATAAATAATAAATTTGAAAAGCATCGCTAAAAATAATTGTTTTATTTATTTGCCCTTGTTTTAAATTAAATAATGTTATTGTTGTATGTATTGTTAGAATGCACAGTTTAATCTGGAAAAGAATTTATAAAAAGTGTTCAAGATAAAACCCATTTGTGAAAAATCTTTGCTTGTTTTGATAAATAAAATTACATTGAATTCAAGCATCAATTAAAAAGATGAAGTATTATGTTAGTTGATCATAAGTACTCTGATTTATATATTAGTCTGAAAATCAAATACCCTTTAGTGGGTTCAAACTATTACCCGAGAATTTGCTATTACTCGAGAACTTAAACCTAAATGCAGCAATAAAAAAAAGAAAAATTATTTATCATTAATCATGACAAAAATAGGGACTAGAAAACAAACCACTTAAGTGAGTAATGTGTGGTTAGTTGTCTCTCTCTCTCTCTATCTCTCTTTCGGTTCATAGGTAAGCAAAATGATTAAAACTTTAATCTTTGGATGTTATGCAAGATATATTAGCATCAGCATGCATTTCTCTCCAAGTCTTCTTAAATAATATTGTAAAATTAAAATTATTAATACAATTCCTACACTACAGAATTTACAGAATCAAATTGTATCGAAAAACATTTCTCGTTCTTACTCTTCTAAGAAATAGTTATTTTTTTCTTTCTGGTGTCACTGAAAATTACTTACATTTTGAGAGCAAATCCAATAAAAATAGACTGAAATATTATTAGAGGTTTCACAGAAGGAAGAGTTTTTAACACATAAAAAAAAAATATTGACTTTCATATGTATATATATATATATATATATATATATATGTATATATATATACATATATATATATATATATATATATATATATATATATATATATATATATATATATATATATATATATATATATGCAGCAGCATATAATCTTAAATAAAAAAATAAAAGTCTTTAACATAAAGAAAAATTCAAATTCGCAACAATATTTCCAATTAAAATGCATTTGCTTAGTAAATGATTGATTATGACTTTTCAACTGCTTTTTTTAAGTTAATCATAGATCCCTTATTCAACTGTGACTCTTGAAGCTTTTAATTCCCCCTTATATAAAGAATATCAAGATATAATATCTTAATAAATGAAGGTTCAATCAGCGTTATGATCAGACCAATTTGGAATCAAATCCACTATTAATAAATTCGAAACATTTTTTTACGTTTTAATAAACGTTTCTAATCAAATAGTATAAGTAAAATAATAAATACAATATTTTTTAGCAGTCACATATACCAGGTTATCAGAAATATTATATTTTTTAATTATAGTTTTATATATTAATATTTAAAATATTTATTTGGATTTTCTTTGTTAAAATTAATATTGATTTATACAATCAAGAGTAATAATGACTTGTTATAATTAGATAAGATAATATAAGTTAATAATTAGAGATCAAATTAAGGACATAAACTCAATTTCATTTTTCACGATATTAAAATAAGAAAAAAATTATTAATTATTGTGATATTTGTTGAATCTTTATAAATAAAATATCTTGAGAGAAATAAAGTATTTTTGCTCACTTCATATAATGATGATGGATAAGAAGATATGAAATATGAATGAAATTATTTTATTGTTTAAATAATTATTTTATTGAAATTAATTGAAATTATTTTACTGTTAATATCTCATTCAAAAACTTTTTCGAGGCTTTCTGATTCACTAAAAAAATTTTATACCAAAAATTATTAACTTGTGTACAATATGATAAAATTCAAAATAAAATATTACTGAATTTCTTTAATACATTAGTTTTAATAAATTTCAGTAAGTTATATTTTGATTGTTTTTTTTTCATACTTTACATAAATTTCAAATTGCTGAAATTTTAATTTTAATGTTTTAAATTTATAAAATACATTTTTGGGAATGCTAAATTTCCATGTATGTGGTATGTGGAAACTATCAGTAACTGATATTTTTATCGTGCATTTGATTTTCCTAATTCAATAAAAAAATTTATTTATAACATATCTATATATATATTTCACTATATTTATTAGAAAATAAATATTCCATGTAACAGCAAATAAAAAATACAATAGTTCAACAATAAGAGTTTTTGATTGAAAGATTCAACAATTTTTCCAAGAATTTAATGTATTAAATTTGCATAGTTCATGGGAAACAAGCATAGATTATTTTTTGTTTCAGTAATCTTATGCAAAATAAACAAAGATTAAGTTATTTTTTATTCAAACATGGTCAAAATACAAAACAATTTTTTTTAGATTTCCCTAAATGATTTTATAGAGGCCTTAATCAAGGATGTATCGCGTTTTCCTTCAAACTAGGTGATTTAATCTCACGTTCACTCTCTCAAAGAAGAAGTGAGCAATCGAATTGCTAACGAAAAATCAAAAAGCTGTTATCTTCAGTAAAGTTTGAATAAGCATTAAATAACCATTTATCGAAAACAAGATAAACAAAAAAAAAGAAAAGAAAATCCCTCATGTTGAAATTTCTTCTCTGATTATTGCAGCCACGGCAAGTGAATTACCGAAACAAAAACAAAACCGAAAAGATAAAAAGGCATCGAGACTTCTCATCTTTTCCTCTGAACTAGATCAGTGGCATATGACTCGAGAGGTTGACCCCAGCGACCCCTGGTGATTGGGAGGTGAGTTGCCGTCGGTAGTGTGACGACCCAGATTGGATAGCACAAGGAATTAACTAGGCCACAAATCTAGTCAAAACGCTTGACCCATCCCTTCAATTTGCGGACTGTGAGAGGTTTTTTATTAAATTTCAATTCGAAAAGAGATGTTATTTTTGGGTGGAGTCCTTACAGATTAAGAAGACATTTTTAAAAGAAAAAATCCATAAGTTAAGAATTAAAAATCAATGTGCATGCTCTCATCATTCCGCGTTATAAATACACCTTTTCATTATTAATTAAGTGGCAATTAATTTTTTATCTCAATTAATTTCCTTTCTTTATGCTATTCGTCAAAGATAAAAATAAACAAATATGAAATCAATTTTATTAAATTTGCTATTAAAATAAAAAATTTATCAAATAATAAGTTGATAAAAATCATAAAAAAGACATTTATTAAAATCCAGTAATATAAAGAAAATATTTTTTTGTTTCTGCTTAACAAGACTAACGGGTTTAAGAATGTTATATTACTTAAAGAAATAAACAGCATTTACATCCAAAATATGTTAAAATTATTATGCAGTATTTAATAATATTTTTCGATAGCTAAAAATGGAACAATTAATTACTTGTATTTATTAATCACTGAAAAAATTTCCATTTTCTTTTAAATGGATGTTTTATATTTTCGTATGTATTTTTTTCCTTTTATCAGAAGTACATAAATTATGCTAAATGAGTTGTTACTATAATACACTTTCATATCTGCTAAATTTCCATAATAATGTAACTTGAAAGGGCAGAAAATTGTGTTGAATTAAACAGTTATGAATTAATAATAACACAATCACTCAGAAAAAAGATAGAATTTAATATATGAAATGAATTATTTATGAGAGTTATTAGAAAAAATTCTTTATTCCAGTTTTATAGTTTTATTTAGAATGTACTAATATTTTGAATATCAAAATAATAAGAGTCTGAACTTCTCCGTTTCTTGTAACCGCAAAATCAATTAACCATGTCTGGCTTATAAAGTTATCAAATATTCCGCTACCAATAATTATAAATCAATACATTTATCACAATTAACCATATATTTTTAAATTTTATTTCATGTTTCTTGCATTGTAATTAGATCAGCAGCTCAATAGCTTCAAGCTTCCCATAAGATCAGCAAAGTGAACCATCAATTGTCACAGACAGTGAATGGTAGGGTGACCATATTTCTCCCTAGGTGGGTGGAGCTCCGTATAGCGATTAGGGGGGACGCGTCCTTGTTAATATGTGACTCCAAAGTCTTTCCGCTGGTGTGATGGGGATATCAAGAAGAAGGTGCCAGCTAAGGTGTGACCTCGTTACCTGACCATGGTTAAATATTAGGAGGCATTTGTGATATGCTATTAATCTACAGACCTGTAGATCCTGCAAACCTATGTATGTAATGTAAACAAATTGGTTCTCAAATTTAAATATATATAGTGAAAACATACATTATTTTTAACATAAATTTTGAAAGTGTTTAAAGAAAAAATCCTGTCAAAAATTATTATGCAAGTATGAGGGGAGAAATGCCTTATGTATTGTTCCATCGTTATTTAATAATGTATACAAAATGACACATTTTAAATGTATACCTTTAATAAAATGATAATAAATATGATCATATTAATACAGTACGGGTTACAATTACATTTCATGGGAAATGACAATTTAAATAGTTTATATGAGGCATCACTCAGGTATGATTTGTTTTTCTTTCCCACATGAATTCATTGATTGCATACTTATGCAGACTTATTCAGAAAATAATTATAAAAATAGTTTTAATACCTTCTACCTAGATATTACATATATTATTGAAGCTGTGTTTGTTTTAGTAATACTACACTGAAACATAGCTTTAGTTATTGGTAAGTCTTTCAAATTTTTGAGTTGAAGAAGAGGAGTTCATAAATGGCATGAGATGATACTGTGTGCTATGTTTATATTCTAGAATACAGAACTCTAGGGATCTCCATTCAAAATTCAAAGACATATTAAAGAATTTTTTTAGGAGGCATATAATTGAGTATTACATAAATATTTGAAAAGGAAGTAACACCATGTTGCATAACATAAGATTCATGTTCCTGAATTTTGTTGCTTTTCTGGACATAGAGTGGTAAACCTTTGATACTAACCAGGGTAAACAACGAAAGGGTAACCCTGCTTTTCTGCTTTTTAAGTGAAGGTTTTTTGAGCTGATGTTTGAAAGTTTGTCTATTGTTTTATCTTTAAGTCACAAGAATGCGACTCTTCATCAGCGGAAAATCTTCTCGAAAAGGAAATAACACGCATATGTGTTAAAAAGCTTTACAACAGCCTTTGGCCTTCCCCAACGCAGTCAAGTTGTCCATTATGTCTTTATAAAAATGTTTCTGGTTAGGGCTCCCAATGAAGTATAGGAAACACCATGCTCTCCAGAATAGAGTCACAGGTTGAACCCAGCAACTGTTAAGTAACGGAAGAATGTTATGTTTCGGTTTTCTGCTTGCATGTTAGTCAATAGATACTATGGGTACTTCGGAATTATCTCCGTTAAGACACATGACCACTGACCTTTATCTATCAAAAGCTTTTCTGGAAGATAAGACAGAATCGATGTCCAACAGTTTCACAACAGCATTCGGCCATAGGTTTTACTCGTGACTCCTTAATAAATATTTCTGCTTGCAGACATTTTAATCATTTGGATTACTCATTTAAAGCCCCTTATATTTTAAATGGCTTCTGAAATGAGGCTTTTCTTACTTACGTAGGAAATGTCAAGATATCATAAAATATATACATTTTATTCAAAAAAAAAATAAAAGTATCTTTTTTTCTTTCTTTACATGAGAATGTCTTTTAAAAATTGCATGAATGATTATCACATCAAGCTTCAATCAGAAAAAGCAATATTCCATATTCCTTAATGAGAAAATAATCTTATTATTTTGAGAAAAAGAATAGATTTTTTGAAAGAATAGAGAATGGAAAAATATATCACTAAATGCTATTATGATGCCTGATAATACATTAAAAGTTACATTTTTATTTTTATTTAAAATACACTTTTCATTTTAAGATCAAACTATTTCGCATGGTAATCATCTTAATTTGAAATATTTTCCTAAATCGAAATACACTTTGACAGAGCCAAAAAGCGGATAAAATATTTTTTAGAAATATAAAATTTTAAATACTTGCTCATGATACTGATAATTTGGTAAATTTCTTAATTTATTTCAATAGACTATTGTACTTTTCTTTAACTACAGGTTGATTTCAACACAAAATTTTATGAAACAGATAAATCAATACAATTCGTAACATAGAAAAATATTTTTATTTAAAGTTCAAATACTAAAGATATTTTTACATGTTAAAAAATCAAATATAATCCAAAGTTTATGACAAATATAACTCATTAAAATGCTACAGCTTTTAAGTAAAATTGGAAAGAATAATATAGCTTTTAATGTGGAAAAAGCAAACTATACCACTAAATTCATAATATGTTATAATCAAAAGTGAGACTTAATATACTTCTTGAATGATTTCGGTGATTTAGCACATTATTTTTTATTCTAAAATTGTTTGAAATAATGAGTTATGCTAAAAATAATTTCAATACTTATCCATGTTCAATATTTCGAAATTATGGGAGAGAATTATTAAAATATCACAAGTGTTATAGTTAATACAACTACTAGTTTTAGTATCATTAAAAATCCTTTGATTTTAATTTTATAGAGAATATATTTAAATTATATTTATCTATATTAAGTAATAATTAAATTGGTTCTAGATTATACTATAGTGAACATATTCATGGCTCAGTCTAAAATAAAGATTTTACTTGGAGAAATAATCTAAAAATATATATGTAAGTGTTGTTAAAATTGTTGCATACAATACTTTTTGAAGGTAAACAAATAGAATTACTAATAATAAAACAGAGCTTATACGTTAAACATCATTTATATAAATAAATTAATTAATTAATACGAGGATAAACTAAGAGAGAAGCATCCTATTTTAACTTGAGATGTAAATCAGTGATATGTAACTTTTCCATTCATATGCTGGTTGATGACTGATTTCCTTTAGGTCTATCTCTGACCTTAAATCTTCCAAACATTCCTCCAATGCAGAATAAACATAAGATTCTCGACAATCTTAGTCCATCATTATACCAATCAAGGAGATTTTTCATAATGATATCTAAAACGAATTTTAGAAGTTTTTTCTTTGAGAATTTCAAGAAAAGTGGTTTTAAGTACTCTGTTCTGGAAGAAATAATATCCAACGATTGCCACTTCCTGGCTGTTAAACGCTTATCAAGCTAGGAATTTATCTGTTAAATTACCCTTGTTACCAACTTTTAAATTTTATTCAACTTATGACAAGGAATCTGTGAAGTGCTTTAAACACTTCAGGCAGATCTTTTTTTATTCTCTTTGTCCAATAAATTTTTAATGCATTCAAATTTGTTGACAACCTTAAAAATGCTTCTTTGAAGTGGAAAATAGAGATTATTGAGGGGGTAGGAAAAAAAATCATTCAGATATACAAGGCTACTAGTTATTCAAAGTCAAGAATCCTTGATCCAATTTTTAAAAGGAAAGTCTTCCAAAAACTTCAAATAGCTATCTTAGGATTTCACCTTGGAACAGCTGCCTGACTTAAGTGGATGAGCAAAAAGATCTTTTAAGGTTTTCCATATTTTTACGCAGTACCTGTCAGCAGCAGATGGGAGGATTTACCTTGATTAAGTAAACAAATGTAAATTCTTAAGAGCATTTCGCAAATCGGATGCAACACTTTGATGACAAAGTAGTGTCTGAGAATACAGTAGTGAAATCCTTTCTTTTTAGGGTGACATAGACCTGAGAAGCCTACTTCCCATGGATATTTACATATCAGTTGTGATTTCAATGTATTTCAATTATTGAATTCCATTTTAAGTGAAATAATCATCAATTAATTTAAATAAAATCTTTACCATTTTGTCCCTATTGCAAATAAATATTTTTTTTCAATTTTAAGCCCTTTCATACTTAGTTATTAGCATTAATACAGAACATTGTGCAGTGTTAGTATTTTCCTTACATAACAATGCAGATTGTACCTTAATGTTGAAGGGTTTGGAATACTCGTCCATCAACAAGCACTTAGTAGTTTTGAACTACAGTGAGGTGAACTACGGTCACGTCCCCAAAACACGAAACTACAGCAACCGAGTAAGGGAGAATGTGGTCACCCTCCCAATCACTGCCTGTGGCAAATGATGCTTCATTTTGCTGATCTTAATGGGAAGAGTCATGAAACTGTTGAGCCACTGGAGCTCTGGCATTCCGGTATAAGTATATATTTAATCCAAACTTTGAAATAGGAGTAACTAAATAATTATTAATGATTCAGCTTTAATTTTTCACATCAAACGTTTTGTAATATTTATTGCAATAAATAAATACAATATAAAAAGGGAATCAGATGGTTTCAACAGAATCATTTATAAACCCAATTATTTTTTAAATATTCAGAGCTTTAACTTGTAATTTTCTGAACAGGCAATTGAATAATAAGCATTCTGAATATCGGTTCTAAAGTCCATAGATTTATTTTCCATTTAAAGCTTTTGATCTTTGTTGTAGCAGTTCCGTGTCCACTTTAAATTTTAGTCTTCGGTAGAATTATTCATTGTATGCGAAAGTGAATGTTGGAGCCAATAAACTATAAAATCGACTTTCAGACCTAGAAGACAGAATGTTTTTTGATGTTAGATCTGTCAAAAAAAATGTAATTTATAATATATTATACACATATTTTTTCATTTATTATCAAAATATAAAATTGCGTATCAATGAATTCTATGTAAAAACCCCTAAGAAATGGAACCATTTGTTTTCATTTAACTAACAATAATTAATTTAGAGTATTTCAGTAAATATTGCATTCATACCATTTAAACATTTTTATATCTATTTCGAATTCTTACACAAACTTAGAAAACAAAATTAACTATAAATTCTCAGTAACATTGTATAATCACTAATTTCATTTCGTCTCCTTTCCTGTCATGCTCATTTAATTTAATTATAACCATAGAAATTTCAAAAAATGAGAATGAATGCAGATGAAATTACAAGAATGAATGTAAATGATAAAGCTTTGAACAATGAAAAGCAACTCACTTACGCGTACGCTTTCCGTGAAAATGTAACACTTATAAAGATAATGAACAGATAACTCTCTCTCTCTTTTATGTTGTGTACACCTGTATCAGGCAAATATATGTATTATGTAACGTGAATTACGAGATCAACATATTAATTCACGATGAAAATAAATTCTTGTTCAAATAACTAACAAACAATGGTATTTAAAATTAATTTATATGAAGCTCTTGCATAAAATTAAAATTATTTCATCACTGAAAAATATACCTTTAGCTAAAAACAATGGCAATTTTACGCTAAGTATTTTTAAAACAATTATAATGTTTTTATACTATGTTTGAGCTTAGAAGAATTAAAGAAAGAATTTTAAAATATTTCTTATTTTCATACTTTTCCCATTGCCTTTTGCATCTCTGCCAGATTAATTTTACTATAAATCCTCTTAAAGATATGTTCATTCCCCTTGCTATGTGTCTCAGCAGCTCATAATGTAGCTCAAGCGGTGTCGTAGTTCAAGTATATTTTTTAACTACATGAGAATTATTCCTTAAACAAGATTCTTGTTTTGGATATTAATCAAACATAATTCATTTTAGATTTTTAATAAATTTTATAATGTTTGTAAAAGTTTAAAATGCAGTTTTTGGAACCATAAATGCGAGAAAATAATTAAATTTTAGCTCTTCAAGTTAATTTTTTCCTCATTTAAAGTATAATAAAACGTACTAGCTTCAGTTTTATTTCATGTTGCATCTAAAGTAAAAAGGGCTTTGAATATTATGATAAAGACTTTCAGGTAACAATGTCATCTGAAAGGTAACAATGTCATCTGCTGCTACATATATTTTTCTTTCCTCATTTCTCTTGGAAGACATTGCAACATCACCCAGTTTTAACGTGCCCCTGCAAATAAAGGTGGGTGATAAATGAAACTGGGTGTGATTGCAATATCATCCAAGTGACATTATATCTCTGGGGTGACAGGCCAAGTATTGGTGTCTTCTGCTTGGTCTCTGCTTCAAAATCACGAAGACTCCACCCGGCTGACTCACAGAATGGCAACAAATAAATAAAATTTTTCAAATTGCATACTATAAAATTATATTCATAAAGTATTTTACAGTTAATAATGTATAATATATGTGATTTTAATCAATATTTTATAAAGTTAAAATAGATTATTTTTTAATTTTAAATAATTTCAACCTGGTATTTATCAAAAATATATTAGATTCTGTACACATTTTTGATAAATACCTGAATTGGGCAAATTTTTTAACAATGGGCATATTCAAATGGGAAATCATTTGCATTCTTTTATGATTTTCTAAATAGGAAAAGTTATATTTTCGAGCAAATTAATTTCTTTATTCTAAAGATAAGAAATTAGATGTCAAAGCGATCGAAATAATGATCGTAAACATATCAATATGTAACAGCATGTACGCATGATAAAATAAAACTAGTGATTTCAGTTAAGCTCGAAAAAAATAATTGAATAATATTATATATAATAATATTTTAAATGCTTCTATGCAATAAAACTTTCTATTATAATTATTGAATCTTTTGATGTTATACTGAATTGCCTGAACTTTTAAAAGATGAGATTTATATGTAATGATAATTTCTATATAATTCATGTTATTAAAATGATTGAACAAAAACTCTTATTTTGATTTCACTATATTTAATATTAAATACAGTTTCAGTGTTTTATTATGTGCTTTGATAAATTACGTAATTTACTTCTATGTATATATTAGAATGTTTATAAAACCTATTTCATCATATGGCATTTATAAAATTCATTTGTGTAATTAAAATTTGTGAACTTCATATTAATCAAATTATCATTAATTACATTATGACTTTAATATTAAAATATATTGTCCAATTAAAAATTTGCTTGCTGACGTAGTAGCTAATTAATTAGCTTTGCGGCAAGCATAACAACTCGTTTGCTCAAATTCTACTTCAGATACGAAGCATTTTAATTGTTTAGAATCTATTTTAAATTGCATATCTCAGTTGAATTAGATCTTGTGTGTAAAAAAATAACGTATTAAAGGATGATTGAAACTGACATGTTTGCTTATCTCTACATTAAGATAATTTATTTCAAATTTTTAATATTTTTTTAATATATCTAATTTAAAATACAGTTTTCTTGGAAATGACATGTGGGAGAAGTATATTGAATTTTCGGAATTTAAAAATAAATTTTATCAAAATTATCATAAAAGGAATTAATTTGAAGACTATTTTGGTGATGAGCCCAAAAGAAAACGTTAAAATGCTCTGACTTTTCATAGAAAAAATGAGATATCAATACATTTAATATCCAGTCATGAAACCAATAGATCAAATTAATTTTCTGAGCCTTTATCATTAGCAAATATAATCAAATATTCATATAACTATGCTATCATCTAAATTAATGTTAAATTAAAAATATGAATTTTAAAATTTCAATTTGTACTGTGTGTACTTGAATTCTAAAACGATGATGTTCATCTTAGGTTGTCTAAAATTCAATTTACTTTGCATTCATTTACCTTGGAAATAGTTTGACTAAGTGGAATGTTTAAAGCTCTTATTCACAAACAAAATTTGTTGGTCAATTTCTTCCACGTTAATTTGAATGTTTGTAGTACTTTTGAATTACACTACTGGCCATTAAAATTGCTAAACCAAGAAGGAATGCAAATAACAGAACGATATTTATTGGACACATACATTATAGTGGAAAAAACAAGTGATTAGATTTTAGGGAAATTAGGATGTATAGGTCTTGAGAAATCAGTACCCAGAGCAGCCACCTCTGGCTGCAATAACAGCATTTATCCGCCTAGGCATGGAGTCAAACAGAGATTATATGTCATGTACGAGGATCTCAGTCCATGCAGCTTCAACACTATGCCACAGTTCATCGACAGTAGTGGCTGGTGAGTGATGGCGTGCCAATCGCTCGGTAACCATTGACCACACATTCTCAATTGATGACAGGTCAGGAGAACGTGCTTGCCAGGGTAACAGTCGAACCTGTTCTGTATCAAGGTGGTTCAGAACAGTACGGGTAACATGCGGTCGTGCATTATCCTGTTGAAACAAAGCATTAGGAAGGCCTCTAAGATAGGGCTGAGCCACGGGCCTTAACACATCGGAAATGTAACGGTTGCTGTTCAAAGTGCCGGTAATGCGAACAAGAGGTGATCGAGACGTGTATCTAATGGCACCCCATACCATCACTCCAGTAAATGGTCCAGTATGGCGATGTCCAATGCAAGCTGGCAATGCGTGTTCTCCACGATGCCTCCAAACACAGATGCGGCCATCATGGTCCTGTATACAGAACCGAGATTCATCTGTAAAGATGACGTGATGCTATTCGCGCGTCCAGGTTCGTCGCTGATCACACCATTGAAGGCGCTCTTGTCTGTGACGCAGCGTCAATGGTAGCTGAAGCCATGGTCGCCGTGCAGACAATCCATGCTGCTTCAAACGTCATCGAACTGTTCGAGCAGAAAATTGTTGCCTTGCAAATGACTCTATTTCTCGACTCAGGGTTCGTGACGTGGCTGTACGATCCCTTGTGACCATGCGGTTAAGATGTCTGTCTTCTCTGTTGTCAGTGATGGGGGGTCGCTGAGATCCTGCATGACGTTCCGTATGACTGTCCTGAACCCATATTCTGCTAACAGTCATGGGGTCTCAACCGACGCGAGCAGCAATATTGCGGTACGATAAACCGCAATCCCGGTAGGCTAAAATCCTTCTTCGATCAAAGTCAGACTCATGCTGATAGGCATTTCTTCTTCTTACACGAGGCATTACAACAACTTTCTTTGCCGAAAACAACGTTGAAACGGAAATTGAGTATGAGAAAACTGCTGTCAAATCTCTGGTTTTACACACATTGTAGATGTCGCTACTGTCGCCTGCTTTGTATGATTGCGCTGAAAATATAATCATTTGCATATCACAGTAAGTTCTACCTGTCATGCAAATTTCCACGTGTGTGGTGTGCCGCTTTCCTGGTGTAACAATTTTAATGGCCAGTAGTGTAATTTTAAACTCTACGTCTTGTCGAATTAACATCAGTGAGAAAAATGTTACTATAGAACGTCAAGTATACTAAGGTAAGGTTTAGATTAATCTAAATTTGTCATAAACTTGAGTTTTAACTATCATTATTACTATAATGACTTTTTTTATTTTTGTAAATTTAATATTTTTTTCCGTGTACTTTTTACAATATTTAAGAAATTTTGAAATAGAAAATTGACATATTCTGAGCAAAAAAATTATAAATAGCTAAAATTTATGTAAATGTTGCGCATAGATCACACACACACATATCACTTTTGAGGTAGTCATAAAAAAAATTTTAATTTTAAATTTGTGCAATAAGAATTAATGTTCTCCTTTTAGAAAAACAGTCTTCAAAATTTTGAATTGTGTAAGAAATAGTTTTTTAGTCATAAGATTTAAATCAGATAATTTCTGATAAAATACATTCATATATCATTTAAATTAGTTAATAGTGTTATAAGCTTTATTTTACACTGGTGTGCAATAATTAAGGACGGAACGGTTTTTCTAGTGCAGCGTCGCTCAGCAGTGTTCCAAATCGATAAAAATCGTACCAGAACATCCTCTAGATGTAAGATTATGAAAAAAGTAAAAATAAACTGTCCAAAAAATTTCCAAATGATTAAAAAGGAACTTATTAAAAAATGAACATGGAGGATAATGACAGAGACGGTCGAAACATCCATGTGATAGCTCTCTAGCAAGAAACATCAAGCTTTTAGTAGGGGATATGATCTCCCCTGACTGTTGTGCAGGATTAACATCGTCTGTCCATACTGAGTATGAAGTTGTCAATAAGTTGTTGAGGAAGTGCTGCCCATTATTCTTGTAGCGACAATCGCAGCTTACTGGCGGTTGGTGACGTGCAGCCAAGCGTCTCCCTAGAAAGTCCCACACGTGTTCGATTGAATTTAGATCCGGGGACCTTGCCGGCCAATCCATGTGCTCAATATCCTCACTTTCCAACAGCTCTTCGACAGCCTCTGTACGATGAGGTGGAACAATGTTGTCCATGAAGAGGAACTGCGGACCCATAGCACCTCTAAAAAGACGCACAAAAGGAAGGAGAATATCATTACAACAACGGGACCCGGTGACTGAAACTCCTTGGACGACATGAAGGTTAGTACGGGTACCAAGCGTGATGCCTCCCCAAACGAGAACACCGAGACCTCGAAACCGGTCCCTTTCAACGATGTCGGAGGGGTTATTGCGTGTTCCCCGCTCTCTCCAGTTGTGTATGAGTCCAGAATCGGTAGTTAAACTAGATCTGCTCTCGTCCGTAAAGAGTAATCGACCCCATTGCTGATCCGTCCAGTTCTGGTGTTCCCGGCACCACACAAAATGCCTTCTCCGGTGGGCAGACGTTAATGGTACACAACGTACAGGTCGTCGTGCGAATAGGCCACCATTTTGCAGCCTCCTGGTGACTGTAAACCGTGATATCGGTCGTCCAGTCGTCTATTGGAGGTGTCTAGCGATTTAACCAGTCGTCTGTCGCCTGTTCCTTCTTGCCTGTAGGACCATATACCGGTCATCAACTGCCATGGTTGCTCCTGGAAGACCATTGCTGAACCTTCGTACAGCTGTTCCTGTAGTTTGAAATGCTCTCCAGAGTCGTGAAACGATACTGTGAGCGATTCCAAACTCCGCAGCCCCACTTGTCACACTTCGACCTTCCTCAATCGTCCCAATGATGCGACCTCACGTAAGGTCATCTAGATGTCTTCTACGAGGTTGCCTGTTCATTATTTCACACTGATTAAGCAGCTCTACGTCGTTTAAACCGATATACGCCATGCAATAGCTTTCACAGAAACACTGAGCGTACACCGCCAGCCTGCTTTATACCCCTCCGATATTCCCCCTTACGTCATGTAAGGGGAATATCGGAGGTCAAAGTTATGAAGAGTATTCCCTTGCATACCTGACAGCAGTCGATCTCTTGATTGATCTTTCGGTCCAATCTACCTGTATGTTCCGCTGTTATGCTAATTTTTCCATTTCGTCCTTAATTTTTGCACACCAGTGTAAGCGTTATATGGTTTTAAAAGTTCTGTAAATGTTTTCTTATTTTCCTTTTTTTTATAAAATATTTTCTTTTTTTTCACCATAAAAGGAAAACAATGATACATCTAAAGTTATTTTTTTAAAACTGATCTCTATGAATAAACAATACATTAATTCAATATACAATTCGTATTGAAAAAATTGGGTTATTTCAAAACAATCTATAATTCCACTATAAAATACTATTTTTCTTGTCTTCTAAGGATTGAAAAAGTTAGTATTCTACACATTTACGGTATGACAAAATCCCATGAAGAAATAATTGATGAAAATAATTAGTAAAAATTAGAAACCCCTAAAATTAGAAAACGTAACTTAGCCTCCAAGACTTACACTTAATAACTCTTTGCGCTTAACATGAATTCGCTAACATAAAATTAATTCTTAAAATTTCCTTTTTTCCACAAAATATTTCATTTATAATTTCATACTTCTAGGAATTTTCATCAGCCAAATTATAGTTTTCAACTGCTTGTGCATTAATTAGTCTTCAAATTAACATTAATTAGTCAAATATAAAAAGCGCATAACACAACAAGAATTACATTATTCTATTGTATTTTTTAATTTAAACAGGTTTCGGCATTTATGTATATAAGTCACGCTTTTAATTCTATACATCTGTTTAAGACTTATGATTCTCGCTCTAAAAAAAAGCTATGAAGAGAAAAAAGTAGAGCAACTTCTTTTGAGTTGAATTTCTTATTGTGATGTCAAATCCTGACAGATTTTTGAAGATCTCCTAATTAACTCACGACATAATTGTGGCGAGCGAAATGACAAATTGCTCTTGAAGTCTCTATTGCGAGACATAAGGTTACTGCAACTTTCTGAGCATTCTTAACATACTAAAACGTTAGACATAAAGACTTCCGAACAGAAGAAGAAAATTAAAAAAAGATAATAATCGTTTATTTTTAAGATACAAAAAATTCCGAAAAAATTATCATAGAAACTAAATGCATATTCAAACCTTCCCCAACACGTATCTATTGATGAAGGTATGTTATTAGATTAATTACACAGTTTTCACGTAAAAAAGTGTCAAGAGTTGAAGTGATGCTTTGAAATAAATTATGTCAAATTCATTATTTTTAAGTTTAGTTTATTCATTCTATCGCATTATATAATTGTTATTTTGATATTTTTAATATTTTATGATTTTTTTGGTATTTTTTAATTATATTGTTAAAAGTACTGTGCAGAAAACAGATTCAAAATATGCTCCAAATATTTCGTTTTTGATGTACTACCTGGCATTTCTTAATATCAATATTAATTCATAATTACAGTAACTAGGCCTCACCAGTATACACACTAGAGTTTAGTTTAAATCCAAGAGAACAACAAGGATGTCATTTGATATATTGCTTCTTTTGACCATGATTAAAAGCTGTTACCGACAGTTTGTCGCAAATTTTACCGAGATTATCGTCAATATGAAATACGAGTATTTAATAACTCTACTTGAAACTCTCTATTCAATAAAATATGTCATATATATATATATATATATATATATATATATATATATATATATATATATATATATATATATATATATATATATATATATATATATATATATATATATATATATATATATATATATATATCCTACTTTTGCTCTCATTTTTCTGTTTCCAATTTAATAGTCTATGAGAGTATAAGAAAAAATAAAAAGAGATATTTGTCCTGTTTTTGACACATTTTCATCTTGATAAAATACATTTTTCTAAAAAAATCACATGAAATAATTATTTCGCAATTAATCTTTAAAATTTCATTACTTGTAATAATAACAGATCCTTTTCTCTCTGATGAATAGTTGACTGCAGTGTGAAAACATCATAGAGCTGCTACTGATTAATTATGTGCTGATCTCTCAAAATGTGTTGAAACAAAAACAATCAGAAATGTGTAAAAAATCAGTTAAGAAAATATTTAGAATAATCAACTAAACATTATCACAAATAATATATTTTATAGTCATTTAACATTTCTATAAATGTGTTTGATTTGTATAACTGAATATCATTGCATTTTTATGATTTTAATAAAAGATTTACTCTTATTTATTGTGTTGTCTTAGACAGTTTATAGTTAAAATTATAACACAAGTCCCTAAATTAAATTGTAAATAAAATGAATTGTAATTTACAAGTAAGTACAACTAACATACCCCTCTAAATTCTCTATTCTAAACCTCTAAAATCTAGATAAAATTAAAATCGTACTAAGCAATCTACTTCATAGTAATGTTTTCATTAATTTGGAAATTAATGTATTATAGTTTTATCACATATTTATTAAACCAAGAAAATATTATGTACGTATAATAAAAGAGAAATAGTATATTTTTTTGAAAAGTATCCTAGTAGAATATGTTTTGTAAATTTTAGATTTTCTTATGTAGCATATACTATTTGATTTATTTTTTATTTGAAAAATAATATCACTTATATTTCTATATACAATTTTTAGTGTACTACATTATTATTAGAGTAATGAAGAGTTATATGTTCTGATTTGTGTGATGAATGTTTTGATATATTTGGAGAAATATGAAAATAACTTGATGGAAACACTGTGTCACTTATTCTTTATGTGAACAGAATTAAAGTAGCATTTTTTATTGATCAGTTCAATTAAATCAATCATTTATTAGATAAATCCATTACATAACTTAATAATCATTTTTGAATTCTGAAAATAAACTATTCAAGAAGAATTTTAAATTTGAACTTTGCATACATGACTGAATAAATTAGTCATATTAAAAATATTGAATGACTCGAATTAAGTTCCATATCTCAAATTAAGTTATTTTTCATGATTTTTTCTACTTTTCCCCTTAATTTAGCAAGTGTAAATGAGAATAAACATAGAAATATTTATTTATAAACATTTAACTTATAACCATTGTAATAATCACATAAATGTGTATTTAATAAAAAACGATTCTGATTATTTAAATTCAAGTTTTCATTTTTAGATAAAAGGTAATAATTTTATTTTAAAGTCTTATTAAATCATCAGGAAGTTTTAAATCAGTGTTTACAATGTTGAAATTATATAGTTAGAAATAATTCATTTAACTGTAATTTTTCATAATGTTGCAAAGTTCAAAATTAAAAGGCATGATATTAGTTGTTTTATGGAAAGTAATTAAAGTGTGATTTTATATTTTAAATACACTTATACACAATACTTACATCCATATTTTAGTTATTGCTAGAAGCTATTAGTATTCACTTTCAAATAATTTTAGCTTCAATTTTTTTTCAAATTAATTTGTTTTTAGATATTTCCATCTCTATACTAACATAAAAACAATTTTTCAACTGGTTAAATGTATAATAAAATGCATTAAATACACAAAATATCCTAACATAAAACAATTTTTTCAACTAGTTAAATACATTATAGATGTAATCACAAAACTTTCATTACTTTTATTTTACATAATTATGGAAAAGAATAAATATATGGTCGCTTGTTAAAGCTCAAAACAGCAACTGCTAATGATTAAAAGGTATTGTTTTACATCATAAGCGTCTTATATATGCAAAAAATCTTAAGCTTATGTTAAAAATTGTAACATTAATATTGTCAATTATTTATATATTTGATTTTTAAAAAATTACTAAGCAGTTAAGTATAATTGCAAAAGCAAGTTTAATTGACCAATGATAGCACCATTGCAAATTATTATTAAATGCAAAAGCCTCTCAACTCCTAAGCCAAACTGAATAAACCAATATAGTAAAGGAATTCTCCAAATCAACTCGAAATAATATTTTCCTTGTTACAATACCTAAATAGTAGATAATAATTATCGTTTTCTGAGAATAAAGATCTATTATGATAACAGCACTGTCTCAGTTTTATTTGTTAATTTCGACTTTAATAGTTTTCTTATACTTGAAATTTTGTAAAAACAAATATGTTCCCATTACTCAGAATTTTTCATTAGTCTGATGATTTTCATTTGTCACTGTACCAGGCACGATCAGTAGTTTGGGATACCCTTGTCTGAAATATTCATAATTGTTTTTTTTTTTTAGTTCATGTAGTTGCAACTGATTCGTTTCATTTTTGTATACTTCTGAACCTGAATCTTTAAGGCTCGTCTATATTTGTTTTTTTTATTTCTAAATCTGTAGATTTCTCAAAAAAGAGATTCTTAAAATAAATTATATGGTATCTATATTCACAATTTACATTTCTCACTTTTTAAGAAAATAAATTAATTAATGTAAAGGTTGGGAAAAAGAAAACGTTAATGGAATTATTGGGCTACCAGATTTGTAAAAAATTGAGGACACAAAAATGGGTAAATTCAATTTATATCCGAAACTATATATACGTTTAATTTGTTTCTATTATTTAATTTCAAATTAAATACATAAAAATGGCCGTTTAACACTCTTTATGCTATGAAAAGGCAATAAAAAAAGGTTTTCTTATAAAATTCATGGAAATTATTGCAACAAGTGTAACAAAAGGTGTGGCTTACCATTAGACTATCAAAATTCTTTAAATTGCTAGTATCCATATGAATTCTGATGACTTCTCTTTTTCAGATATCAACAGTGAAATTAGCTCTAAAATGTTTCTTGAAGGAATAAATATCCCTTATAAAATAGGATATAATATGTGAAAAATCCTAAATGTAAGAATCTATAATATATAAAATAGATTCAATTAAAATAGTAAGACAATTACTATAGTAATTCAAGTTTGGAAGACTGCGTAATCATTGCAAGTCAAAATTACTTGGTCCAATTTTTAAAAGAAAGATCTTCCAGGAAAATGCTTTATTTGTTTCACTACTTGAACAACCATCTCAAGATTTTACATTGACAAAATCTAACTTCAAAGATTGATCTAAGAATGTTGGCAATGTATTAAAAAGGCTATCCATTCAGTATCAAATATAGCGCAGTATCGGTACTTTCACCCTTTTCTACAAAAAAAATATTTCAGTATATTTGATGTGAATTATAACTGTGATTTAAATGCTCTCTGGCTCGTCTTGTATTCTTCATGACATCGAATAAAATTGGAAAAATATTAAACTTATTTTAAGAGCATTTTCCTTTTAAAAATACATCTAACACCAAGTTTGATACATGTTAAAAAATAAATAATTAGCATTGAAAACTGTTGTATCATGCATGGTTAATATGCTAGTAAATCTAATAAATGGATTCAGAGTTTTGAAAGGTCATTCATTAATGTATTATATGATTTTGTGTTTATACACAACTCTCTTAGAGTAACCACGGAAAAAAAATTCTTTACGGTTACTATACTTTAAATTTAGTATGTGAATTATGCGAAAACACAGTTTCAATTATTGATTAGTGTTTCCTGTTTATGAAACAAAAAGTATTAGCTTAGTTCTCTATTTTTTTATATGAGAAAACCTATAATTAATATTGTTACTCAAATATACTTTATTTTCTTGTTTCTTTTTTACCTGTAGAAGAACATATTTCTTTTATTACCAATTATTAATGCGATGCATTTTTGTTTATCCAATGAATTTTAAATATTGATCTTAAAACTTTATTGCTTCATTTAACATCCTCTTCTGCTCAGAAGCCACTTTTACGCCTTGATCCACTATGTAAATCGCATAAATACTGACAAAATATTTTCGTAGATTTATCGGAATAACGCTATTATGGTTCAATATAAATTCACGCAAAAAAGTAAAGTGCAACTTAAAGTAATTCATTCATTCTTCTTCTAAAGAGTTAAGCCTGCATCAAATATATAATTCAAAACACTGAGAAAAAGTGAGCAGTGAAAAGAAGAGTACCAATCTTAGGTGGTCATAAGTAGGAACAAAAGAAAAGAACCTGCTGATACAACCAAGATTTTATTGGTACTATAGACATTACAAATGACAATATTATTAAAATTCTCTATTTGCTTTATGCAATTCTTACTTTCTCTTTAGCTGAGCTTTATATTGTTTTTTTTTTTATTTTCACTAACTCTATGTTTGTCTAGCATAGAATATACGGGTATTTTTCCTGTTTGGGAATTGATGCCATAGACCATATTCGTTATGAAATTTTAACTCATTTCTATATCAAGTAAAGCTTAGATTTAAACTTCTTAGCTTGCTCTGGACCATTGTAGAAACAGAACATTTGGTTTCAGAATACAATGAAATCTTTTAAATTCTTGCTTCATATGAAATTATAACTGGTTTTCGAAAAAATGTTCAAATATTTGGCTTGAAATTTTCCTTGTATGTATTAATATAATAAATAGTTGTATTTTTTAAAGAGAAGCACATACTGAATGGAAGACTTCGCAAAACAGTCTACATGATTTTACAAAATTTATTTTAAAGAAGTCAGTTTTACTGTAGTTAATATAATTGTTACACATATTCTGGTTTTGTAGTACTTTTTTTCTAGATACTTTTCGTCTGCAGGAGAACTCACCAAGGAATGCTCCTTTCAAAAATATTATCACTGGAGGAAATAATACAGAAATCTATACAATTGCAATCTTATTACTTTAAAATAAAATTCATATTTCATCTAAATCAAAAATTAATTCGCAAAACATTAATAAAACGAGTATATATTGATTTTAAAATAGTCAAAATTTAACAAAATTCAAAAATAAGAAAAACAAAATAAGAGAAGCACATTAAATGTAAAACTCTTCCATTACTGTTGGACATATACAGGTTTTTCAGAATTCCAAATTAAAAGAATAATGTATCTTCCTATCTTTCACGGTACTTTATACAGTTGTAAGTAAATATTAAAAAGCGTAAACGGATATAGATATTTTTTGTAGAGTCTACTACAAATATCTACTTTAAGCGAAATAAGTAATGAGAGAGATATGTTTTTAAAAAAATACTTTCTTACTTGTGATATTTTAATAGTCAAATAAAATCCACAGTTTTAACCGTATTGATAAATGTAATTTTACATGTATTCGGGAAAAATATCCTTTTATAGGATTAAAAGCAAACAAAAAAACTTATATTTTTGTTGTTTATTATATGTAAAAACAATCAAAACTATTAAGAAATTTTTATTTATGGTTTGTTGATAATTTAATCGATATTATTTCGCATGAGTTTCATTTAGTAAAAACTGGCCCAATTCTTGACTTAGAAGTTCATGCTAGAATATTATTTTGGAATTATGCATAAGAGAAATATTTAATGAAAATGACACTTCCCTTAAAAGAAGAACTTTTTATTGAGAATTTAATAACTACTTCTCTTAAAATTTATAATAAATAATTATTTATTTTATATTAGACAAAATCATTTTGAATGTTATTTTATGCATGCTTTCTACAGAAATGATTGAAAAATTTTCCCATTTAGTTTTCGAAATTTTGATCCCTGCAAGAATCTGTTTAATTTTGATTATATAACCTTTATTAATGTTTATTCACATTCCAAAAAAAGAAATATAAGAAAAAATTACTGAATTTTAAAATTAGTTGTAATACATTCTTTAGTGCTTAATTCTCAATGTTTTTCCGGTATATTGTGAAATTTTATATTTGTGAGATATTTGAAAGTTTTAAACTGTTCTAAAGATTTCCATTTATGAATTACAAAATCTCTCTCACACGGTTAGTGTACTTGATGAGTTTCTTGTATAGTTTTTCTGGTTAATAAAGCAGCTCGATGGAGTTATAAAATATATTATTCGTTAAAACGTGACAATGTTTTTTTCAATTTCATAAAACCGTGAAATATGATAATTTTTATACGAATGACACATTTTGGATGGAAATAAAAATTATGTAAGTTTCAGAAAAATTATTATATTTTGATAACAAAAAACATTTAAATATGCTTAAGCTTAATCCCATTTTTGCAAGCGAATTTCTTCCTTGTAACTTTTAGTTAAGGTATCTTTCTTCATAATTAACATTGAAAAAATAGCTTTTAAGTACACGTGTGCTAATTTCTTACTTTTGTATGAGTATTTTTGTAAAATTGTCCTATTTTTGTATTCTTCTCTGTTTTCATAGATTAAAATTAAACTTTGCTGATTGTTTTATTTAAGATTCAATTTTTAATGTCATAAATAGCCCACTCCTGTTTCTATAGAACTCTGCTTTTATGTGAAGAGAAACTAAAACTATTTATGTTATTAAAAATCTCAACTGTGTATTCAATTATAATGCTTCATGAATTTATGAAAATGAATTTAAGGAAAATTAATTGGTTTATAATCTCATATATGATGTCTTCCATATATTTTTCTGTAGTAACAAAACTATTATCCTATTAAAATATTCTTGAGATTTAAAATTGCGGCAAATGTGTTGTTTACCTAAAGAAGAACCGGTCGGCAGAAAATAATTAAAATGAAAGGTGTGCGTGCGATATGAATAAAACAGGGTGTTCTGAAATCCGACAAATTGCCCTGGAATATTAACAGGCATTGAAAGAGAACGTAACTCTGTGTACCATATAAATATAAATAAACAGGTAAAGTAGATGAGTAACCCATTGTTAAAAAATTGGCAGAATACACCCTTCCTTGTTTGAGGTCAGGGGAGGTGTGGTCGTCTCTTCAACAACGCATCATTAAGAACTGGAACATTTCTTAAGAATGGGGAGAACTGTTATCAGTTCTTATTGGATCTATAGAAGGATCTTCAAATTTTAGCGGGAAGGAATTTGATGTGTCGTACGTGTGTTGAGGTTTACTTCCTAATTGTGGAATATTTTTGGATACCGGAATATTTTTTGATGCAATGGAGTTTTAAATGATATACGGGCCTTGTTGATTAAAATGAGGATAGTGATCTCTTGCTCGTTTTTTTTTAGGTAAGGGACTGATAAGGTTTGAAAATAAATAAAAAAAAAATTAGCTACAATTTTGAGTCACATATGTCAGCTGTGTTAGACCTAGAAAAATGATTAATACTCACTTCCACTTGCATATAAAATGAGTGCAATCAGTTTGGGCAAAAAATATTTTTAAAAAAATTGGTTATATCTATACATAAATGTGTTTAATGATTTCCTAGAAATATGATTAAAAGAGTTGAACCTTATTAGATTAAGATTTAAACTTACCTATGATGTGATACTAATATACATCAATGCTTAAATTCATTTTAAATGTACATTTCTTGAGTATTTTTCATTAGTAAAAGAAGAATATGAGTTAATAATCAAATTATAAATTTATTGAATTCACATGCCTAAGTCTATACATTTATTGAACTCATTCTAATTTTTTTTATTGAATTCAATATAAAATTAAAAGTATCTAGCTCAAATAATATAATCGTAATACTTTATACATTCTTGTGTTCAGTAAAAAATTGTTATTCATAATATCCTACAGAAAACTTCCTTTTATAAGCTTCTTTCTTAATTTTATACCTTAGCCTTTTTTAATCCATCCCCACCATATATGTCAAAGATTAAATATCATGGAACAGGTTTCAACTGATTTAGATTATTTTGGCCAATTAAATTGCATTTACCATTCAAAACCGTAAATTGAACCAAAAACTCAAAAGTTAAAGCCCAATGTATCAAAAACAATATAAGGTTTGAGGGTAGTGTTTGCTTTTCTGAGAAATATATTAAATATTTATTAATTTTATTAAAAAATGAAAAAGAAATTTTCTAAATGTTAGTCAATTATATACTTTTGTGGTCAGAAGAATACGTTATTCATGCAGAATTCATTCTAAATACTGCAAAAAAATTTTACTTTTTCATTGATTAAAATTGAATTCATTTTAAAAAGTAATTTGTTTTCTAAGATTACTGCTTAGCAACTATATTAGAACTTGACGTAATTTTTAATACTTCATATTGTCAGTGCATAAATTCCATGATTTCAAGAACAAGACAGGAATCAAAGGAAAGTACTCACAACTTTCAATCCTTTCAACCCAAAAAAGATGACTTGAGCTATAAAAAAAGACTTTGCTATCATTTTATTCAATCTGACAGATCAAAGTTCGACTTCTGACTAATTAGAAGCCTAAAGAAAGGTGGACTCTGCCTAGCTTTATAGTTAAGTTTGTGGCAAATATTATTTCGTTGACATGCCTTGTTATTCTTATACTAACACAGCTGTGTTACGGAAACATTTATAAAAAGAAAACACAGGAGAGGATGAAGCTTACGTCAATTTTGGTGTTTTTCCTTCGTTGATTCGATGGTCTCATAATAATAATGTTGGTTTTGAAAAGAAAGGATTATTCTTGCTCGAGGTGGGAGATGTTATATTTAGAGCTACCAAAATAACAATTTCTGGCATTTATTATTATTTTTTTAAGTTATTAATGTTATGTTAAAAGTGTAAATCATTGAACTTTGAGTCTTGCTTTGTAGTCAATGTTGTATACCATTTAAAATTTAAATTCATACATGTTTATGCATTTAAAATATCATACTTTTTCTTTTATCTATTTTCTTATTCATCATAATATCATTTAAAATATCTTTTTTCATAACTTAAAATGTAAGATGGAATTAAATTTTCTTTCAGTTTACTGTTAATCATTATTTGACAAAATGAATATGAAACAAACGTATGCTATTATAAAAATTTTGAAAAATAGATATTTCACGAAGAATTTTTAAAATAAGTTGATTTTTAAAATAAATGAATGACTAAAATTTTTATTTTTATCTAGCAATTAAGAGGTACAATTTATTCTTCATTTAAATATAAAAGAACTCAAGCTCGATTCTTGAGTACCAATCAGAAAATGTGTGCGATGTTCTGAAATTTTCTTTGTATAAAAAGATTTTAATTTTAAAATATAACAAAGAGCATTCTAATATTTTTCACAATTTAAAATATAAAACTTCCCTGCAAATTTGAGTTGTAAAAATTGCAACTTGTAAATAAATCATAATCCTTCCTAGGATGTACCGTACACATTGATATCACACAGCCTCAGTTATATATCATCTCTACTATATAATTTTATTTATTTGTTTTCAATTATACACTTACTCTCTGCATGGATAAAAGTGTTATTAATTTTTCCACTTAAGTTAAGGGTGACTAAATTCCATTTAATGATATTCTAATCAACATTATATGTAAATTGTGTAGGACTTGATGAACATAAAAAGTAACAATAAAAAATAAAAATAAAATACCAAGTAAAATATTTAAGATGACATGCTCTTTCATATACTATTATTTACGAAAATAAATTTAAATCAATCTATACATTCACATACACACAGTTTTGCATAACTTTAATTAAAATGTTAAAATTTGATTAATTCTGGTAAATTATTTTAAAATCAAATATTCCATGTTTCTTATTTATATTTATTAATTTGAATTAAATTTTTTAAGTACTTAATATTGGTAATTTAAAACTTATACGTTTAAATTGATTTATTTTACGATTCCAAAATCAAAACATTTTTTCTAATACAAAGCTTGAAATTTACTACTGAAAAGTAATGTTCCTTAATAAATAAAATTTAGCTTATTTTTTAATTTAAAAAAATTGCTTTTTAATAATAATTTTTTAATAAATCCGTCAGTATTTTAATGGAAGCAACACTTGTAATCATATCAAGCTCCTTAAAACACGAACTAAATAATTATGAGTTTCCAAAACTAAATTTTGTTTAATACTCCTGGAAAATTATCAAAATACATAATGATTAATATTATATATTTTTAGAAAATTTTGATTTTTATTTCACTAAAAAAGAATTGAATACAAAGTTTATGCATATTACTACTTACAAATTCATTGAATTTTAACTTTATACATCTTTAGAAATTTTAGTTAAACGGTAGTTTATAATATCGTGTGCGCATTTTCCATAACAAATATGAATTTATCTATGTATCCATAAGTAAAGTTGCTATAAGTAAGAATTCACAAACCTTTTCCTCTCAAATTAATTTTTTTAGTATTATGCAGAATTCATGAAATTGTGTTTTTCATTTTGTCAATCCATTCACATGGTTACACTTTAGGGGAAAAGTACTTTCTAATTTGCGATGGATTCAGAATGACAGACATCTTCTAGTTTATTAGAAAAAAACATTGAGATAATAACTCAGTATATATATATATACATATATATATATATATATATATATATATATATATATATATATATATATATATATATATATATATATATATATATATATATATATATATATATATATATATATATATATATATATATATATATATATATATATATATATATATATATATATATATGCATATATATATATATATATATATATATATATATATATATATATATATATATAATGTTTACATACGTATGTGCACGTACATAAAAATCACGTATTATTTCTTCTTTTACATCCCTGCATTATCTTAAATATAAAAGTTCTTGCTATTTAATATTTTACTGACTGAATTGTAAGAAGTTTACTGAAGTTGAATAACGACAGACACCGGTGCTTGATCATACAAGGTACTTAGGTATTCCATGAAGGTGGAAATCATAAAGGATATACATTTTACTTTGACATTTAAATGTCTTTCTTTTCTCTAAAACTTTTCAATGTGGAATTTATTTTTAATAAAATGACTTATGAGGAGTCATTTCTCTAACTCTTCTCCATTTATGATGCGACATGCACCATATACTCGCCCTCATACAAAGCATAACGTCTTCATCCTGAGTGTCAAAAAACTTCCGCGATGAAGAATCTTGGCACAGTAGGGGCAGATGAAATTTAGAAGATTCATCAACGTCAGAAAACTAGCATGATTTCTGAAAGAACTAAAAGAAGATCAAGAGGTCCAAGAAAAACATCTTTATATCTAAATTGTTGGAAAGGCAATGGTAAAAAAGAGAAATTTAGATTTCTGGTCTTGCTATACAGGTAGATTCAAGTCAGTTCTCATGATCTCTTTATTTTCTTGTCTTATTTCGGCCTAATCCATCATTTATTATTAATGTTAGTGCAATTTTCGAAATTGGAAAATGAATTTTAATATCCCGAAAAAAGATTTTTTCAAACAGCAGACACTGGGAAACGAGATAAATATTTTGTAAGCTTATACAAATTGTAAATAGTTTAAAAGCTTATTTTTAAATCAATTAATTACTTTATGTTATTATTATTATTATATTAGCTTTATTAAATAAATTAAAAGCTAATTTTTATTAACAAATCGTAAAAGAATTAATATTTTATGACTTGTTTTATAAATCTATCACAGCTTTTTCTACATTTTCTAATTTATAATTTTTTTTTACTCTTTCCCGGGATTCCTTTATACTTTCATTATTTTTCTTATCATAAAATTATAGAAAGAGCAATAGTTTTATAGCTATTCTTTTTAAGTAACTTTATTCTGTATCACTATTAACAAAATAAATATGTGCCAATATCACACAAATTATTAACACTTATCTTGTTCTGGGGAAAAGTTTATCCTTTTTAAGTGTAACGGAAGGCTCTAAGAAATAATTTAAATTATTTTCTGAAGGATTGACATTTCCTATATTTTCATTAAATTTCGGAATGCATAAAATAACTGCTCATTATAACTATACTGAATTTGCTTTTTGTAATTTGAATTTAATTACGTACAAGGAAAAAAAGCAAATTAAAGTATTTCATTTATTTATCTACAACTGGATGGCATCAAATGAGGGAAATATTTTGCGCATACTTTCCTTTTACTATCAATTTTTTTAAGGTTTCTTACAAGTATTTCATTAATAGCAGAAAATATTATATTTATAAAATTAAATGTATTTTATAATTTATGTAAATATTTGTTTTATTTAATGTTTATATAATGATATATATATGTTAAAATTTACAGTCTAATTGGGAAAAAGTTAGTTAGAAAATTATTAAATTTCCAAAAAATTCTATTAAAATTATTTTATTTACATATAAATCTAAGAATGATTTCTTAAAATTGTTAAGACTGAAAATTAATTCATTAGTTTTGAAATTGATTTGTTAGCATTTAGTAAGGCCAAGTAAAATTGAAAAGAACGTCACATTTTTAAATAAAGAGATAATAATATAAAACATAAAAAATATCGTGATAAATAAAAAGAATTTATCATTTTTTCATTTTAAATTACGTCTGTTTGTTAAATTTTGAGTATATAAAATATATACATAACTGAAATATTATGAACTAAAGCTTTTTTAGCAGTAAATAATTGTTTTTTTTTTTTTTTTTTTTTTTTACATTCATCCTTTTTAAAAATTTTCTAATTTTTTCAATGTGAGAACTTAAATTGTTTGTTAATACTCTCTTAGAAATAGAAGATTATTTGTAATTATGCAATTACCTTCAAATACATCATAAGCAAGCAAAACTTCAATAACAATACCATGTTCTATATTATTTTGTAAGTTGAAAAATTTTAAAACTGCTGGAATTAAAAATTTTATTACACAGTCCATAAATACCTAAATTATAAGAATCAATAAATTATGTGTTATTTATTTTAAAAGCTATAATTTTACATTCAAAAATAAAGTTTCAACAAACTTTTTACCTAGCACTTTCTTCTTGAATATTTAAATGAATTTGTAAGAAAAGTTTATATATGCTAATATAAATTTCTTTTTAGATATATTTTATTATTGAACTGCATTCGAAGTTGTTATATTAAAATGCATCAACAATACAGATCTTGTTTTACTACAATGATTAAAATAAAATCATTAAAAGAAATTCTGACAAAAGTTAACTAAGAATTTATTAACACAATATTTAAATAATATACAAATTATTTTTCAATAAATATAAAATTCGTTTCCAAGCATTTAAATTTTCCTTGGAAATTTTGATCCCACAGCCTAAAATTGCAGCTCCAGAAATTCCAATTTATGAATTTATGTATTACATGAAATAGGTAATCATATAATCTTTGACTGCATTAAAGATTAAATTCACTGTATTCAGTTAATACAATTCCACTTTCCTTTAAATATCACATAAAATAAACACAATTAGGATTTTTATTCTTTGATACATATTTATAGTTCGGAATTTCAACATTAAAATTTCGATTCAACATTTCAATTATTAAAATTTTCAATAATTATTAAAATCGTTCTTTCGCTAAATAACCTTCAAAAATTGATAAACAAAATAAGCAACATCTTACGATGTATAAGCTAACGCTTATTTTTAATTTTTTGCAGAAAATCTTTTATTAAAAATTTTTATAATAACAAAATTCAATCTCTTTTTCAAATGAAAAAAGGTATAAACTATAGTGTGAGCAGAGTTTTAAAAGAATTCACTAAAAAAATCATAAGAAAACTTAAGAAGTTATTTATTCAACTAAATATTAAAAAAATATCAGAATTATATATTAACCGCAAAATTATGCTTTTCAATTTTTGTTTTTTTAAACCAATCATAACAAACCATTGCTTCTTTATGTTATGTTGGATTGGCATTTAACTTAAAAAACGTATGCCTGTAGATATAGCTGAAGGTCAGTGTAATTTAAAATAATTAAAGTAACTTTCGATTATTTTCGTAACCAACATAAAAAATAACAAATTTACATAATCAAACGGAAACACAATATTTCTTACAGAGAGTTTTTAAATCATGCATTAACAAGCACGCAGTCAACCACAGTATTATAAGATTTATGAAAAAAAGAAAAAATGTTTTCATTGAGTTCCTTATTTCAAACTCACGGAAGCATTGTAATCTTAAAACATGTTTACTGAATGTCGTCTTAATAAGAATGGCCTGTCATTCTAAATTATACATCATACTGTTATTCTGTTATAATTTCAACTTTATACCTATTTTAGCTTCAATTATTTAGATTACAAGATTTATTTTAGTTTCAATTTTATATAAAAGATTCAATATGCTTTCCAAGAGAGCGCGATAGGATTTTTTTAAATCTTATTTGCTTAATTTCTATGAAAAACTTGATTTTAGAGCCTTTTTTCCTAAACTGAATTTTAATGATTTCATTTAATTAATTTTGATTTCAATCAATAATTCTGATTAAATTTCATTTTTAAATGTAATTTATTTTTTTGATTTAAATAAATTGCTTTGAAAAATTATACCTATTCGTACAACTCAAAATAGTTTAGTTTGAAATTAAAGCATTCACTCTGTGTTATGGAACATTAGTAAATTAAAAGAAATTAACATGTCCAAGAAAAGAATTAATTTATTTAAATGCATCATTTTTGCTATGCAACAAGATCGAATAATTTATTGAATTAACATTGGGATTAGTAATTAGCTAAAATATAATACACTTTAAACATTACAATACAATTTAACAATGAAATAATTCTCTCTATTGATTTCAATAACCGTATAACTCTTATATTTTTACTTAGTTTTCTTTACAATCTACTGCAATAAAATTTATATTAATACACTTAATTGATTCGAGTCCAATTTTCATATTGAACAATTTACATATCTTTTTGCGAAACAATAGTGTCGAATAAGTATTTCATCATATATTTTATAATAATTAGATTAAAAATTTATTTTCCCAGATTTAACTTAATAACTTGTATTTAACTTAACTAGCCATAAATAAAAATAATCTTAAAATTTATCAGAAGCATGAACTAACGTTTTTATGAAAAATTACCATTAGATTTTATTATATTTAGTTTAAATTGTATTCATACGCCTTACTTAATGACAGTTTTATCTTATTAATAAAATTATGCAAATAAAATAATTTAATTAATATGATTTCCATAAGATCCTTAGAGCAGATACTATTTAAACAATTTAGAAAGTATTAATAAATCACGTTTTGAGTTATTAATCAAATCAGTTTGTTTTCAGTAAAAAATGCTAATTTTTAAATATCCTTCAAAATTTATGTTAACTACAAAATGAAAGTAAAATTTTAATGATGACAATTAGGGTGAATTATTCTGAATCCATGGAAGGTTAACCTCGAATGTAATCCGAGAGTGGTGCCTTAAAAAAAGAGTCACTGAAAATCCTGTTAGAAATGCTCGTATCACCTTTCAAAGACAGTTTATCACGCTCCGACGAGTTCCAAAGAGCTCGTGACCAATTATACGGCCGTCCAATCTTTGGGTGTGGAATGGTTTTTATCAGAAAATATTTTGATGGGGGATTGAAAGAAAATAGCAATGCGGGCGCATACAGCACACGACGAAGCAATTGATATCTGGGGACAGAGGTTATCCATTAACAACAGTCATCCCTTTCTCCCGGATTCAATATTGCGCTAAATAAAAAATTCCGTCGACGTTCAACCGAGCAACAGGTGACCCAACCTCTTGACATATAAGGTGACAACCGACGTTCTACCACTACCCTGACCTTTAACCTGCTGTACAAGGTATCGTGTCGATTGGCTGGGGCATTTATTTCATTATTATTATTTCCACTTTCGTAATACCACTAGTGGAGATCAAAATCGTGATTCCTCTTAGTTGGGAGGCAGAACCAATTTTAGGTTTGGTCCTGTAGAGCTCAGAAGGGTTAAGTCGGAGGTGGTTTTGCCAATCGAGAAGAGAAAAGCATTAACATTTTCCTCTCGATACGACCATTCCCCGGTGGTATATGGTTTGTTGATGAGAAATCCAGAATTTCCGACCGAGAGTTTTAGTTTTACCTCCCCCTCCTCAAAGAGAGAGAGAGAGATTTTGTGTTTTTTGTCACGTCCAGAATCAGTCACCTTCTGACCTTGCCTGAAATGAAAAGGAAAAAGCAACCAGGAGTTTTTTGCTGCCTTCGGGGATCATGAATTCTTTTCTCCGTAACTCTTTCTCTACTAGTTGCATTTTTGTTTTCTGTTTTGCATGAGCTAATTGTTCTGACGTGACGCTATCAGTCACGTTTTGTGGTAAATTAAAGAAAACCGATACTTTTCACTTCCTTGATAAAATAGTTTTTGAATTGATGTTAATTGAAAAGCATTCTTACAAATACTCTGGTTAGTTTTTATCTCAGGCTTCTAATTTGATTATAGATTTAGTTGTAAAACGCAACCTTGTATTTTTTTTAGTTTCGAGAATTATTTCCTCGTCAAAGGAGAAAGAAACATTTGATGCTATAATTAATGTTCTAAAGACTCACTAGAAAGTGATTTAGCTTATTTTAAGCTTTGACTATTTCATCGTTATTTTAATTAAGCGTTATTTACAACGTTAAATTCCGGAAAGTAACTATCACTAGCATTTTAGAGTTTCATACTGAATAAAAATTGTGTATATATATATATAGTGCTTAGTATATATTATATATAATAACATATAATATAATTATTATAATATATATATATATATATATATATATATATATATATATATATATATATATATATATGTTTATAATAATATTTATAATAATATACAAAATTTCATTATTGTTCTTGTAAATTAATGTGAAGAACCTTAATAATGATTGTCTTTAGTAAAACTGTAAAATGTGTTTAGTAATTAAGATAGTTATTGTTAAGATAATGTTAAAATAAAAATGAATGTGTATGTTAAAATAGTTAAATGTTATGATAGTATTTGATGATAAAATAACTAACTAAAATATTGTTATGCATAACATTTATTATAATAGATACATTAGTAATGAAATATTGCTAGATTTAATATGTAAAAAAATTAAAATGTATTGTTATTAGAAAATGTGAATGTGTTAAATGAGAGAGAGAGAGACAGAGAAAGAGTAATTAATGATAAAAGTAATTGGCCAAAATGTTAATTAGTTTTAATTAACCTTCATTGCCTTAGCATTTGAAAATAACTTTTTTCATAAATGAGATCTTTAAAACTTATTTTAATGATAACCGCATGTATTAAATGACAAAATAAAAGACTGGACAAAAAATAAAGACTGGAAGTACGGAAAAAAGACTTTATCTACGAAACACAAAAATACTGAATATAAGTTTGTATACATTTCTTCTGTAGTTAATGTAATTAATGTGTCATAAAAATATCTCGTATCAAGAAATAATTATAATGCAAGTAAGCAGTTGGTAAAAAAGACGTTTTGAATAATATCAGTGGTTTCGTTAACTATTAAGGAAACAAACATTTTTGATGCTTATTTTATTACATTTGAAAATTCAATGACAATTTGTTTGAGAAATAAATGCAAAAGTGCATGTATTGTCAAGGACATCATTAGCAATTTATTTAAAAAGTGCTGAAATGTAAAAACAAACTATTGTCAGTTTTTGCTATAGAAATCCAGTGAATTTACAGTAGTAAAAGTTATAATAAAGACGGAAAAATGACTAATAGAAATGTAATATAGAACTGAAGATTTAAAAATAAGTAAAAAGTAATAAATATAAAAAAAATTGTATTTTTAAATCATTTCTAATAAATTAAAATAAGATTTCTAATAAACATTAATTAGTTGTTTTTAATAATTAACAAAAGAAATAATTTAAGTTCCTGTAATAATGTAAAATGAGAAAAATAGAACGAACAATCATATATAAAATAGTTTGCGTTTGTTCAAAGATAAATTATAATAAATTGGGAAGACAAAGTATGCCTATAATGAATAATAAAATAGGATAGATTATGATAGAATGATAAAATAGGTTTAAAATATTTTAGCGCAAATAAAATGGGGTTTAATGAAATTCCTAATAAAGAGAATCTTCATTCTACTCAATTAAATAATGATAAAAGGAAAATGCTTTAGAAATTTAGCAATTTAAGAAGAATAGCTGAAAACAATTTAAAAATGAATTTAATTAATAAGGGCATTGCGTATTCAAAATTCGATATGCCTATAAAATTTGTCATAGGTCAATATGAGATAATATTTCTTAAAAAAAATTTTTTAACTAGCTTATTGAAACAGAAAAATACTTAAACAACACATATTTTAATAATTATTGAATGTTAATGCTTGATATAAAATAATGTTTAATTTTGGTATTTTTCTTTAAAATTTGCTAATTCTTTAAGATGAATAAATTTTAAAAAATATTCATAATAAAATAAAAAAATAATCCCTATTTGTATTTAATTTCAATAAATGTTTCTATTAGGCCTAAAAATTAAAAAGTAATTTACCGACATAAATCGTTAAAAATGAAAAAAACTTAAAAATACAAGATGCAAAATAGCCTCTTATATAGTTACAAGAAAATAGCTTCATTCACAGTAAATGTAATGTTTTGTATTTTTGTTAATTTACTTCTATTATAATATATAATTTTTAAAAAAGTTCAATAAAATATCCTCCTTTTTACTTTTGCTTTTAGGTAAGAAATATACCTTAAGAAACACGTGAGTTTTTTTATTTAAAAATAAAAATATATTTCACCTTCTTGCATACTTTATTAATACAGTAATTTCGTCCCCTCTTATAACAATATGTTTGATTTTGAAATCAGTTCTCTATTTCCTAAAATAAGTCAAACAATTTAAATATTTAATTTTTACCTGTCACTCATATTTTGCTTATGAGAATGATTCCTTAATTTTGTGACAATGCATTTATTCACTGCAGACTTTTTCTTACAGCTATCTTTCGAATAAGTAATGAACCAGTTCTATTCCTGGTTCAGGACTTATTTAGAACTTTAATCAGAATGGATTTCAATCAATTAGTTAATAAAATCTTAGTAATTTTATTGCATTGCACAGCACCGAAAATTAATAATTCAATATACGGGACACTTATTATCATCAGTGTACGTTAGTTATCTTGGGATATTCCAAGGTGGCTTGGCAAAAAATGTTAAAAACTAGGTCCTTCCGTAACCAAGAAGTGATTGTACTTAATTTTATATAATCAAACAACTGCTATATTTTAACTTTGAAATACATTCAGATGAAAGCTCCAAGAAAATAGTTCTATTACCTTATAAAATTTTAAATTTTCAAAACTATGCCTATTACACAATATCATCTTCCAGATGCAAGCAACTTTTAATTACTGTATATTAATTACAGATAATTATTTGTAAATGTCACATAATAATAATAAATCAAAACTAGATAGTTTTTTCTATAAAAAGGTAAAAAACAGTATTATTAAAATTTCTATCTGCAAATCTCCATAATTTCAACAGAAGTACCACGTCAGTGTTAATACAACATTAGAGTAAAATTTAAAAAACAATTTCAAGTTTTACCTTAATAATTTTAAAAAATCGCTAATTGATTAGATCATTAGCAAATTTTTAATTGATCAGACACGCCGCAATAAGCTAAATTGCGAGTGGCACAACCAAGAACATTAGTGTCTCTAATTATTTACGCATTTAAGAGAAAAACGATTAAAATGAAAACATAATTCATAAGCAAATTATAGATAAGAAAAATGAAAGCATATTTACATTCACAAGAATACCAATATTCACCTGCTAAACGAAACCTGTATGTCTTACGCTTGTAGGATGTTACAAAAAATATTGCTCCAACAACATAAAATTAGGTAAAAAAAAAGTTTAAATTTTACTTCAGACAACAAAAATAATTGCTGCAGACTCTACATCATATGAAGCATTCAATAAGTGATTCTTTAATCTCCCCGGATTAGAAAGATTTCGCAAATCTAATTTAGATTTACGAAATGTTTCTAATCTCAATTAGATATTTAATAAGTTCAAGTCGGCCAGGTCACCGCAGGTACCTTTTTCTGAGTAATTACTTCATAGGAAGATATAGAGTTTCAGCATGTTTGAATCTTTATACAATTGAAAACATTTTCACATGCTTCTTATCCGTTCTCCAAATCGCAACAGAATATTTTTATTTGTTATGTGCAGATAAATATTATTATTAAAAATTTATTTTTTGAGTACATAAATCCCCCGTTGCTATTCTTCTGCAAATTACGATGTTATACTTTATTTGTGTTACTTACATTATTGTGGGATGTAAAAAATTTCCCTTCACAGAAATGTGAGATAAAATAATGTACAAATAGCTTATGTTTGTTCCTATGTAATTTGCTTCGCAATTTAGGTTCTACTTAAAAATTTAATTTAATTTCTAATTAAAAAGAAACATTTGCAAGAAACTAAAACACATTTCTTACAGCAGAAATTGGTAATTAATGAAATGTATCACATAATATATATAAAATTACTCCTAAGGAAACAGTAATATTTTTTCATAATTTAATGAATTACATGTAATGTAATAATTATTTCTCTCTGTAATGAAATTAGGAAATAATCTGACTATACATTCAATTGTTTCTGTAAGCAGCTTTATTTATATAACACATGTTTAATAATTTTAATTAATGAAAAAATAATTTTCATACTTATAAAATTCTTTATTTAAGTAGTCTATTCTGTCATAACATTTATTTTTCCAAAATAATTTTATTAATTGGAAATAAAATATATTATGGGATTAACAATACTTAAAATATTCCTAGTACATCATTTTACATTTATGTTAAATTCACTAAATGTAAAAAGTAAAATATCATTTGTTTAATGAATAATTTTGTCACTAGTATAAATATCGTTGATTGCACATACATATCGTGTGTAATTGCTATAGTTATAATACCAAATAAGTATTATGTGAAGGAAAAGAAAATGTCCCCTTTTAATGCATTTTACCTCAAAAAAATAGTTCATACACTGAATTGTTCCTTAATATGCCAAACAGCTACGTAATTTCGTAAAAGTTACTATATAATTTCCTTGTTGTTTGCTTAAGATTTTAAAAATTTTAAAAATTGTATTTTATGTGATGAAATGCAGTAAAGATTTAAGTAAGCCTATTTCGCATAAATGTATGACTCAACTCGCATAAATAAGCTTTCATTGTTAAATATACCTTTTGTGTAGTTAGTTTCGTAAATACCCTGAATCCCTCGACTTTTTTGTGAATATCTTCAGTTACATTAAAACACGATTCTAATCAAATAGGGTTTGAGTTTTTTCTCCTTGAGCGTAGATAATTTCATTGTTTCCATGTCCTTTTATCCTTTGTTCTTAACGCTCAGATTTCGTGTATATCCTCAGGGAAACAGAAGAGAAAGTTGCGTACAAAAAATTATTCTGGGTCTTTATCTGCATGTTTCTGATCCCATTTGTGATCTCTTACTCTGTACCCTTTCAATAAGGTAGCAACTGGAAAATGTTCGCTTTTATAGCTTCTTTGTTTTCGAAAGACTGACCGAACTTATATTTATCACTCTTAAACTCTTTTTTTTTTTTCGAAATCACTCTTTTGGACCCAGCAGGCACATCTCAGAAATCAAAGCTTGTTATCTCGATAACTAGGATACAATTTTGAACTTTCACCTTCCGCAAAAGGTACTCGTTTGAATGACCTTTTAGCAGCTTGATCTGTCAGCATCAGGTCGGCTAACAATGACGGTTGGTGGCATACTGCTCTTTGAATTGATGGATATGACATGTTATAGAATGACTGTTGTACTACATGCAAATGAAGAGAGATTTCTAATCAATAAACACCAGGGATAGCCTGACACAGAGTAAAGCAAGAAGCAATTGCTTTTGCTCTCTGCCTCAAGATCTTGGGTACAAAAGTGAAAAATTGTACTGTTTTAAAAAGATGATAGAGACAGTTCTCCTCCTGATACCCCCTACTGGTTTGCTTGTTAGAAAGTTATTTTTCCTTAATCAGCGGGCATGTTTGCCGTCACATACAATGAGATGATTGATTTGCACGATTACGTCTTCCGAATTTGTATTCTAAGTTGCCCACCCGATTCAATGCGAAATAATGCTAAGTAAAATATTTTTCCATTCATTAATTTTTTAACTAATCGAATTAGATCCCGTCGTTTTAACATTTATCATCAGCTAAAGCGGTGTTTACATAAGCACAGAATTTAATTTTCATGAATACTCCATAAATCTCTTTTAAAAATTTCAAATAATATTTCAGTATTATATATAGTAAGAAATCAAATTAATAATCATATTAAATAAATAAATTTGAACATGTTATAAAGTGTTTATAAAGATACGGTAAGGTTTAGAGGTATGAAAAAAAACAATATAGGCGTTGAGATCTAGATGGTATGATTGAGAATAGCGTCATTACCTTGACAGGGAGATAATGGGTTCTGTGCCTGATCCAGGCAAAAAGATCCATCGTATTCATTGATAGAGACTGTAGAGCGTAAAATTGGTCATGTTGCAATGTTCCTTTGAAGGTATGACCAGGTTCAGAGAGAAGGATTTAATCTCAGGTGTTGATCTCGTCACTTAAGCGTGATTCAAAATTACAGAGCGACTGACTGTTTATTTTAAATTGGAAGAAATAGGAAACCGAAAGCATACTTCAAGTAAACATTAAATTCAAAGCACAAATTTTCTTTAGTCACTTAGTATATTACAAGATTGAATCGAGGTTGCTTAAATTTTTAAAATATTTAAATGAGGTAGAAAATTTTAGCCCTCACCATACGTACTTGAAATTTTAGTTTTTTATTCTTTTTTACACTTTTGTAAATCTCCACGTATTTTTGCAATTTTTTATATATAATCATAAAAGAAAAGTTGTGCCTATGCTATTAGTAATCATTTATTTTATTCAAAGAAATGTAAAAAAAAACAAAAAAACAATGCATAATATCAGATATATCATTATAGATTCATGAGTATAAAACGATAAATGGTTACGCAAAATGTAAATACAAGCTACACAATAACTATTTGTGAGCTATTTTTGCTAATGAGAAAGTAAATACGATTCCTCGGACTCTCAGCAATAGTTCAAAGGAAGCCCAAAATGGAATCAAAGGGGGAGTCCAAAATTATTCCTTGAATTCCCTATGGTTCGCTTGAGCTACAGAGTCATAGCTCAAGTTATGCGCATGTATTTTGAAAACTATGTGTCTCCAAATATTTTTAGTGTTTGCATCATCTTAGCACGCTGGAAACTTAAACTTCTCCTCTCCTATTAGCGAACTACTGTTTATTGCTGTTGTTGGGGTGGATAGTGGCATTGTCTCGTTGATAAATGAGTGTGTTTCGTCAAAACTTTCATAAATAATGCAAAATAATCTGCTTTAATATGCTCTAATATAAAGTATCATTCATATTGTTAGCTACCAAAGTCAAATAAAACACCTCCATCGATACTGAAAAATTTCACCAAGCCATCCAACTCCACCAAAATTCCTTATATCGTGATAGTAGTCATTATATCCATCAATGTCAAAGTGTATTCTTTATTTTCACCTCTGAATACAACCTAAAAGCAAAAAGTTCAAGCTTTTGGTCTTGCTAGAACAATATGAGGATTTGAAATTAACAGGATCTCTGAAACTATTCGGTTAAATTTCCTCTCAATCTCCTTTGATGAGAGCCCTGCATTCGATTCTGCTTGGATAATTTGTCTTTATCCCATGCAGTAAATTTTTAGGGACATATCAAACATTTAGTCAGCCCATAACTTCCTTTATTTTTAAGATAATTTCCAATTACGTTTTGGGAATGTCCGATCTTTCGCAGGGTCTCTCTAATTTCATTTTCACTTTCACTATACTCATCAATCAGATATTTCTCACATTCAATTAATTCCAAATTCCACAGAATTACTGTTCTTTAATAAAAAAACTATGAATTGTGGAATTCATATAATGCCATTTTAAAAGAGAAATACCTATATATTTGTATATAAATTAAATAAGCCTAAATATATGTGATGATTGTGTTACTTCTCCGTAAGTTAAGACACGTAACGTGAATCCGTCTAATTTGCATAGGTCTATGCCTCTATCAATGAGGTTCCTTGCATACTTAAATAATTTTTATGAATTCTTATTTCCACTTATGGAAATGAAACTATAAAATCCTATTGATCTATACTTATGAATAGCTCTGTTAATGCAGTGCATCAAATTAATGTGACTCAGTGAGTGTGAATCTTAAGACACTTTATCGCTATGAGGAAATATGTGTAGTACAGAGAAAAACTAATTATTGCTATAATTGCAGAAAACATTTCAGTATAGTCATCTTTCTGTTCTAATTTTGAATTCTCATAAGGAAACAAAATTGAGCATGAATTCTATAGTGCCCAAAAATTAACTCGAAGCTGTTTGTTTGAATTTCGTTAATTTCGTATGAATAGCAAACAAACTTAGTAATAATTTGTAGAATTTAGTTATATTCCCCAAACACTGAGAAATTTAGTTTCATTTCCCTTATTATACAAGATAAATTAAATTTTACTATTTCTGTATATTTTGGTATATAAGTTATTTTATTTTGAAATTAAAAACATTTTTGCATATGAAATAAATTCAGAACTTATATATATGTACATAAAAACATATTTATTATTTTTAAATTCAAAATACTATTTCAAAAAATAGCAAAAACTTTATACAGTTATTAATTGTTCATGTCAAATTAGCTACTAATATCTTTATCAAATATAATTTAAAGGTATCATTTTCTTTAGATACATAAGACACACTGCTTGTTAATAAAATTATTATTTTATTTTACTAATTTGCTAAAATATTATTTTTTGAAATATTATTCTCTTACTTTAAGACTTAATTCGATGTATATAAGGCACGAATTCATTTGTTTATTGTATATCTGAATATTTGAGAATTTTTTAAACTGAATTTTAAGTTGAAAAAGAAAAACGATATTTGATAAACTATTTAAAAAAATTAAATTCCTTCATTTTGATTAAATTTTTAATAAAAACATTCAATGTAATACGAAAAATTAAAAAAAAGAATGTGTAATTGTGCAAGAAAGCAACTCAAAAGTAATTGTAAGAAAAACTCAAAATAGTTTCAAAGTTTCAATCTTAATTTTTGTAGTATATGCAAGTAGACAGTGAAGTAAAATAATGTAAAATAACACCTAAAAGTGGAAATCAAATCAAAGTCATTCTAGTCCCAATTCAGATATAAGCTTTTCTGTATTTTTTTAGAAGATTCTAATTTTAAATATAAAATATTTTTTGGAATGGAGGAATAATAATATATTTACTATTTATTATTAATCTGGTGCAATAATATTTACCATTTGAATTACTAGTAATTAATATTTATAAATTCAGCGTAAATTAATAAATATCTTATTTATTAAATTAATAAATTTATAAATTTGTGTCACATTAATATATAATGAGTAAAATGTTTAGTGGTTGAAAGTAATATAAAAATTAGCTGATGTTTACATTTTTTAATTTGTTGTAAATTATTATAAGAGCACTAATATTTCTTTGTACAGATTATTTCCTAATTATTTCATTTCAGTAAGAAAAAAAACTACTGTTTTTTAATCCAAAACTTATATTTGTTTCGAATGAAATTGCAAATAGTTTTATTTATTCCGGTAAACAAAATGAGCTGAGCTTTAAGTGCAAGTGTAAAGTATTTGCAAAATCTTGAATTATATTTTACGTCTAAAAATAAAATTTATTTCAATTAAAAAGGTTTTCCCAGTTAACTTTATCGTTAATTGCGTTTAGATAGAAATAATGCTGTGTTTAGGTCATTGGAATGATATTTTAGTGAGTATTTAGGAATGATATTTTAGTAGTATTTTTCAATAAGAATATTTTTTTAAATCTTATTAATGCTTATTTATTCTAAATAATTATTTTCATTATTCTTTATATAAAAGAATAGAAAAATTTGAGGTTCAGATTTTAGAAAACGTAAAATTAATTTTAGCAAAATTTGCAGAAAGTTTTTCAATTGAAGCTAATTTTTGTATAATTTTATCAGTTTGTATACCTACATTTAAAATTTTTTGATTGACTATATATAAATATAGATAAATATCTAGTATCGCATAAATTTCAAAGTATAATTAAAAATAAATAAAAATTATAAAACAAATGTATATAATTTTAACCTTTTGGAAAAGTCTAATTTTTTTTGTTTCATTCCCTTTATTGCTATATCTAAATAGCATTTAGCATATTTTATTATTTTAATGAAATGTATACTCAACGTATTTTTTTAGATTTCTATATTTTTTATTTTGAAAAAGAGGTAAGTTTCAGAATACTGAAGATTATTTTCTACTTATTTTAAAATATTATCAGAAATCAGTTTTTTTCTAATATGTGACCTTGCTATTAAACTTTATCAATTAGAAAAACATGATTTTTATAAATGCATTTCAATATCTTTATGGAAAGCTGAATATTTATCTTGTAGCAAGTTTCCGTTTTCAAAAAATGCAAAATCGCTTAAAAATAGAATTTTAATTAAGATATGAAAAAATACTTGTATAATTATTTATAATTCTCTTTTGAGCAATAATTTATAATTTGTAATATTACATGGAAATTTCAAGAAGTATTAAAGTTGTATTTATAAAAAATTATGATCATACATGAGCAACTGAAGAATCAGACCCATTTTTTTATTTCTGACTTAATTAACAGTAAAGTTAATATTAAACAACTAAGAACGCCTGATAACTTAAATAATACATATTTCAGAAACAATATATATCTCTCAATTCATAGGTTATTTTATTTTTCCGTAGAAATGAGAGACTTATTATTATTTCAGACAAGTATGATGCTAACTCATTTTGGTTAAATTAAATAAATTTTTTAACTTTAATAATTTTTTCAGTTTAGGTTAATTTAACCTTAGGAGCTAATAACCTTAGGTTGATAAACTTAAAAATGAAAGTTTGTTAGCCTCAGGAAATTTTGCAGGTACGTTTATTTTAAATTTTATTTTAAATTTCAAATAGGTCAATGATTTGAATTTCCAATTATTGAACTTTGTATCAGTCGCGAAATCATAATAAAAGATTCAATATAGCATTAAATAATAAAAATGTTTGCTAATTCAATTGCTTGCATTCTCAATACAACTTCTGCGAACTGCCAGCGTTTTAGAAATCAATTTTCCTGCGGCACTTATCAAATAGCTGAAGCACTTTACATTCCTCGCTTGTATGTGATCGGTTTTTGTCTAGTTCCAAGAGCTATTTCCACATTTGATCTTTATAAATGGATGTCTTCGACGGCATATATTTCTGCAGCTCTCATAGCATGATAAGTCAAAGCAAGATAACTGACTGACAGACTTTTTCTTAACCCTTCAGAAAATAAAATGAATGAAAAGAAAGATGGCAAACGAGACGTGCCCCGTTTCTATAATGTGGTGATGACCCTTACGCCCACAAGTTGAGCTTGAAAATGGCTTGGATTTCTGGCGTTTGTATTAAAATGATATTCCAATAACGTAATCAGCTCGCGAGTTGAAAAGATTAAGCATTTAACAAAAAAGTTGAAGAATTATGTTGTGAATATCGATGCATTAAATTTACCTCATTCTAAGCAACTCCTTTTCAAATTGAAACAGTATTCTGAGTGAAGTCGAATCATGTTTGGTAAGTGAACTCATTTTCAAAAATTTTCAAAAATGATTATAAAAACGTCAATTTTATCATTAAAGTTATAAGCACTTTATATTGTTTACAATTTTGAACCTTATAAATTAATTATATATTATTCATGCAAAATTTAATTACACTAAAGAAAATTATTCAAAAAGTTAATTTTTAATGAAAACTAATTTTTGAATTACATATTATGAAAACAAGTTACGAGAACAGTAAAACAAATTCGTAATATTTAATTTATTCGTACCTGTCAAAGCACTGAGGTCAATCATGTTAAATTTTTATATAGAAAAGAATTGCTGTAGGATGTTAGCTTTTAAATATTGTGTTAATTATGTATTGTGTAGGAAGGAACATTATATATTGCACTGAATTAAATCTTCTCAACTTTCCTTGAATAGTTCTTCACAGAAGTAAGTTCAAAACGAAATTTCGCACATGCTATACAAAAAGGTCTAAATTGAATGATGAGACAAATAGTATTTACAAAAGCAGATTAAATATATCCTTTTTGAAGAGTTATGTGCCATAAGAAAATAACAATTATCTTGACAATTTTGACGAAATTATTTTATCTGATCAACAAAATTTATCGGAATTCTAATAGTCATTTGCAACTGTCCATGTCGTAGAAACAAAATTATATAGGGGCATATAAAATCGAAATTCAAAATAATGTTTGTACATTTCATTTGTAATTTTGTCATAGAGCCTATTTAAAAATATGTTTCAAGATACAGTTTCGTCGTAATTTTAAGTCTGGATTCAATGAGAGGCTCTTTATGAAAATATTTCTTGATACCAGACAAAAGATATCAAATATAGTTGAAGTATTACAAATAATTTGCTGCAATTAAGTTACAAGAGGTTGACTGCAAATATTGGGTTTTTCATGACTTAACCAAAAAGCAAAATATTTCAAGATAAAATGGACATCTGATCAAATGTAAAATTGTAAGTGAAGTCTAAGAAAACATTTGTGTAATAAATTATTAAATTCCCCAAAATATAACTAAATAAAAACATTTAAAATTTTTCTATTAGTGGTTATGTATGTATATATATACATTATATTATTAAAATTCTAAATCTTTATTGTCGAAAATAATATGAATTTATACTTTATTAATTAATGGTTAGTTGTTAAAATGAACTAAATATTTATAACTTCTTGTTTCATTGCATAACATCAGAATCAACTAAAGTTGATATATGTAGCCTAACATATACAAGTTTGAAAAGGAAATTCATAATTGATTTTATTTCTTTAGATAATGCAAACTTTTTTCAGGAAATCAAAACACATTTTCAATGACATTTTTTTAATTTATAAAACTTTGTATAATATAAAAGAGAACATGGAAATAATTTTTAGAGATTTGTTTGAAACAAATCAACAAACCACGTGAAACATTTTAATGTGATAAGTCTTTTATCATTCAGCGTTTCAGTATGACAGAAAATACGATTTCAATGTTTAAGTTATTTTTTACTAATTTAGTAAGACTATATTTGAACAGTAATATAAAAAAATATATATTTAGTATCTTACGAGATTTTAATTCATTCTATTATGATATTCTGATACGATAACAATTGCTGTGAATAAAATTTTCTAGTTACCGCTAAGAATATGAATGCAATAATTACATATTTTAACTAATATTTCTTCAAACAACTCTAAAATGTTAATTTATGCTATTCAGAAGAACAAAAGAAAGTATTTTAAAAATTTGAATAAGAAAAAATTTATTTAGTGTAAGTTTATAACATTAATCGTGTTCACAATTCCTTAAATTGAAGAAAATTTCATAAATTATTTTATTTTTATTTAATTATTTGCAATAATTATTAACTTTGAAATTATTTTTCATTCTAATAACTTTAATACCTTCCATTAAAAATATTTTTTACTATTTTAGACTAAAATTTTGAAAAATTTATAATCATTTTGATATATATAAAAAGTCGCGTTTATACAAATATAGCATGGAGTAAAAAGCTTCTAGTGTTAAGATACAGGAATTCGTATATATAATTTAGAAGATAATAACTTATGGAGAAAATAAATGAAAACAGGAAAACTTTCTCTTAATTTTATTAGAGAAAACACAGTAATTTAGGTAAAACTGATAATACAAAATGAAAATATTGAGATATTCAGAAAAAAATATTATCTTCCGTTACAAATTTAATAAAATATTGAATTATTTAGCAGATTAGGAATCATATTTTAAAGTAGAAACAAGTATTTTCTAGGGAAAATTATGTAAATAAATGTAAAAGCAAATGCACTTATATAACAATTATTATTTCAGGAGTCAAGCAAAATGTTCAGATTTGTCATAACTCATTGACTGAATTTTTTTGATTAAAATTTCTTATTTCGATTTGTTTCTCGATACAAGTATTGTAGTATTCTGATATCAATGGTAATGTTTCTAATAGCATTTTTATACCCACAATGCTAATGTCATTATGTATATATTATAATGTCCACACAGAATTAGAGAGAAAATCCTTCTAAAGCTTATATTACTTTATTTTAAAAGGGTTAAGACTCCCATTTCAAAATTCAATATATTGTACTTTTATATTATTTTTATATTATACAGAAAATATTACATCTTTATACTTCTACATGTTACATATTCCTTGAACTAAAATATCAATCATTACAGCTTACCATTTTACTTCACATATTTTACATTGAAGGCTTGCAGTACATGAATTTATTTATGGATATAAAACTCATTCTCTACTTTAACCGCAAGTACTTTATTTGGAAACCGTTGCTTTCAAAGTCATTATAACTCTCAATGATCAGATACTGAGCAATTTACAAATATATTACTTACAGTAAATTATAACAATATGAGTTTTATCTATAAATTTATGAACTACAAGCTTATAAGGTAATAATTTCATCTGTGTAATTGAAATACTTTAGACCGCAATGCAGAATATATTCGATATATTTTCTATCTGCTTGATCTGATATGATTGAAATTATATATTAACATTGGAAAAATAAATCTATTTGATATAATATATATTCCAGTAGAGATTTTTTATTTGATATTTTGGACTTATTTTTAACATTAAATATGTTTTCAAGATGTGTTTCAAATAATGGTGAAATCTATTGCGAAACAATTTGCAGTTTATAGCCCCACCATTAGCTTCGCGAATTAGCAGAATACTTAAATTTAAAATAGGATTAGGAATTTAATCATAATTACTAAATACTTTTACAGCTTATGATAGTAATTTCTGGGCAGGAAACTTCAGAAAATTTTATTAAAATGTTTGTCACTAAAATTTTTCAGTTTTATAATTTCTTTTACTTGCTCATTAGCAAGCATTGCATCCAGAATAATGATATTTATGAATGAGAGTGTATATGTGTCACAAAATAACAATCACTATTAATTGTATCACTTATAGGTATTCTGACTATTTAAACTTGTTATACATACAATGGCCATTGAATTAAAAATCCAAAATTAATATTTTATCGTATCTGTTCTTTGTCTTTGGACATTGAGTTCACATGCATTGGGAATGCCTTTATGTCCAGAGAATATCATACATTGGCTAGGAAACATTTTAAATCTAGTGAATTAAATGGAAGAGAAGAGTGCTGTCAAACGCATCTTTCCCCTATATGCTGCACATTTTCTTTGAGATTAAGATACGACCTCGACGGTGGACAGGCAAGATGTTAGAAGTCAGACTAATATTCAGCGAGCCAACTTTAAGCACTTCAGGCATGATATGTAGTTGCATCATCATATTTGTAGTATCTATAGTCATCAAAGTAAAAGTGCAACATTGCCAGTACATCTAAGTGCATTATGGCTATTTCCTTACCTCTCCTTACACAAGGTAACACTTCTAGAGCATGCCCCATATCAAAATCCTCCTCCCACCAGATCCTTCCACAATGCGAGTAAGACAGGATGAATTCATGACTTTTTGGGGCTTTCGCAAAATTTGACATCATCATTTTCAGTGGAAAATATGGTAAAGTGGGATTCACCCAACCACTTTACCCATTTCCAATACTCAGCTGTCGAGTATCTTCTTTCCTAACACCTAGAAAACGAATATTTAGACTTCGGGCAGCAATGAATGGTTTTTCTTAAAGACACAGACTAGTGCATTTCTATTATCTGCTATTCTTAGGGCAAGGTTCGAACTGATATCTACTGTGTAGGGAAATGATTGACGATTTTCGATACTTGATCCACAGTAGAGCTCTTGTTCTCCAGTGAAATTCATCACGTACGTCTCCAATCACACTTTTGGAAAACTGCTCTCGAACCATATTTACGTCTTCCAGTCAAGGACTGTAGGCTCTGATTACGATTTTTGAAAACATTTGATATAATATAGCTGCTTTTGAGTGCTCATTAAAATTTGTTGTCTTTGAAATAAAGAATTTGGCTAAATGGGTACAACTAATATGCCCTTTTTCAAATAGTAAAAGAACTGTTGTTTTTTCCCATTTTATTTCATACTTCATCCCAAACAAGTATTTAAATAAAAAAATCTCAAAAATTTCTAATTCATTGGCTAGTGCATACATACATATATTATAATTTATTATAGTTACTATAAACATAACTATTTTGAAATACAAGACCTTAATTTTAGAACTAATAGAGTAAAATGATTTTTTCATCAAAATAAATTGGAATTTTTTAAAATATGAAACTGAAAAATTTCAGTCAAAATTTTAAAAATTTTAATCTATTTATGATAAAAAAAATCAACCGAATATAGAAATTTTGAGAACTTGAAATTTTTCTAAAAAATTTTCGGTACTAAAAATGTTTATTCAAGGACTCAGATAATATAAATATGAACATTTTCTGAAGTAAATTTAGTAAAATAATTTACTATTGCAGAAATTTTATTTGAATTTAATATAATTTAAATGATGAACTATATGATTTTTTTCTTTAGTTCTATTAGTTTAAAAAACTTTTTTATGCTCTGAAGGATTTTTTCTTTTGTTTTTATCAACTTAGAAACTTTATCCAAATGGTTTATTAAACTAATGGAAATACCTTAGAATTATAAAGAATCCTTTGTTAGTTTGGTGTAGGACTCGAATTCATCTAAGAACCTATTCATACAAATGCTGTATGTTATGCACATTTTTTTCAATAAATCATCTGATTCGTGACAACTAAAGAGATTTAAATTCAATTCATGCTCCATCTTAAACAATGCTCCGATATGATTAAAATTTCTAATGAATTTAAAATTCATCAGAAACTTTCTTCCCTTTTCGGATAAACTTATTTCTATAGTTCTAGCAGAAAAATACAGAAATATGACATACTCTATATAATGCATCCATTTCTGAATTTGTAATATCAAAATAGTAGAAACACCATAAATTTTTAATTATTAATGATACAGAGCTGCTTTTGGCATATAAAACAGTTTGATTCACTTAAGAATTGTTTCATATGAGTGATGAATAGTATTTAGATTAATATTGCACCATTCTTGAGTGAGACAATGTGAAAGTTTTAGGAGGAAATCCAGTGGAAGATATCATTATGATAAATACAGATCATAAAGGTTCAATTATAATAAGGTCGGGTGACTGTGCGAACCAAGATTTAACTTCATCCTCTTTTTAATCAAGCCATAATTAAACAAGTATCACAACACAGATAAGGGTATTATTATCTTGGAAAACTCTATCTTTTTCTGGAAACAAAGTTCGCATCAAAGGATGGACCTGGTCACCTAAACTTTCTCTATATTTCTTCCCAGTGATCCTTCCTTTCAGGGTTACGATTATTCCAGCAAAATACTACAACATGGCTGCCTATATTATGACAGATCCACCTCTATACTTGACAGTTGGAAGGAGATAATCATTATCATACGTTTGTTCAGGTGTCATCCAAACGTGCATCTGTCTTATTTTATGAAAGAGTGTGTAAAGCGATTCTACAGACCATATTGCTTTCTTCCACTTATCAATCGACCAAAATTTGAGTGCAACACCACTGTAGATGGTGTTTAGCATTAACATCTGTAACAAGAGGCTTAGGCATTGATACTCTGGCGTAAATGTTCTGTTTATGAGGGTGCCATCTAACTGCAATCAATGACACTAAGCAATTCAAAAATTTATTGAGCTTTGTGGTAACTTTTTCACCAGATGTTCGCTTTTAAACATTATAATTCGCTTCAATACCCATCGGTCTCTTTCTTTGAGCTTCTTTCGTCTACATTTTTGCTTTACACAGCTTGTCTTGGCAAGCTATACATATGCTGACATTATTTTAGTTACCGTACCTTTAGAAACATCTAACAATTTGGACGTTTAAAAAATATTTGATACTGGTAGACGGACTTCTAAAGTTTGACCTCTTTGAAAATCAGAGATATCTAACATTTTACGTTTTTGAAAAAAAATCCAAGGCTTTCAGAATTTCAATAAAGCTATCACATACTACCCGAATATATATACATTTTTATTTATACAAGGCGTATAATTTATTTTTTAGTTTAGAGAGCTTATAATTGTATAAAATTATATTTTAATGCATAAAATAATACTTTTTATTCAAAGGTTTCTCTATTGTTTTGATAACCACCCATATATTAATATCTTATAAGAAAGAATTATTTTACTTAAATAATAAAATCTTAAATACTTGAAAAATAAAATGTTTTCTAAATCTAAATATCCCTAAAACAAATTTACTTCAAAAGAAAATATGTGCTTTTTTAAATTCGAACTTCCAATGAAACAATAAAAAATGTGTTTTCCCTTTATATATTTTCAGTATCGGATATACTTAAAATGGTGTATTCTATTTTAAGTAATTTCATAATAATACTTAAAACTCGAAGTAATTTCATAATAATACTTAAAATTCGAAGTAATTTTAAGCAAAACAATTTTCAGAAAATTTTTCAACGTATACGAACTAACATATAAACAATAAAATAAAGACTATGAGATTTTTTAATGATAAAAATCTGTTTATCTATTTTTTACAAATTTATTCGTAAATATTGAGTTTTAAATTAAGTATATTCTTCACAGTAAAATTTTAGAGATCAAAAATGTTGTCGTGATTTAAGATAAAGATAAAAGCATTTTCCTAACTATTACTATTATTAGGTCCAGAGACAAAACTATTTTTTCATAGAAAGGGATAAACATAATTGTATATCTTTTTATTTTAAGTTTGTGTTTCTTTCTCAAAATTATTTAATTTAAAAATATTTTTATACTCTAAATATTTTTCTCATATTAATTTATCATTAAATATGACTTTTGTTGCCATTTGTATGAACTAGTATTTTAGATAATTAAACTATCTTAAGAATGAAAAGTAACAAAAATATGATCATTGATCCATGGAAATCATTTTCACAAGTTAAATCAGAAGTGTGAACAAACAAATTAGAAATATTTATAGCTCAAAATCAACTGATTTGATATTTTATTTTTATAATTGAGAAGATACATCATAATTTTAATCATCTTTCATTTTTTATTCCGTGTTTCAATAATTTATCTATTTCAGAAAAATCAATCATTTCTGAACCGGCATTTCTTCTTCTAATTAGAGCGTCATCTTTCTATGAAGATGTAGATTGATTGATTGATTGAGTTCATAGGAATGATATTATCCCCTAAGTCAGGCGCATCATGAAAATAATTATATTAGGATGTAAAAGTCATGCAAATATCTTCAATGTTATAGAGAAAGGAAAAATTGCACCGCATCATCTATAATAATTTTCCTTGCGTTGAATAAACCTAGTTTCTTGAATACCTTGAGGAAAAATAAATAAACTTTTTTAATGAAAAAAATTGAAATAAAATTATGATTAATCAACAGAATTGGAATCAATCTATCAATGTCAATAGCTGATATTTTGAGATTTGCGTGTGTTACATAATTGGTAGAAATAATTTGATAAGGAAGAATACTTAAAGGAGAATTAATATTATATGAGTTATTTATATATAAATAAACTTCACACAGCTCTATACAAATTACCCAAAATTAACATCTTCAAATAACAAAATTAAATATTATATAATATTTAATTTTATTAACGTAATGCATTTTATATCAATCGAATGCAAAGTATATTTTACAGTAATAATCACTTAAGATTGTCATTATAAAAAAGACAATGGGATGCTAAGAGAGCAATGTTTTTCTAACAAAATATAATAAAAAAACAAATTTAAAAAATATGACAAAAGTAATTTTACATTTTTTATCTTTTATGTAAAATATATATTATATATATATATATATATATATATATATATATATATATATATATATATATATATATATATATATATATATATATATATATATATATATATATATATTATATATATATATATATATATATATATATATATATATATATATTTATATATATATATATATATATATATATATATATATATATATATATATATATATATATATATATATATTATATATATATATATTATATATATATATATATATATATATATATATATATATATATATATATATATATATATATATATATATATATATATATATATATATATATATATATATATATATATATATATATATATATATATATATATATATATATATATATATATATATATATATATATATATATATATATATATATATATATATATATATATATATATATATATATATATATATATATATATATATATATATATATATATATATATATATATATATATATATATATATATATATATATATAGTTTTTGCTTTTACATAAAAAATAAAAAAGTAATTAAAAAATAAAAAAAATAATTTAATTAAGTAATTTAAGTAAATACAATACTAATTTTGAAATTATTTAACTTTTGAATTTTATGGACTTTTATTTGTGAATACTATATTATTAGTGGTTACCATCTATTTTAGTAAAAAAATAATGAAATTATAGTCACGGGAAAACGCAACAATTTATTTATAAAGCGTCAGTTTTTATTCTCTCTAGCTATTGCCTTTAAAATGATAATCATATTTTGCTATGGTTAGTTTCAAAATGTATCTCTTACTCAGGTTTACTTATTGCAAACTATTCGTTTACTTGTAAAGGTTCTTCCCATATTAACAAATTTTGCGATTTCTTTGAAAATCCTAAAATTTAAAATATTATAAGAAAATTTAAAATGTTACTAAAGGCATAGAATATATGATCAAAAAGTTACTAGAAAACAATATTTTAACATAAAAAGATTATATTTAAGCACCATTAAAGGAATTATAAAACATAAAAAATTTTTATTAAACATGAAAATTCGATTACTTCATGCTTCACTTACTATCTCCACATCCTCTTAAAGTACTCTTTTATTTTAAATATTTAAATAAATTATAAAAATACAATTTGAAAAACTGATATTGGGTTAATATTAGATGACTTTTTAAGTTTGGTCCGATTTATTAGTTACTTTTATGTCAAAGAAATGTTAACAGAATAAATTAAAAAATAAAAATATAATCTCAAAAACAGATTTCTTTTTATCTATAAGATACTACCAGTGGAGATTATCGATCATACAAAAATTTTAAAATATTCAGCTCAGCTTTTATTACACAGGTCCTACAATTTCCTCTGTTTTTCCATGTTCTTTTATGCTGAACTTTGTAATATTAAGTGCACTTCCCACCGCTTGTTACCACAAGATCCAAAGAAAACTCTTTATTATAATGTCTTAGGAGAGAATTTGAGAAATTCATGTGATTTCACTTATTCCTTTCAGGCAGAAATCTGGTACATTAGGTATTTGACTTGAAAACACATTCAATCACTTATAGTAAATATCCCACTATCAATGTTAAGCTTTTTCGTAATTTCGCCAATTTATATTATAAAGTTTTCTTTCAATAAAACTCGCCAAATATCGTCATCAACCTTGGAAGATTTTCCCAGATTTGATGGACCTTCAAGGATAAAATCATCATTTCGAACTCAACCGAACCATTTCTTACAAGTCTCCAAGAAAACAAACTCCTAAAATATACAACTGTAATGTGTGTGTTCTGTAAAGGTTTGTCACAACCACCTTTCTAAAATAAATAAAACATTAATCACAAACAAACCTTTTTATTGTTAACTCTAAAAATCCTTAATATTCTAAAATCAATATATTTTGTCCCTGATTAACTCTTAAAATACCGGAAAACACTTTTAATTTTTAAAAGCAATTAAAACAGTCAAGTAAAGTGACAATATTTCCATATACAGTAAGCGCTTGTGCCATTTATGAAAATCGAGGTACAAACTTTTGTAATGACTTAATATTGATAAATTTTTAAATTGTTATTGAAAGTAAATAACTATATAAATACCCAAATATAAATTTTGATTCTGAATAAAATAATATTGAAATAGCATTATTTTCTTATATAGTATTATAATTTTATAAATGTTTGCAGTAGTATGTAAAAATGAATCTCTTAAACGTTTTTTAAAAAAAATTTAAATTTCTCTAAAAAACGTAATTTAGAACTAAACATACTTCATAAAAAGTATCTCAATATGTACAATAATTCCTGTAACGATACAATTCTTGAAATGTACAGTTATTTTTTTAGAGATACAATTTTTGACCACATATAATACATTAAATACAATCTTCTTTAAATAATTGTCTCTTAAATGAGCTGTAAACACAACCTTCATTCATGTGGTATGCTTTCGAAACTATTTTTACTTTTTGTGTAATCTTCGTGTGGCCATATAATTTATTTTCAAGTATTAGCCTCATCCACAATACGTATAGCACCTCATAAAATCCTAAAGCACTAATTGAAAAACCAGATTGAAAAGGATGGGGAGGACCAAACCACACACAATGGAACTCAAACTATTATTAAAAATTCGTTAAGATCTACATCGTGATACTCTAGTTATGGAAGTCATGTATTAGCAATAACACAAAAAATTTCAAACCACAAGCGAGTCCCTTTCAAGAGAAATCAAAGGTTATGCTTGTCCTTGTAACCTACGAAGAAATCCCTCTCTTTTTCTGAAAAAAGAAATCAACAATTAAAAATATCTGCTTAAAAGTTATAAATTAACACTTAAAATTTCGATTGTTAAATAATAATATATATTATGATATCTCCACTCCTTTTACTGACATAAATTCTTTTGACTGATATATATTATTTAACATGATATATATTATTTAATTCTCTCAAGCTATTTGAAAAAGACACCTGATGATATATATAAATATATCATATTTTCAACTTAAAATTAAAAATCGTTATATGTACAAAATTGTATTTGTCAGAATGAATTTTTAAACAGTCTGTTTTTATTTCAAAAATAATATGCTAACTATTATTGAGATATCCATAATATATTAAAAAAATAATGCTCCCCAAGTACTTAATTATTTTCCAACAAATGATGATTAATACTAAAAATATTTATTACGTACTTTATTACTTTTAAAGAATATTTAAATATTTTAACCATAAATTATACGTTGCAAATGTATGTAAATTATACGTTGTATAATGACTATAAGCTATATGTATGAAAATACGTTGCAAATTATGTTTTTAATTATGTACTTCCTTCAGATTTTCCAGAAAATTTATCTTATCTATAGAAATAGCATACTTTAAATATTTTATAGTAGGAAGTACCTTTTGCGACAAGTAAAAACATGTTACTAAATTTAAATCTAAGAGAAAATTTAAAAAAATCTGTATTTTTATATAAAAATATAATTTTTGCTATGCATAAAAATTCGTATTTTCTAATTTTTCAAAGGTGAATTCTTAAATCTAACAGTACCGTAATTTCTCAAAGTATGTGAGTTATTCTCGGTATTAAAATTGCAACTATGACTGATAACGTGAGTGTGTGTTAAATTTTTAACGATTATATTATTACTATTAGCACTTTGTAAAAAATATGGACAAGAATTTATAGTTTTATTGGTATTAAAAAAATACGTAAGTATATTCTTACATTAAAGCTACTATTATCGAACATTAATTAAAGCTATAAACTGTAGGAATTTGAAACGTGAATAAGATAAATTGCATCTTTCTCTGTTTCTGTTTACTTCTGATCTTATAATAGAATGTTTTCAAAGTGCTTGGTCATATTTTTGTGATAAAAACTTGTATTGCTTATTTTATTTCATTAATTATTATTTTTATATATACTATTGTTCAATTATTTTACTGAAGTTCTGTTCATAAATCAAATTAAAATATTTTAGATGGGAATAAAACCTAATTCACTGTAATATATTAATAAATAATGCTTGTATCATGGGGAAGAAAATATTATTCTTATTTTCCCTAAGAATGAAATTTATCTTTCAGAGGATGTTTTATATTGAAAACTCTTTTTTAACTATAATATTTCGCTTTCGAAATATTATACATATTTATAATGAAAATAATATATTATACCAGTTCAGCTTGAGATTAGTGTCCCAAACGTCAAAGTAGAGATCAAAGGTTTATATAGTTGACAATGATGTATATTAAACGATGATAATTGAAAAATATTTCTACTAGATTTATCGTAAATAACAAATGGGAACAAATCATTAAAGTCTATCGCTATTATGAAGGATGAGAGAGCATGTGAACAAAATCCGCAAATTATGAAAAAAAGAAGTAGTGAATATAACAAAATTGTGTCTTCTGCAATTTTACTGACTTATATCTTTTTAAATGATTTAATTTCATTTAATACTTATGTTGCACTTAGTAATTATAATAAAATTATCAGTATGATAATCATTTTACTTGTGAAATTAATAAATGTTTCTCAATTACTTTTATTTTTGAAGATTTTTAAAAATTGCTATTATTTAAATAATTGATTATAAAATCGACACAATAGTTGTAATGTTTCTATTATGATTTCTTACATATATAAAACAATAGAGAAAAGATAGAACATTAGATTATATATATATAAATTCTTAATTAATTTTGCCTTGACTTCCGTATTTTAGAATTATAAAACTGAAAAGCAAAATTTTTAATTTGAACGAATAACTTAGGGATATTAATTTATCTCACTGCAGAAAATAACAGAAGCAAAAAATCAAATATAAATTAACATTGTAATTGAAATTTAGCTGATGCAGTGCAAAGCCACAACCACAAATTAAAATATATCTAACTTTATAAAATTATATTTTCCAGCTTCCCTATTAAACTTAAGATACTTTTTTCTTTTATTATCAGTTTGATAAACAGTTAATATAATTTGCTAATCTTCGCGTAATATATTGAGAATAATCCTTTGACAATTTTACACTGTATGTAAATAATTTTTATATAAATGCTTATTCTCTTGTGCTCGTTTATACGTCTCTTTTCCCAGCAACTGCGATTGTTCACTTCTTAAGGTCTTTAGTAGGCCAACTTTCTTGAATATTTCCTTAATTATGTTCGTCATCAAGTTAAGCAATTAAATCCTTCAAAGTGTTTGAAACATTGTGTCCTTCATGATGAGTTTCTGTTCATTTCTCTCCAAGGCTGAAAATTCACACAAAATAAGGTTTAAAGTATACTCCCGTAAATGAAAACAGTGCATTAAAATGATTCCTTTCTTAGAGAAGAGTAAAGAAGAAAGTATATGGCTATTAGATGACGCATTTATAAATAAAACTTTCACTCTAAATGGAAGATATAAAAGCTTTAAAGCTCATTTAATGTCCTATCGATCATTTATATTTCCCAAAAGAAGCTTTATAATGAATTCAAAAGAAAGGCTAATGAATTTCCAACAACAAACTCACGAAATTCCCATTAAGTGTAATGATTTTAAAATTCCTAGAATTTATAAATCACAAAAAATTGTTATTTTCCTTTCTAAAAGTAAATTGTTGAATCATTGTCGTTTTAATTTATCTCATTTAATAAGTTTTTATTGTATACCTATCAAAATTGTTAGCTATTTCATTATAGTTTAGTAAAGAAAGATTAGAATACAAGGTCATATTATTAGAAAATCTCTGGTTGCCTGTCATTATCTCTATGTATTTATTAAAATACATATATTTATAAGAAAGATGAAGTTAAAACTAAAACTTAACTGATTAAAACTTTAATGACCTTATTTACGAACCAATCGATCATATTTTTTATAAAAAAGATTTCTATAACGAACTAAGTTAAGAAAACGGATGAAAACTGCATATACCAATTATTATATTATAAAATGTATAAGCAAAAATATAAGGCTTTTTTCGATTTTTAATATAAATTGTCAAATTATAGATTTCATTGCTGTTTTATTTGAGATATCTATTCAGTGTTATTTAAAATTAGTTCCATGTATTAATGAAAAGTAGTTTACTTATCATAAATATAATTAAAAAACGTATAGGAAATAGCAGATCATTTATTATTATTATTATAACATGGGCAATTTTTATTTCATAAACTACGAATTCAATATAATTTTCATAAAACTCTTATAATGAACTAAGTAAGAATTTATAAAATTTATTATTGTAAATTCAGAATTTCCTTATTAGGTAACTATTTTACAAATATTAACGGTTTCAATAGACAAAATTTCATAAAATTTAATTAAGCTTTTTTTAAAGCTTTTTGATTAAATATCATTCATCAATTCTTAATATAATGTATTTTCAGTTTGAGTAATTTTTAAACTGATGGAAGTAAGAGAAATTATATCTCATTTTAATCTCCAATTTTACTTTTAAGACGTAAGGAAATTTTATTTATAAAACCTACATGCTAAAAAAAGAATGCTTCTTTTAATTATTAATTAATCTTAATTAATTAATAGAATTTCTCAATTTGTTTTTTATTTTAAAGTAGTGGTTAAAAAGGAAGTATTTTAACTGGAAATAAAACAAACTCAAAGTACTTCGAATCTGAATTAACATGAAAGAAATAAGTGTTTGAAAAATGAACATTGAATTTGTTTAAAATAATATTCTGAGCTTTATTGAGAAAGTATACCTATTTTATTAACAGTAATTTGATTTAAAATAATTATTTTAATAATAATTAAATTTTATACTATGTTTTATTTTTAAAATATGAATAATATATACATGTAAAACAAGAGATAAAGATATAAAAATTTAAGCATTAAAAGCCTTTAGATTAATATGAATATATGCTCTGTTGTAACTTGCAGTGTTTCTTACAATTTAAAATAAATAACATCTTAAAATATATTAAAACAAATAACATTTTAACAATTTCATAATTTGCATATTAGATATTTAAAAGTGAAGAGATTTTAAGAATGTTTATAATCTGAATTATTTTAATAAATATTCCGAATTCCATTTTATTTCAATGAATTAAGTACTTGAAGTTCAAAAATGTATATTTACTTAAAATTACAATAAAGATAAGTCTTCTAATTATACGAATAATCAGATCTGTGGTTCATTTATAAAATTTTGATTGAAAAATATTTTATCATATAAATAAAAAATAGAAATGAGAAAATATGTTTCTCTTAGAAATAATGCAGTTTTTGCCCTTGCCCACCAGTATATAGTTTAAATATTTATACTAAAAATAACTGTATTAAATAGATATACTGAAAAAGTAGAAAGTAAGAATATAGGAGGTATTTGTGCAGATTCGATACAATTGTATAATTCTCTAAGTCTTTTACAACAATTTTCAGCAGTATTTTTTAAAATTCTTCCTATTAATATTATCTACACTTATTTATTAAAGACAAATTTGTGAGAGAAATCAATATTTTGAAAATAATCTATCACAAAAGACATATGAATATTGCTTTACAAAATATAGGGACCCTATAAGCTGTCTTAAATATTTTCTTATTACTTATATATTAAGCATATTTTTAATGCTTATATAAATATGATTTCTCTATTATTTCTTTTACTGTTATAATTTCTTAACTATTTTTACAGTCATGATTACTTTTACTATTTATTAGTAAGAAAATTGCGTTTCATACATTAAGTTACTGTAAATGGATAACAGTATTTTCAAAAAATAGTTATTTATTTTTATTATTTATTGAAAATTAACTCAGTTATAAACTAAAATTATCATGAACTGTTATATTTATATTAAAAATTTATATTCACAATATTTGATACTGAAACAGAAAGAAGACGAAAATATCTTGCTCAAAATATGTATCGATATAGTTAAAGCTGTATGATTTTTATTTTATTATAGTTATCGTTATTTTTGAATAAACATAATATCAATTAAATTCTGCTCAATTAGCACAAATGTATTTAAGAAATATTTTATTTATTAATTTTAATTTATATCAAATTGGTATCTTTTACCTAATGGTGCATATGTTTAACAAGAGATAATAGCACGGTCTTGAGACTGTTGTGACTGTTATGAAACAATTCTCTCTTATGATATATGAACAATATTTTATTAATTAATTTTATTTTCAAAATTAATATGAGAATATATTCAAGAAGTTATTTACTACCATTTTTTCTATTTTCCAAAGTTCTTTCCACTTGCTTCCTTATTTCAAAATCTGCGTTAAGTTAACTATTGAGAAATGTTTTCTTACTTTAGTTATTTTCGAAACGAATAATTTAAAGATTAAAAATTCATGTGTAAGGCAATAACGATATTTACTCGGTTCTTTCCCTGCGCGGTTTGATGTCGATACTTATTTTGGTAAGGTGAGTCATTCGAGGGTCAAGTAAGCAAATAGAGAAATTCTTAAAAAAGTTTCGTCGCCACTGATTAATCTACCACACAGGAAGAAGAGGAAGTTTGAGAAATACCTTGTCAGAGCTGTGAAACTTCAGGGTTGTCGTATTTATTTAAACCTCTGCTTTATTAGTTCGTCGAGGTTTTGTTATTACAGCAAAGAGCCAAATGAGACCAACTGGCGTGATAAGTATTAACCTCTGCATGTTACTGAGCGACCCGACCCCAATAAACCATCCTCAGTCCCTTTCTTCTCGTTCTTTTTTACCTTTTGAAATCGTTTTTTCACAAATCAGTATATTTTGAACATTTTTATAAAAAAAAAAGAATGAAGAGAAGTAAGCTTCGTCTCCTACTGTGTGAAAGACAGGAAAATGCTCAGTGAAACATTAAAAATGAGAACTAATTGCACTTTAATTGTGCCAACAATCGTTACCTACTTTATTTTTATAAAAAAGAAAGTACCGGGTAACGACTAACAAAATAATCAAAATAAAGGTAGTATTATCCTAAGGACTACGTAACAGTAATAACATCACTGTTTTAGAAAAAGCAGTTTTGGCCAAATTGACTTCATTAATAAAAGTGTATATTTTCAAAAAACATTTATTTATAAATTAATGGATGAAGACTCTATATTACAGAAGTTTTGGCACTACTCTCAACAGTTTCATTTAATTGAAACGTAAAGCAATCATATAATTTTAATTTTTTCATTTCAAACAAGTCAAAGTATATAATTTTAGTTAGATGAATTTCAATGTAGTCGATGTATTTCTAAACATCATGTAGGAAACTTTTGCGGCCAAATGAAGTTTTCCATAAGCAATACTTTTGTAATGTCTGTTACTAAGGTATTAGTTTAATCTAATGAAAAATTAAAATTGGATTTACAGCTAAAATCATAAAAAGAAATGTTTTTCAAGCTACGTCAAATTTTAAATTCACCATCTGAATGTTTTTAACACCAATATATAATATCAAAAATATGTGAATTAACAGAAACACATTTAAACTTTTACTTTACGTGAGATGAACAGCAAATCAGTTTTAAAATATTTTGAAAGAATTTAAACTGTAATCAATCCTTTTTAAAGTTGAATAATTATTATTTAAAAATTAAGGAAGGATAAACCAAGAATTTTACTACAAAAAGAACAAAAAAAGTTGTGAAATTTATCACAAAATTGGTATAATATTCCAGTAAAAATATATTGTTTACCCAAATATCACATTTACTTGTAAAAATAAATTTGCGATATTAAAGATTAGTCTGATTACTAATTACAAGTAAAGTTATATTTACGTTACAAAGCAAACGTTACAGAACGCTTAAAATTTTCCAGACAAACAATAAACTAGGAAGACAATATTATTACAATGAAATGAATGAGAGAGGGAGAGAGACAAATGAAAGCAACTAATTTTCTCCGATGACCAAAAGAGAAATTTATACGCTTGAATACTCCTGCCAATCAGCAGAATTGTTGGCAAGATATTAAAAGAAATAAGCAGATTTACTCATGGCTTCAGATCAATGAACATTTGCCATAGTTTTGGGATGCTTTCCTTTCAGTAGTAAGGTTGCCATTCTTTTCTGTTAAACTTGATTTTGAGAAGTAAATGCAATTTGTAAGATCTTTTATCAGTTTCATCATATTTAGCAAAGGAAAATTTAAATACCGGCAGGATAATTTTCCCCAGTACAAGTCACTGGACATGCGTGTTACGACTGCAATCACCATTTGCAGTCCCCATTTTAGAAGGAAAAATAATGTATAATTATATTTTATTATTCATTTATTATCCCTTTAATTCGTAATTTGGTTTATGTCTTGCTAAGTTTGTTATACTTCTAGTGATTATCAACAAAGCGAAATAACGAAAAGGGATTATTCCATTTATGAAGCAATTATAACTTGTGAAATCTAAGAGTTAAAAGGCTGGATTGCAGACGCTTATTTTTTTAAGCCAGTTACAAAGAAAAGAATATGATAATCATTCCAACTAAAAATGAGCATTTTAAATAAATTAAAATTTTGCATTATATTGCACTATCCAAACAATATTTTTTGAAATGAAGAATAAAATATATGTGGGAAAAGAGCTATCCTGTAATGTATAGTGTAATTAATAGTCTATTCTTAAATATATTATCTCTTTTGTAGTGTCTTGTAGTTTTAGGATTAACATTCTATGTATTTCAAATTTAAAATAATTGATCAGAAAATCTAAGTAATAAAATTTAGAACTATAATTACTTTAACGAAGTTTGCTTTAAAAAATTCTAACTTTGCAGAAGTCTCGCACACAGTTGATTTTATCTAGCCCACTTGATGTTATTCACGAATCACTGTTATTGAACTTACAAATGAAAACTATTCTGTATTTAAAGTATATTAAAAGTTACGAATGTAACCGAAAATATACAAGTTTCAATTCAGTTGAAAACTTAAAGGATGAATTAGCAAAATATGTATATAGAAATGAAAAGGAATATTTGTCAAGCAAAAATCAAGCTGTCCTATTTGAATATGTTTGAAATGTATAAACCCTATTCTGCACTCTGCCAAAATCTAATTTTGTTAACAGAAATCAACTGTTAAACAGAAAAAGATGTACATATATTTATTTAGACAATTACACAAGAATTTTATTCTTTTATTTCAAGATTTTATGTTTTTCATGAACAATTAAAAATATTTAATTTCCATTTGTGGCTTCCATTTAAGATGTTTTAGATTTTTTTTTTTTTTGCATTTTTCTTAAATTTTTACACATTTTAAACTGACAAATGACTAATTTTGCTTAGTCAAATGAACCTCTGCAATAAAGTTTCAATAGCATTATAAATCTCAATTCTGTATTCATAATTTTCATAATTTTTGTTATAAAAGTAATTGAATATTATGACATCTAAGAATAAAATGTTATTTTTCTTTTAGTTTATTATATTTTTCTGAATTCAATCTTAGATGATATGACTAAAATATAAAATGACTAATTCTGACCTTCTCCTCTTAAAAGTAACACATTATTTCGTTAATCAACACTTATTGTAAAGCCAGTGCTTCTAAACATCATCATTAATTATTCCTTATTATTTCATTACACTGATAAAACTCAATAATGAATTACATAATGATGGTTATTACATTTTAAATAGTGATTCAAAATTTCTGTTTGTTTTCTTTTAATAAATTTCAATATAATAAATGTATTGAAATTAATCAAAAAAAAGTTCCAAAGAGCTTACATTAAAAATACTGAAATAATTTTATATTATTTTAGAATGCAAATGATTAATCTTTTTAATAAAAGTTCAAAAATTTTCATGGTGATTATAAAAAGAGAAAAACATAGCAATTATCAGAACTTATATTAAGAAAACAATATTATGAATTGTACGGATTTTCAGTCACAAACAAATCAGCATAATTTCTCTGTATAATCCATTCCTCCATCAATGATTTCAGCACTTATTAACTTTATTTATCATTCAAATAAATTTTATCGTTCAAAATACCGTGTGCGTAATTGAAATGCATTTGACCCATCAACTCAATTTGAATAAATGTGATTAATAATTTTTGCTGCCTTGATTCATTTAAAAATAAATAAAAAAATGATTTCATAGCAATTGCCGTGAATTTATTTGAGTGCATTCTGCGTATCGCTTCGTCATGTTGGTTTCTACAAAAATCATTTATGTTTCCTTGAATAATGATATGTATTTAAATATATATACACTCTTTACAAAGCACTATTTTTCAATTTTAGAAATGTGATCTATAGATATTTTTAATCTTAAAATTAATGTATGTGTCGCCAACATACTGCATGTTTAATTATACTTACTATTTTAAAAATAATTTAATAAAATGTTTGGTGCTATTAATAATTTAGAAAATGACATTTTTACATTTCATTCAATTCCATATGTCTAAATAGTACAATTTGTTTTCTTTCACTTCTATCATAACTACAATTTATTTTACATTTTCGATATATTTTCTTACAATTATCTTTATTAAATAATCATTCAAAAGTCACTGTATTAGCGTGTTTTTAGACGTTCTCCAAAAATTTTCAATATATTTTAGTTTTCGGTAAATTATTATTAAATATCAATAAAAAAACATGATTAGACATAATGTATATGTAAAAAATTTTTATTTCCCCTCATCAAGTTTAAAAAATAAACAAGATTCATTCATAACTTTTAAGAAAATCTCATGAATAGTTTTAATAATTTGTAAGTTTTATTGATTTTATCAAGTTATTGTACAAATTTGTTTTACTCTTCAATCGTCAGCCTTTTCTATAATCACTGTCAACAAACACAATCATCTCCTGGAACCAGGGGGTATGCGTACCCCTCTGGGGCTTGAGCTAGCCACCAGGCGCGTCAGTAGTTGGTTGATAACTGAACGTCCTGCAGGAATGACAGGATAGCCTTGAATATTGAATAAGAGGCCGCGAACCAGCTCCCGTAAACCCTGGTGTTATGCGTTCCGTGCCTAGGGCTAATTGGCACCGCGGTATTGGTGTCTTAACGGAGCCTCTAGTTGCCTGGCGAAATTCTAGAGTAATTTGCCTTGCCCAGTATCTCAGGCAATGCTGGGTGGACTGTCATATTACCTGAGATTATTTACTGTTATTATATGGCTGAAAAGACATTGAAAATGACAAACATTTCTGCTTTTGCTGGAGAAACTTCTGAAGCAGACCTTTCTGAAAAAGACAAGGTAACTCAGAGACAATCTAATGAAGGGGTAGCAATGAAACCTTCACAGGAGGTAGAAATGACCTCCAAACCATCTTCTTCTGGTGAGAGTCAGGAAGCTATCTCTAGCATGACTGACTCTCTGACCAGAATCAAGCTTAAAAAGAGAATATCTGGTGCACAGAAAAAGAGGCTGGTGAAGGAGCGCCAAATCGCTGAGGGGACTTGGGTTGAAAACCCAAGGCAACCAAAGGCGAGAAGCGTCCTGTCAATCGGATGAACCAGGGCAAGGTTGGAAAGGCTGCCAAGAGAGAAGGACCTGAGGGATTTACTTACAGGGCGGCTCTCACGGCGATCAAGATGGCCGTGCTCTTAGAAGGTCATCCGGAAAAACGGTTAACAGAGAAACAGGCCTATGACCTGGAACTCTTGATAACCAGGAAAATAGGAAGGAATGAGGAGGGCTTTGCCCCAACCTTCCTATCCTGTAAACTTGAAAACGGGGCTCTTATTATCAATTGTGCAGATCTGGAGAGCTCAAAGTGGTTGGAACAAAATGTCAATGATATAAGCCCTTGGCAAGAACATAAACTCTTGGTGGGTGAGGCAAGGAAACTTGTCAGAACCACCAAGATAATTGCAAAACTGCCAAAAATCTGTAATGAACTGGAACCTAAAGAGCTCCTGAGAAAAATCGAGGCTCAGAACGGTGGGGTCACTCCATTGGAGTGGAACATTCTTAACATTAAGAACGACCCATCTGGGCGGACCATCGTTCTTAGTGTGCCTGAATTAGATGCTGCCACTCTTCGTGTAAGGGGATATAGGTTTTATATTGGCCTTCACCATGTGCAGGCTAAAGTACTTGATAAACCTGCTCCTGCTGATGGGGGTGAAGGTAGTTCAAGCCAACCTACACCACAGTAGAAGTGGTACTACTAACCTCAGTAAGAAGTTTCTTGCTGGGGATATACACCTGGCCCTGATTCAAGAACCCTGGTTGGTTAGGGGAAGAATCAGTGGTCTCAAAGGAACTAAAGGTAAGCTTATCTATTGTACTAATGGTAACGCTAGAACTTGTATACTCTTACATAAAAACATTGAGGTTCTTCCCCTCTCTGAATTTATTCTTAGGGACCTGACAGCTGTGAAAGTCAGACTCAACATAGAGGGTAGAAACAGGGAAATTGTTTTTGGCTCTGGATACCTGCCCTATGAAGAGAAGGCTCCACCTGACCATTCTCTGCACAAGCTCATGAACTTTTGCAGTAATAACAACTTACAGGTAGTCCTAGGACTAGACTGTAATGCTCATCATGTTGTCTGGGGAAGTACGGACACAAATAAAAGAGGTGAGTACCTTTTGGAATTTATTCTAAACTATGGGTTAGATATTCTAAATGTTGGCAACAAACCAACTTTTATTACTTCCAATCGATCAGAAGTAATTGACATTACTATAGCGACAACGCTGATTAGTAAAAATATCAAATACTGGAAAGTAGATGATCGACCTTCTGGTTCAGATCATCAAAACATCCATTTTGAAATTCACGCTAATGTGTGTCTGGATCGCATATTCAGAGACCCAGTTACTGGAAGAAATTCCAGGAGGAACTGACTGGGTTGGTTGAGCTCGGGAACAGACCTATTAGAGACAACTACGATCTAGAAGTTACAGCAGACCTTTTGCAGAGTAGTTTTCTAGATTCTTATCATAACAATTGCCCTATTCGCAATAGGAGAGCTTAACTCCAATGTCCTTGGAGGAATGACTCTCTAGCAGCCAAAAGAGCAAATGTTAGAAAACTTTTTAATAAAGCTAAGAAAAATGGTGAATGGGAGAACTATAAAAGGGCCCTCACTATTTATAACAAACTTGTTAGAAAAAGCAAGATTAACTCCTGGAGAAAGTTCTGTGACGAGATAGATTCTATTTCTGAAGGAGTTAGACTCCAGAAACTCCTTAAAAGGGATGAACCTATTTTGGTTGGTACCCTAAAAGACGAGGAGGGTAATTTTGCTGCTTCCGGAAAAGGGGTTATGGAAATTATGACCAGGACTCACTTCCTGGGAGCTAGAGATATTTATAGCAACGAAGGGGAACATTGCATTGGCTCTTTGCAAAGAGTCAATAGCAATCAATGGACCATCGCTAAAAATATCATAAACTACAACATTGTTAAATGGGCAATTTTCGCCTTTAAACCTCTAAAATGCCCTGGGCCTGATGGAGTTATGCCCATCATGATCCAGAAGGCAGAAAAGGTTGTCATACCAATGCTAACTAGAATGTATAGAACTAGTTTGGCCCTGGGATATATACCAAAGACATGGCAAAAGACTAGGATAGTCTTCATTCCAAAACCTGGCAAGGACACTTATGACCAGGCCAAGTCATACAGACCAATCAGTCTTTCTTCATTCTTTCTTAAAATTATGGAGAAAATCATTGATCGGCATATTAGAGATTACTTGGGTAGAAATAGTCCCTTGCATGCTCTTCAATTTGCCTATCAACACGGCAAATCTACAGAGACTGCTCTACATCAGCTAGTTTCCAAGATTGAAGCCACTCTGGATCAAAAGGATATTGCCTTGGCAACTTTCCTCGACATCCAGGGTGCTTTTGACAATACTTCCCATCCATCCATCCTCAATGCACTTAGAGGGGCAGGGATTAATCAAACCCTGTGTACTTGGATTGAGGCCTTAATTTCGGATAGATATATACAAATGAACATCTTCGGTGAATCATTTGAAAAAAAGACTACTAGAGGTTGTCCTCAAGGAGGTGTTCTGTCACCATTACTTTGGAACCTAGTTGTAAATAGCCTTATAAAACATCTAAATGATAAGGGTTATTATACGCAGGGATATGCTGATGACATTGTCATCCTTATCCTTGGTAAAGATTTTGACATAACTTGTCATCTCATGCAGGATGCTCTAAGTTATGTAGGTCAATGGTGCATGGATAGGGACCTGATGGTTAATCCTCAGAAAACCTACCTTGTACCCCTTACACGCAAAAGGAAATGGAAGGGTTTTTCCATACCAAGACTTTTCGATGTTGAAATCAATGTGGCTTCAGAGGTGAAGTATTTGGGCATTTATTTAGACCAGAAACTCACCTGGAATAAGCACATTGATGATAAAATTAACCGAACAAAGAAAAGCATTATGGTTTACAGGCGAATGCTTGGTAAGAACTGGGGTTTACATCCAAAACTGATGTTATGGATGTACACAGCTTTTGTCAGGCCCATTTTCACATATACCTGTGTGATGTGGTGGCATAAGGTGGAACAGAAGACTGTGATTGACAGATTGAGGAGTCTACAAAGACTAGCCTGTCTCTGCATCACAGGAGCAATCTCCACCACGCCAACCAGAGCATTGGAGGTTGTGTTGGATCTGACTCCCTTGGACATCTTCATATGCAGCGTTGCAAGATTGAATGCCTATAGAATGAAGCTGCAAAACCACTGGTATGACCAGCCTGTTGCCAAAGGGCACAAGGGCATCACCAGGAAATTTCAAGACCCTACTTTTCTGATGCCATCTGACATCATGGAAAAAACATACATGTTTGACAAGACATTTGATGTAGTTTTTCCAACTAGAGAGGAATGGGATAACAACATGTTTGGAACCAAAACAGGAGATCTAATCTGGTACACAGATGGATCACTGAAGAACAGCCTCTCAGGTCTGGGAGTTTGTGGCGTGTCACCAAGAATCAGCTTGTCTGTAAGCCTTGGGCGATACGCTTCGGTCTTCCAGGCAGAAGTTTTGGCCATTATCCACTGTCTGAACTGAATATGAAGAAGGGCTACTACGATAAGCGGATTCTCATTTTCAGTGACAGTCAAGCCGCTTTAAAAGCGCTTAATTCCTTCGAAATCAAATCTAAAATGATTCTGGAGTGTAGAAACCTTCTTACAGAACTGGCAACTAGAAACAGGGTGATCCTTGTATGGGTGCCAGGGCATAAAGTTATCGAAGGCAATGAAAAGGCTGATGAGCTTGCTAAACAAGGATCGTCTTTTGTTCCCATTGGTCCAGAACCTTTTTGTGGGATCAATTTGAAGACCGCAAAAACCAATGTTCGCAGATGAGAAAAACGGAAGATGTATGAAGCTTGGCTCAAATCTCCTGGTCAAACCCACGCTAAAGGTATGATCTGTAGGTCATCAGCGAGGATTTCCTATGAAATTCTTAGATGCTCTAGGCAGAAGATACGTTTAATCGTAGGCTTCATAACTGGGCACTACTATTTCAGAAAACATCTCCATAAAATGGGACTGTTTCAGCAAGATCCTATCTGCAGGAAATGTCATATGCAAGAGGAAACGGCCAAGCATATCATTTATGAATGCGAGGCTCTTGCCCTCCCTAGATTAACCTCTTTAGGCATCATCCATACTAGAGAGTTACACCTAGATTCCATTAAAGGGTTATCAGACTTTATTAATAAAGTGGGTGATCCGAGCAAATGGAACTAAGAAACATTGGGTTTGGAGTTAACAGTACAAAATGCTGATTAAAGCAGAGGTGCTCAATGACATACAAACCCAACTCGAAGAAGAAGAAGAAGAACACAATCATCTGCTTATAAATAAATAAAGAAAAAAATCTTTACTTAATAATAAGTTATGTTTGATGTAAAATTGAAATACTTCAATTCTAAATTATGCATCAGAAGAATTCTAAAAGCAAGTGAGAATTTTAAACAAAAAATTTAAATTGTTTATAACCAAACCTTTTCATATAAAATATAGTCAATATATTCATTAATAAATACATTTCAAATATTTTCCCTATATTCAAATAATTCATATACTTAAATATTTCCCATATTTCAAACTTTACTTTATTTAATATTAAATCTATTTCAAATTTGTAATCATTCATGCCAAATCATTATATTATATTTAAATAAATAAATTTAAATTACTTATCTAGTTTTATTGATAAAAACTTAGACTGATTTTGTATATTTCAAGACAATTTAAAATGCTAAATATTTTTCTTAAACTCATGTTCAAACTTTTATCTAAGGAAAATGCTAAATTTCATAAACTAGGAAAACTAAATTATATATTTGAAAGACTATAATTCAAAACGTAACTAAAACTTTGAATTAATATGTTACCCAATAATATGTATTATGTATTTCTAACAATTTTCATAAAGAACTATTTCATTCGAGTTGCAATACAATATTAATTTACTTTGAGCTTTAAAATAAATATTAAAATTTGTGAAGGAAAATATTATAATTTTTTTAGGAATTAATTGATTAATATCTGCCTTATAATTCAGTAATATTTTAACTTTTTACTGAAAAATATAAAAGAAATAATCAATAGATACATGCATTGTAACCTACTGTAATTCCAATAACTTCAAAATACATTAATTTTTTTGTCTTTTTTATAAAATCTTTCAAAAAAAAATACATTTTCCTTAATGTTCTTCCTGTTGTAAAGTAAGGCACTGATTTTGGAAATTTCCTGCAGAAGAAATATGTTCTATTGTATATCATAGCGTGGGATCTGTTTTAGAGTGTTTTTTTTTAAATTTGCCATTTAGAATGTAGGTCAATACAGGGCTTAAGGTTAACTGGTTGTCATGTGGGAAGGCACATTGGTTTCCATTCGAAAAATCAGCGTGATAGTTGAAAGAGTTCATTTTTTGACGAGAAATTGAAATCTGATTATTGAGTAATTAAACGAACGAATCATCAACAGAATAATGCTCATTATTTAGCAATTATTGATAAAACATTATTATTCGACAGCTCAGCTAATCCATCATCATCATGTTATCAACTCACATATAATAGTAGAAAGTTTTTTAATGCTCATTCATGTAAATCGTGTTGTAAATATGTCAACGTTTACCTAGTATTAAATTTTAAGTGTCGCAATTTAAAACTAAAATTGCTTAAATAAAATTTTAAACACAAATTTCGATGTATCGTAAATTTTATTTTGTTGGTAAAAAAAAGAAAACCCAGTATTTTCTAAACCTTGAAACTTTGAATCATAAAGTATTTTCGTTTACTCGGATCTTCCAATTTCTAACATGAATAATGATAATTTTAAAATAATAAGAATATTCTTAAAATTCTAAAATTTCTTACTAGCTAATGTATTTATTTTAATTTTCGTGCTTATTTCAATGTATCGAGATCAAATTTAGCTTTCAATTTGCATTTCACAAAGCTGCTAGTCATTGGAATTAGAAAGGAGAAATTTGGGCATGAGTGCACGTTTTGCATTAAATAATGGTAACTTAGTTAAGCAATGTTTTCATTTTCTTAAAACACTTTATAATTTTTCTCCAAAGTTTTATATTATTTTCAACAAAGAGTGCAAGCACTTCTTCGTGACAAAATAAATAAATGAATGATTGTATATTTCGTAAAAAAAAAGTGGGCTGTCGCGTTTTAGGTATTGTACTTTTTTCTATCAAAAGTTTTTTAACTACTCTTTCAACCATTATAAAATAAAATGTGTTTTCAGCATACGTAAAAATTACCATATTTTATTAGTTAGTATAAGTTATAAAAAGTTTAGTGACATCAATTTTAGATATAAGGAAATTTCTTTGCTGATAGTTATAAATTATCCGAGTCCATTCAGACAAAGTTATTTAGTTTTGAATGTAGATAACTCTTCCCCTTGTAAAAGGGTTTTATTTATGAGTTTATATAAATTTCTTTTGTTTAGAACTTCATTTCAGTTGAAGCGCTTCATTTATTTTTCTTAACCTGTCATGTATACTCTAAAGGTTAGTCAAAATAAATAATTTTAATGTATCAAGTTACAATTATTAACATTTACCATGTATTAAAAAGTTCATTCACCGGAGTGGGGCATGTAATGGTCAATGTTGGGTTGAGCCTATGTCAGAATCAAGAAGAACCCTCACATGCAACACATGTCCAGTCCGATGTAACACACAAATCATCACGAAAATCGTGCAGGTGAGCAACATCCGTCTATTTACGAAGTATTCAACGAAATGCTGGGGAACATAATAACACTACCACACATTTTGTGGCTGACAAGTGCTTAAATGGTCTTCTGTGAAAACAACATTTCAAAATCTCTTCATTCATTTGAGACTCAGAGCAAGTATATAAATGCAAATTGATTTTTTACCTTTAGCGGCCCTTCAAGCAGGTAATAATAAGTTATTTGACTCTTAGAAACACGGGCCCAAGTAATAGGTAGAAATTTTGAAGCGATGCTCGCCTTCCTCTGTCAGCTGTCGTCCCACCCAAGCTACACGAGTTAAGAGAAATTCTTTCATATCGCACGACGCTACTAATAAGAAAGAGCAAAAATCGGAATTTCGTGACGACCCGAATTCCTGTTCATTTAGGCAAGCAGGATCACGACCCCAGGCGCCCAGGACGTGATCCCATACTGACCAGTAATGAACGGGTAAAACCTTCCTTTCTGAAATGGATCATGAAAACTTATTGTGATTAACTCGTCCCCTCCACGTTTGTTTTTCCCTTTTCATAGGGATTCTCATTAGTCTTCCTTGGAAAATCATATATTTTGTGTATTTTCATTGAAATTTTGACCCTAAGTTTCCATTGTTGGTTTCATAATTTGTAAACACTTCTTAAAAATATCCCTTTAACAATAAACGCCGTAATATGAAACTATGTCTATTGACAAATAAGCTATGATTAGTAATTTTATTAGCACATTATTAATCATGTAATGCTTTCAAGTCCCTAAGAATAAGGAAACATATATATTAAAAAGTATTGAATAGGATTTCAATTATATCTCCACTACCGAGTGCAAATCAATTATTTTTTCAATAGTTGTGTCATGTAGCTGCAAAAATAACCAACTGTATTTTCTACAGATGTTACATCGAAGATTTAAAGACTCTTTCTATTTTTCTACTTCTTGGTAACATGAAATCATATCACAATTGACACTGTTTAAATATCCCAAATGTTATGCGTTAAACTTATTCTAGTTAAATGTGATTGTCCTTTTCCTATCTATATTATTATCTAAAGTGAAAAAATTGTATTTTTATAATAGGTTTAATTCATAAATGTGTATCTTTATTTATTATTTCGATACGTAATTCAATAATATTTACCTTTCAAAATTCATTTCTGTAGACTAAGTTATGATAGAGTATTTAGCTTTAAGCTGATAAATTACATTACTTCTTAATAAGTGTATCAAATAAGTAATTACGTTTGTGTGCGTAGACTTACGAAATATATAATGGTAGAAACAAGAAATCTAATGAATAAGAAGGAAATTTATCAAAATTACATAAAAGTTATTATAAATTCAGTTGATAAAGTGCAAAAAATCAGCATAAACTTTTCCAGGCAATCCAGTACACACACATTACATATTTGACGTAAATTATTATTTTTTTCTTGCCTATATGAGCAAAACTCAATTTTTGACTTTATAAAAAATTCATTTCACTCTACATGTAAACTACTCTTATTAAGATTTTAATGAATGCTTGTAATTTGTGAGATATGTTTTCTTTAATATTATTTTAATCATTGATTTCAAATTATAAAAATATGAATATTTTAATAAAATACAAATGATTAATTACATTAATGGTTACCAGTAGATTGTTAGAGGAGTACATTGCATTTAAATTAAGGTGATTAAAAATTTTAAAAAGTGAGCAGCATGTTTCTCATTCTCATAATGCAAATGTTTTTAATAACAGTTCTCAATCAAGAACTGTTATTAAAAACATTTCAATTATGAAATTTTTAGATTTTCATGTATCACCTGTAAGGTTTTTCATTAATAAAATGAGCGATGTAGTTAAATAGCTAAAATAAAATATTTTCTTTTTATAAATAATAATATTTAATTCTTTAATTAAAGCATATAGGTGGATAGAAACGAAAAACACCAACTTAATGCAACATACTGTAAACAGGACTTATAAATGTGACTTTAGGAGTCAAAATAAGCTACCGTGAGAAATCAATTTTGTTACTTGGGCATTGTTCAAAATTACAAAATCTTCGAGTGTTTTCTTTGACTTCGTAGCAATATAGAATTTGATATTTTGTTTTAAGAATACAAGTTTTTCTTATGTTAGTATATAAAATATGTGAATGAGCAAATAATTCGTTAACAGAAATATGAATAAGAAAACAATGTTTCAATTCACAAAATTCAGTTTGTTAAAAACTGAAATCTTCATGAATTAATTCTGGCATTTTTAGTTACATGAAAATATTCATAACTTATATTTTATTATTTTTTATAGTTTCAAGTTACTCGTACCTCTTGTCATGTGAAAAAATATTCACATAAAAATTGTAATTTCTATCACACTATTTAAACTATTCAAATAACCTAATATAAGCATATTAATGCAATTTTTTTTATAATTCTTGCAATTAACAAATAACTAAGCAATGGAACTTATATAAGAAATGCAATGCATACGTATGAATAAAAATTGGCAATCGTGAAAATATGAATATGGGGGAATAAATTGACAAGTAAGAAAAGGATGGCATTTATTTCTAACTTCTCATTTTGTTCCTCCATATCGGTAAAACATACTTTCAAAATGGAATTGCATTTTCAACTTCTATTCTCTTTTTTGTATAAATTAATATACAAATGGAAATATATTTCTTCAGAGTAATATCTTTTATTGTAGATACATCCATTTATTTATATATGCATACATATATTAGTAAATATTTTTTAAATATAAATAAATTCAAAATATTAGAAAGCTCCTTCTGAAATCTAAGTACCTATAGAATTTATTCATTAAACAATATTTTCAAGTCGAAAAACTTCCCTTTATATCTTAAAAAATAGATAATCATTCTTTTCCAATAATCCATCAGAATTAAGTCATCCTTTCTTCTAACCTATTATATAAAGTAACCAATAACAATAAAATCGTAAATAATGATCTAAAGTTTAATTAATCGTTACGAAGAAATTTTATACTTTATCTTAACCGGTTCAAGATGGCTCAGGTTAAATAATTTATTATTTCATTGGCGTAATTAAACCCAATTTGAACTCTTTTTGCTCGCAAGTACATTGCATTGTGCAGATCTATTTATTTAGAAAGTCGTGAGAAATGTATGAACTCGAATCTTCCAAAGTATAATTAATGCATACAAATTTTAAGATAATTTAAATTCAAAGCACTTTTAAGTCCTAAAATGTCGGTCATCAAAAATTAATGTTTTCATTACTAATTTTAACACTTTTGTATTCAGAAATAAATAAATGTTTTTCATTATTGCGAAATCACAATATTAAAATTAATTTTGCCATTAAATGGCAGAGATATTATTAATTAAGTGATCACTTTAATTTTCTCGATAACGAGATTACTTCCTTCAATGGAAATAAATAACCAAAATAATAACCGAACGAATTTCGTAACAAGCTTCCTATCTAAATGGGCTTTAAGCTTGAAAGAATTAAAACTATTCAAATGTAAATTTCATGTCAATTTGACAATTTAAATTCAAATTTAAATTTAAGATGCTTAAAATACAATAATTAATTAACGTTTTTAACAGTTTTATAAAAATTCAAAATTAATAACATTAAAATTGCGCGCATTATATATATATATATATATATATATATATATATATATATATATATATATATATATATATATATATATATATATATATATATATATATATATATATATATATATATAAAATCGAGGAAAAGTTTGTCACCAAGCAAAGAATAATTTCTTTAACAGTAAAGTAAGTATTTAATACTTTATTAAAGTGATGTCGGCATATTCATTGTTTTCAGAAACTTTCGCATTTTTTTTAAATAAATTCCAAAATTTAAGGACTATTTTCTTTTTACTAAATGAAATCTTATTACTGCAAAACACACACATATTTCAAATCGTGTTAGTCAACGATTTTTGCTTTATATATCTTGAAATTGTATTTTGAATAATAAATTTTCCATCAAAATAAAATACAAGATGACATGAGTGAGTATGATCCGTTAATTTAAAAAGAACAGCAGTTATTTTATAACTTTTGTTATCTTAAGCCTTAACATGCTTATATAATCCTTCACGTCACCATTCTTAAGGTTAGGGCATGAGAAAATGCCTCTACATCATCGATTATAATCGTGAATCAATTTAAAACCTTATTTGATCTTAGTTAAATGAAGAACTAACTCATTTGTATAATCTATGTACACATATATATAATAACTGTAACCATATTCACGTTATTTATAATATATTCTCTGTAATATTTCGAAATATTTATTTTTCTGTATTTATTTTACTTATATTTTTAAATATTTTCTCTTGATAATTTGAAATGTATCTATCTTTATATATTTATTAATTACGAATATTTGCTTTTTAAAATGTATGTATTTTTTTAATATATTTTTTAAAAAAATGAATTTGACGTCTGGTATATAAAAGAAAATACATTGGATTAAGATATCCTATTCAGTTCAATAAAAATAAATGAATTTTGCATAGTTTTATGCACATTTTGCATTAATAATTACCATCAATTAAGCAAAACTGCAAAACATCTCCTGGCCATTCCAAATTTTTTTAAAGTAAATATTAAACACTAGTAGTTTTGCACAGTTTGAATTGTGATGTGTTCTTCCACAGAAATTTCCTTTTCTGTAGTTCAGCTGAATTCTTTGCATAATTTTCCTGTACAAATCATATACTTTTACAAATTTCAATATTTTTAAGTAGATTGAAGTATAATAATAAACATGAAGTTAAACTTATTCATTTTCAATTTTGAGTAAAACTTGAAGCATTTTTATCTACATAAAATTAGACTTTATCCGCAAATGCTTATTTCTAAAGTTTGCTACTTTTAAAAAATTTTACCAGAACTGTGTGCTTGTTTTAAATGTCATGAAATTGAAGTAAAAAGCTTCATTTTTATATTTGGTTACAAATAGAAAAAAAGCTAACTCTTGTAAAAGCCCGCACTCTAAAAACGATTTTTTTCATTACATCACATTGAACCCTATACTTTCTTTTTTCGTTTACATTTTGATTTTAAAATGCTTTCATACACCTAAAATGCATATAAAATAAATCTATGAATCATTGAAAATAAAAACTATAAGGGTAAGAATAGCTTTGCAATCTAAAGATATTTTAAAACTGAAGTATTTTAATTATACGTGTTTAATTTTTATTTTAAATATTTTTAATAAAAATGTTCTTGTGCAAATGCGTTGAAGTAGCATATATTTTGCAATTTGTAATAATTCTAAATCTTAATAAAATTATTTTACGTACATGTTAAAAACGAGTAAAATATTCAGTAACTTAAGTAAGTTCATAATGTGAACTCATGTCTCCAATAATATATTTTCGATATATTTTATAAAACTGTTTAGAATTAAATATTGTGTAAAATAATAAATGTGCACATCGTAAGACTTATTTATGCCATGTAAAATGGCATGAAATAAATTGTGAAGTGATGCTATCTCTTTTGTTCATCAAACTATATACAACAATGAATCAGATGAATATAAAGTAGTTGGTTGTCTGGTCTTCACAAATGCCATCGAAGAAACAGAAGCAACAAATTAAAGGTCGCGGCTTGAGATGAAAGTGTCGCTGGACAATTAAGATTCATCTCACATTTCACGTTGATTGAGAAGAGAGAGTTGAAAAGAGTATACCTCGAAAATCTCACGACTACTTCAAGAAAAGAAATTTCCCTTACTAGAGTAGTTAGTCTTCGCACAATTAGATGAGGATATCAACTTGGAACAATCGACAATGGTTCAATAATTTATTTCGTCGTTAATTACCTGCATATTGGTGATGATATCGGTTCAAAATCTTCTCAAGGATGATGTAACAGGAATTTTGCAGAACTGGTCACCTGTAATAAAATGTAGCATTGATATCAAAAGAGATTTGATCACGTCAAACTTTTAAAGTTCACGAGTTATTTTGAATAATCAGAAATTCTAAATTCTAAAACTTATATTATGGATGGCAATGCTATATTGTAAATGGATATTAATATGTTGAATGTTATTTTGTAATACTAAGCTTGTGACAAAACTGCATTTAAAAGTATGCGCATCTTTTTGCTAGAACTTGTTACTTTCATTTTATAAAAATATAATTCACATAGTATTTTCAAGTTTATAAATTATATAATGTCCATTAATTTTATTTGTTAAAATGTTATGGTAAATTTTTTAATAAACAAATTGAATCACCTTTAAAATAAAATAATTCACTGTGTGTATAACATGTATATTTTCATTCAACAGTTAGTTAGACTCATATCTTCGATTTCAACACTTTTTCAAATTAAGGAAAATGCTTATTAGATTTATTTTAATTTGTGTGGAGTTCAATATTACGTGAAGTTTAAATTCTATCTTTTTATATATTATCACAATCTCTTTATAATGATGTTTAATAAAATCGTATTCAATGCTTTTTCTTTTTTTAAGAAAATGTTATTTACATTACTTTCAAAATTAATCACTTGTCAGACGCAGCAAAAACTTCATTTAGATTATAGAATATACATTAATTGAATTTCGAGATTGTTTAAATTTGATCAAGCTATTATTTAAAATTGATTAAGCTATCTAGCACTGAATAAAATAAAAAAAATGCATGCATAATTGCACTATGCAAGATTTTAAAAAATTTACATTTAATTATTTGTATGCTAATTGACACTTCTTAAAAAATATGAGTGCATCATTGCTGAATTTGTTATATATTAGCTTATATTAACAATTAAGTATTTTCTTTCATACCATGAACTATATATATATATATATATATATATATATATATATATATATATATATATATATATATATATATATATATATATATATATATATATATATATATATATATATATATATATATATATATATATATATATATATATATATATATATGTATATATATATATATATATATATATATATATATATATATATGTATGTATGTATATATATATATACCAAATGAGATAGTAAATATAAAGAATTAGTTTATCAGTCACACAATAGTTTAAATATTTAGGCATCTTAAATTTAAATTGGGGATTATGGAAGGAAATAAACAGAAATAATATTGAAGACAGTATTCACACAAATTTGTTCAATTATATAAGCGATAAATCTTTGGAAAAAAAAGTTTTGGTTGAATTAGTTTTCATATGAAAAATGTTATCATAACGTAACAAACCTAACCTATTATTTAAATAAGTTATATTACAAGTATATTGGTCAAAATTAATTGGGAAGAGCTTGCTAGTACTACAGAAATATTACATTATCAGCAGTCTAGAATCCACACACACATTGGCATGTTATACTAACTAATTAATTATTATTACGAGCTAATTACATTTTTAGATTTTATTTTCCTATACTTTTTATTTCTTAACCGAAACGAAATGACTCCCGCCATGATTTTCACAAAATTTGATCGTCAAACAATTAACCACATGAAATCTGGTATTTGCTAATTCAACAGTATTGTTGTTATTTATCTAGTCGATAAACCAAGTTTAATTTGTTGAATACCTAAATGTTTATTTAAATACAAAATACATATATTAAGATAACAAATATCTGGAGATATTGTTATTTACGACAATAAACTATTTTTTGCGATAATTGCAAGATACAACCTATCTTTAAATAGAAGAGCAGAATCAAAGTGAAATTTTCGGAATTAACATGCGCAAATTTTTATATAAATAAAATATTTTACTGATTTTCGTAATTTTTATTGATTTATATTCAATTCACACAATTTCAGAGAAAAAATGTGTGTGTGTGTGTGTTAGCTCTTAAAATTTAAACTATTCCCAATGATTAAACTTACATTTCATCAAGAAACAATCCTATTCATGCCTTTAAGAATTATCAATGAGAGGCATGAAAAATGCCTAATTTTATAAAAGCTAATGTATCATCATATGACCAAAAAGGCTCGCTTCATCTGATTTCTCCGATTGCCTAATTCAACTCTAAACGTCATTTGAGATGATTTTTAAAACAAAGACTCAGTTTTTCTCTCAGTATGCAAAAAAGGTGAGTGATATCGGCGAAACAATATCATGACAAAGAATCTGTGACCCGTGATTTGAGCTTCTTTTCAAGCAGCGACCTTGCCTCACCTCTACACATCGTTTTAAAGGTTACCGGTCTCAGTAACAGAATAATTTCACTTTCTAAACAAAGATTCAGAAATGATTCTATATTGTATCAACCAAGATCAGGGCACATGCCCTTTTTGTTCATTCAATCAGCGGAAAGATTTCTAAGATAAGAGTTACCATCTTTTGTGTATTTTAATTAGCACATGCTTTGAAGGGGAAAGTAAACGAGATCAAGCATTCCAAATTAAGACTGGTAGTTACGCTCTAGGCTCTAAAATGATGATCTGGTTTCCAAAGTTATCTGACGAAAGATCTTTGAGCGCACGAAAAGATACGGAAGACCGGTAGCTTAAGATACCATGCTTCAATTTAAAAATTCATTTGGTGATGCGTTTTTTTTTACTTTAATGGGCAAGTTAAAATTGTTTCTTAGGAATCATTTCATCAACCATTGAATTTTTGTGGTAATATGTCCAATGTAAGACAACGACTTACATTAATATTAGTGAAATGCACAATTTGATAAAAGTTATGGGATGTTTATGTTTGTTTCATAATATTTTATTCAAATGTATGAATAATATAATCATTTATATATATAAAAAATACAATATTCTTTTGTATTTCTCAATTTGTGTTTTATTTTTTTTAATCAAATGAAAAGTATTTTAGATTTATTTGAATAATTTTAACAAAAATGGCTCTAAAAACTAAAAGTTTTTGAAAGTAAACTTTGTGATTAAAAATGAAGATAAATAAACCATATACTTAATAGGAATAAATTTTATGTATGCCATAGACTGTCCACTCAATTTATGAAATATATACTTTCCTTTTTACCTGCTTAAAACATAAAATTTATTTAGTAGAAATCCCTTATTTTTGTTTTAAATGTCTATCACATTAAATTAAGAAATTAATCTTCAAAATTTAATCAAATACCCCTTACATTTTAAAATCTTAAAATTTATGCCTTTGTTTACTTATAGATTTGCATTAAAAAATGACTATTTTTGTGATAAGCATTTTATTATTAAACAATTATCTCTGTTTTTCTTTCTATATTTTTAAAGGTTGCTCATATATATATTTTATATCTTTTTTCTTGAATTATAAAAGAAGAAAAGCACCATATTATTTTTTATGGAATTAAATTTCTTTTTGAATATAATTCTGGTTTTTTACAGAAACTAGTCATAAAAAATTTGAATACGTGACTTCATATATTGTATTTTATATTTTTTTCAAGAATATTTTAACATTGTATATAGTAAAAATCTTTTATTTTCTAACATTATTATCAGAACAATATGAATATACGTTTTTTATTACAAGCAATTTTTAAGTTAACTGCCGACCATTATTCCTTTGCTCAATTTAATTATAAACTTTCAAGGTTTTATTTTTTCAATCAGGAGTTTATATTTTAAAATTAATTCAAAATACCAAAAATTAAATAACTTAAAATGAATTAGAAATTTTTTTCCTGTAGAAACAATTTTCTAAATCAATAAGCCTGTATTTTATCCGACAAGTTAATTCTTATTTATATATTTATTCACTTCCCTGCAATTATAAGAAGTTATAAAAATCAAAAATCATTCATAATAAACAAAATAAAAAATATAAATACTTGCAATGATTTTTAGTCTGAGTATGAGTTTATGAACGTTAAGATGTTAAAAAAGAAAATTTTAAAATTAAACTTCAAATATATATGTATGAAATTATTTAACGTTACACAAATAATGAAACTACACGTAATTTTAAGATGCACCTCAGAATTCTTGAAGATGTTGCAATTTAACTAGTCACTAACTTGCAAAGATATATCCTCAGATATGGTTTCCTCATAAAGTCATAAAGATATTTTACTTCATGAAACCAAACCACCCTCTAGCATGTTATGGGTTTTTGAATCTAGAAAAAGATTGTAGAAAATTTTATGACACTGTTTGGTATCAATAAATAACTTAATCTTCAACTAAATTCTTTCACGTCGCGCTTTAATAGCTTAACAATGATAAGTTTTGATGCTTTACCATTATGACGGATATAAATAAAAGCAGCAATCTCGTTTTAAGATATCTATTTGACTATGGTAATAAGAGAGGTTGGATTTAACTCTACTTAATTGGTATTCCTAGCATATTTATATGTGGAAGAAATATTGATTTATGTAAGCAGAAGTTGATTAAAATATGATAATACGATTTCTTATCAGAAACATACACATTGACATCCTTGTTCGAGTAAAAGTATCTACAAAAAAGTCTAAGGTTTGTACATTAACAAGACATTGATGCAACAAGTTGAACGATTGAAAACGATGTCACGAGAAACTTTGAGATGATTTTTAGATAAATTCAGAAAAAAAATCCATCACCGATTAGTATGTACGTTATTCTAAATATATTTGAAATCCCATTACGTGATTAAAAAAATGGAAAATAATAAATACATCATTCAAATCATGAAATGATCAATTATTTTAAATCCTTTTTTTAACTCTTAATAGAAGAGTTTGGAATTACAAAGTGCATGATTGTCATATGGATTCTTTTCATTTTGATAATGCGTTACTTCCCAATATGTTACAGTAAATCATGGAATTGATTGCTATGGATATATATCATGATCCACATAAATTATAACTTTTCATTCCTAGATTTATTTATTAAAGAATGCGTAAGTCTTATGTAATATATTTTCTAAATAAAAACGTAATATATATATACATTAAACTTATATAAAAATATTTTTAGAGGTTTAGGAATTTTGATTTGCATGCTTTCAACTCTTTTCATTTCAACTTGAATAAAACTTTTCTGCGTAATATTTATGAATAAATTTTTGTAATTCTCTGTAGTATTCAAGTTCTGAGCAAACATCTAATTCCTAAATATTTTCTATACGGTTTTAATCTAATAAACAGAGAAGCTGATCACACAGTTTCACTTTTTAAACAAAGTTATAGTTTTATACAGCTTCAAAATATTGACAACTGTTTTTGGATTTCTTGCTTTACAAAAATGCATTTCATGCATTCTCTTGTTTTAAGATAATGAGATGATTTTTCTGTAACTTTTCTAAATAAAACTAAATATTAACCCAAAGAATTTACAAAAATATTAGAACTATAATTTTTCACTATTGATTCTATAAACTCAAAATAGCATGTTACTTTTTACTGATATCACTCAATATCATACAACCTGTCATAAACTGTCTCTCTCTCTCTCTCTCTCTCTTTGAGAAATATCATTTCTTTTTCAAATAACTAAATGTAGTGATCAAAATTATCAAGCATAAATTTCCTTATATCACTAAACATTACTTAAATAAAAAAATCATTTACAAAAACAAAAAAAAGCCCTAGACTTTTCTTAAACTAAATTCATTTTGATTTATAATGAACTTCGTTGTTCAAATTTTGAACGATGTGTGTTTTGCAGAGAATCCAACTCCTTATTCTCAAGCATTATTTAAAATGAGGTATTTTTCAGTCTTTTTCAAAAGTATATGAGCACTTGATTTAATTACACATCTGATTATTTCTGTTTAATGTTCCCCTTCTGCGAATTCAATGAATTGGATGTTTTTAATCTACCTGTTGTTTTGCAGAATCTGCTTATTAATCTTCGTATTTACCTCACGTCTTTCTTTTACTAATTACATGTCTTACAGGGCCTTTTGTGTGTGGTTATTGAGCATATGTTTTATTTTGAGTTTTGTTTTATCTAGAACTAGATGCACTTAGATTTTACAAAAATCTCTTAATATCAATTATTTACTTACATATATGGGGAAAATTATACGAGACTTTTTTTTAATTTTGTTAGTTATGCATTTTTAAACGTCAAAAAATGTTTCATTTGCATATGTTTTAGCTCAAAAAAAGATGTCTCAGAATATTTAAATAATAATTCTCATTTAAAATTTAAATAAATAAGTGCTGAACCTCTAATTTTATGATTCACTTGTATATAATTGCGAAATTAAAGTGCAATGCACAAAATCATAAATGCAGTTGTTTATAAAACTTTAATATTCTTTCTGTGCATCGAGGTTTTGCTGTTAGGAGGTTTCTGTTTATAAAGACTGAATTAATGATAATTATACCGAAACTTTAGAAATTTCTGTTGTACTGAGATTTTTATTAAAACGGTTATCATTTTAATGATACTCAAAGTTTCCAATTTCACTTTATCAAAATATCAATAGATTTAAAAATAATTTCTGAAAATTGTTAATAAAATAGCTATAAAAATCGTGTGGTACTCCGCTAGGTGGCATAAATATTAAAAGCATTTCTTGTAGTTTGTTTTTAGAATTTTCATTCATTGTATGAATGAAATTCATAAAACAAACTACAACGAACTACATTTTTTGAATGAATTTTATGGTGAAAACTCTTCAACTTGCTATATACTTTCCAAAATATTTATACTACTTTAAAGAAATTTTAAATTATTATTTTATTGTATCACACCAAATGTTTTCTTAGCGTTCACTATATTTCGCAATGGCTTAAATGAATGAACTCTAGATATTTCAATAGAAAATATCCTCTTTTCTCGAAAAATAAAAAATAAATAAAATAAATAATAAAAAAAAGATTTGATGAACAGTTAAAAATTTAGGAATTGACATTTCCATTAAGTTGGCGTGGTGTATGGTTCTACTCTTCAAGTTACCAACAGCATTGATGGATGTTGGACCTTGAGAACAACCGCTGGGAAATCGTCGCAATATCTCTTCAGTCGTTCCACTTAAGCAATAACGTTCGCAGGCCTCCCCACTGAGATCGAAGAAGCAATTCCAAACTAGATCAAACTTATTTAGATCAGCTTCATTTCATTTGTGACTTTCTCAGAAGGTAAGAAATCAAGATTTATTTCAAAACTTCTCTCTTTAATGTGCTGCCTTGATTCTCTAAACGGGATATCAACAAATGAAGCAGTAATAAAAATAAACATTTTTTTTATGTTTTTTTGTTTATTTCTAAGGTGAACTCTTTTTGCTATAAGAATTTCATACGTAAAATGAAACGAACAGAAAGGAAACTTTAAGAGAAGTTTGAAGACTTTATGAAAAAATAAATTATATATATATATATATATATATATATATATATATATATATATATATATATATATATATATATATAATATATATATATACATATATATATATGTATATATATACATACATATATATATATATATATGTATATATATGTATATATAGAGATAGATAGATATTTATATACATGTGTGTGTGTGTGTGTGTGTGTGTGTGTGTGTGTGTGTGTGTGTGTGTGTGTGTGTGTGTGTGTGTGTGTGTGTGTGTGTGTGTGTGTGTGTGTGTGTGTGTGTGTGTGTGTGTGTGTGTGTGTGTGTGTGTGTGTGTGTGTGTGTGTGTGTGTTCGCTTGAACCATGAATGTAAATACATATAACTTCATTATTTATCACATAAAAAGTGTTTTCATCATTGATATTATTTCAAGAAATTATGAACTTTTTTCAAATAAAGTATGCTATTTGGCAATAATAACACTGAATTAATTTTATTAATATGAATTGATTATTTTTATCTATTTATATATAATAGAAAATTAATTTACTGAATTTAATCAAAAATTATAAGCTTAATTTATAGCTATAGAATTAAAATAAATTTTCAATGGAAGTATAAAACTTCCGATTTTCAGTGAATAACAATAGGGAAGTGATAGTAATGAGCAGTTCGAGAAATTCATGCGTATTTTCCCTACTTAGCGTATTGTATGAACCGCAAGAGATTTTCGGCCAACCCAAAGATAGAGGGTGAATTTGATACTTTGCTCTTTATAAAATTGACTTCGCGTTGATAAAATCATTGTATAATATTAGCTCGAAGGAAAATTGAGAAACATTTTGGGGATTTACCTACAATTCGAATTATTAAAGCAATTTATGTTCACTTAAATCAAACTGTTAATCATTTTCGAACTCGAAATACAGGCATGATGCAGTTTAGATATCTTTAAATTGCATCTTAATGTCATTATAATAAAGAATATAATAACTGTTCCATATCACAGCTAACAATGCAATTATTTAATCTTACTAAAAGTCATCTGATTCCTTAAAAATTTGTCGTAAGCAATCTCAATATATATGCTATTTTTCTGTATCCATCAAACTATTAATATTTATCTTAAGCTTTGAGTTTCTTTAAAAATGCAGTGAAATTTCCTTTTGAATTAAATTTTTTTAATTTAATTATTATTCTTTTTCTAAAATTTTTATTAATTCTTTTAAATTTCTTTTAAAATATTTAATGTAGACTCAAAGTTTACATGCATTTTGTTACGTGATCTAATACAGTATCAAAATGCTTGTCTCTCTTTTCAGATATAAGATATCAATTTTTCAGTGAAATATGATCATTTTTATGTTTATTACTTTCTTATATTGCTAAGTAATTTTACAAATTCCCCTTTATTTCGCTAAGTATTATTAATGAAAAATGGGGAACATCCTTAACAAATCGATGATGTCTGTTTTTATACTCTTAATGCTATTTCCAATTAATTATAGAATTAATTAAAATGTATTTTCCTTTATATGTTTGAAATAACAAACTAGTTTAAGCGAAGGATGTTAAAAGTTTACAAGAAAGTAGATTCTCACAGTTCAACAAGAGATAGATTCTAAATTTAAGTGAACAGAAGTATGCTCTGGCTGAGTCTTGACCCAACTTCATGTACTCTCAAAGGGAGGTCTAGTCTAGGTCTTCCATTAATCGATACGGTCCACTCAAAAACTTCAGATCCTTAACAAGCTAAGAAGAATCATTAGGGGTCAGCAACATATTTTCAAAAATCATCTTTGGACATTTTTATGAAATTGTTATGAGTGAAATATTTCGAAAAAAATTACATACAATCTAAATACTTTCTAATGTCATTAACTTAGTTCTTAGCTTATTTATTATTAGCATCAAAAATATAATAATATTGGAATATACTACACTAAATTGCTGCCTTTTAGCTATCAATCTTATCTTTATAAAAGTTCATTAAATACGCAATATTGGAATTACCCCTTCAGAAAGAAGTAGTGTTGTTCTAACCTTCGTCTGCTATAGCCAGTGTTTCAAGACCACTGGTGTTCTTAGACAAGAAAGAAAACCAGACCTCATCTTGTCAAAATATCTATTTGCTGTTCTACTCGAGTTTCTATCCGGAACTGATCCAGCTTTATTTTTCCATTTCAAATTGAATCTATTCTCGTCGTTCTAATCTTCTTCAGTGTTGTTTCTTTTTTTTACAATTTCGAAGGTGAAATTGAAATTTATCATACTGTGTTCCCTTTGCGTAGGCCTTGAAGAACTTTGCGCTAACATAATCCCTCACAATTCGAATGATGGACAAGGTTGCTTATTATTTCTTAGTGCTCAGAAATGGTAATTAAATAAAAAATAACATGTAAAATCTGTATTGTTTTCTTTTTCCAAACAATAACCAACATTATAAATTAAATTAGTTTCTCTTTATTGTGTTACTTTGTATTATTTTTTTCTTAACTAAATTTTATAAAAAAAACTATTATTACACAATATTATGCGTGAAATCATAACTTTTAGGTTATATGTTTGTAAAATCATTCCTTTTTTTGAAAAAAGAGATATTGCACAAATAATAAAGATTTATATATTTCAATGATCAATAATAATTTCGGGGAAGAATTATTTGTTGATTTGGTAGCTGAATGCTTTCTTTGCTTCCATTCAGAATATCGGAGTTAATATCTTCATTCAAAATATTGGAACTTCGTATTTTCATCATGAATGTTTGTAAAATGTGGTGTCTGCTTTAAATTGTAGAGCCTGGTAAAAACATTCTCCCGTGGAATTTTAAAAATCAAAAGGTTTTTATTCTGAATTTTGAAAAACTCTATATTTTAAAGAGAAAACTACTTTAACAGTGTTATTTCTTATTGGCAATCCTTTTAATACACATAATTAAAAATGTACATGTTTCCTTTTATTTCTTTTTCATTTTACTCCTACAACAATACAGTTATTTTTAAAGAAACTATCAGTAATAAAAACTACACTCACAATTCAATTCAGAAAAACAAAATTTAATTTTCAATATTTATTAATTGGTATTAATTAATAGAATTCAATAATAAAAAGAGTAACGTGGTTAAAAAGACTATAAATTACTTACACAATAAATAACGATGAATACATAACATATTTAATATTGCAATTAAGTCATATAGTTTATCAATTATATCATTCATTCTAAAGATCCTTAAATGTAAATTTTTATTTTTACAGTATAAATAATTTGTGAGTGAAAATTTATGAGTTTTTTCCTTCGAGAAAAAAAGCACTATAATGTTTAAAGTTTAAAATTACAAAACAAAATTAAAGATCTCAGTGATATTCTTTAATTTTTAATTACTCTTGTATTATGTTTGAGATTCTTTCTATACGGCTACCTACGTCTTCTGATTTTTAGATTTTTATTATATATATATATATATATATATATATATATATATATATATATAGATATATAGCACATTTACATGTTATGGTACTTACAAGTGCTTTATATTAATATAGTAAGTATGTACAGTGCTGAAAATTAAAGTCATTGCTTGCTGAACATCTCGGGCACAGTAAGCTCTTTCATTGTCTTTATACGTTTTCTGATATTGCATATCTGCTTGACGGTAAGAATTTGAACGTGGTCATATTCAGGCTGACGCTCTATACGATTCAAGGCTGTTTAAGAGCTGGTAAATGCTTCGCTAGTTGATGGTCCTATGTCTAATTTAGCTTGGACATTAAGGTCATCTTCTTCCTCAACACTTTCAATTAGCTTACCATCATCTGCAATTTGAAATTTAGGAGAATGAATTATGATATAATTAAAAATCCTATTAAAAATATAGGAGAATGGATTATGAGTCCTAAAACCTGACTCATAATTCATTCTTATATTTTAAACAGTAACTTATGAACATTCGTTGATTTACAAAAGAATGTTCGTAAATTCTTCAAATGACATGTCATTCTCTCATATTCTCCTTTCTCTTACCTTTCCTTTTCTTGAGCTTTTTCTTTTTTTTTTCACTTTCCTTCTCTTCTTCAGTCTAATTTATTTTTCTGAAATTTTGAAAACGATTCGGATAAATGGTGTTTGCATAGTTGAAATTCTACTGTATATATATATATATATATATATATATATATATATATATATATATATATATATATAATGTTGATCGAAACTGTGTTACTTAAATAAGATTTGAAATAGTATAAATTTAAATTAAAATATGATACAATATTGTAGCATTAAATGCTTCTTTTATATAAGTATAGTGTGAATTACAATTTTATAAAAATTTCTTGAACCTAAATAAAGAAGTGAATTAATCCACTCATTTTAGAATATTTACAGCAAATTTTTGTTTCTGAACAATAACATGCACTCCCTCTGGAGCTTTAGAAAAATGAGAAAAAATTCTAAATGCTAAATTATATTACTTAAAATTAAAAACAATTCAGAAAATGTTCTTTTAAATATTTCATTTAATCATTCCCTTTATGTTTACTTAAGTACTTAACTGCCATCATTTGCGGAGATTTAAATCGTTTCCTGCGGTAGCTTTCATTTCATTCATGTATGGTATATATTTGACTATATACAAACGCCCCATCAAAGTTATATATCATAATCTGTAACATTTTCCTAAGTTCTTAGTGATACTTAATGATATATTACGCCTGTGAGTTATATATTCTCAGCTTCTAGGAAGATGTGAATAAAATATTGACAGGAAAAAATGTTCCCTGGGCAGGACAATTTGTTCAAAGAGCCCTTTGTGCTTTAACGCTCTTAATAATCATTTTACTTGCAAATTTAAATTACTTAATATTTGTCCTTAATTATCAATGTAAAATATTAACTTTCTTCAATGTCTTGAAATAAAGATCGCGTGTGACATGTAAACGCGTGTACTTGCAAAATAAATAAAATATCTTCATGCACTATATTTCACATTGAAATTCGTAAATTCATTCTTGATTTAAAGATTTAATTTTTCCTCTAGGATTTTTATACAAAAATAAAATCTTGGAGATGTGACTCTTCATTCCTTTGTAACGAATAATAAGACATGAATTAATAGTGAATGTATAAATTGAAATTACTGCAGTTGAAAACTTTTGGTGGAAAACTGAAAAGGTTCTTTAGATATTAGTTTACTTATGAAATTATATATTTTATTAAAAAACGTATTCAGTGAAGTTACTCTCAGAGAAGAAACATAATAACTAAAATAAATTTATATGTATAATGGTAATATATATAAATACATACATATGTTTTATAAATGCATGTATATAAATATAATGTAAATAAATTACAAATATGATAATAGTGTATAAACACAATTTGCAAATGCGAAATTAATGTATAGGAAAAAATATCAAAAATATATTATTAAATTTTAAATACGGAAGTATGCACAGGAAAGATAGGAAATATAATTGAACATATTTAATTAGTTACCAACTAATTATATATAAATAGAAAATACAAAACTAGAAATTCATTATTAATATATATATATATATATATATATATATATATATATATATATATATATATATATATATATATATATATATATATATTAACGTTGCTTCTCAAATATTCAGTTTTATTAAAATAAATCATAATATATTCTTAGAAAGCCAGTTTTTATTGATCTTATAATTTTTTTTTGAAAAATATCTATAATACTTCTGTAATCATGATAAGAATTCAATTGTTAAAATGATAAATGTTCACATTCTTAGAATAATAAAAGGTCATAATTGTTTTACTTCAAAATAATGTCCTTTTTATTCTTTTTATCGCAAATACTGTCTAGTGAAGCTGATTCCATAAGCATGGAGGATCCTGAACTCCCTGAAGTTCTAGTAATGCTTTCAAAGTAAGAGATCTCGGCCGATAAGATTCAGTGTTGAACAACATGAAGGAAATATTGTGTTTTTGCTTTCTGCTCACACACTCTCGCCATGTGTGTGCTTGGGAGTTTTCTGGATTTTCTCTCTTGTGAAATGTGAATGCGTTAAGCTATGTGTGTAAAGTTTTCTCGAAACGATAGAAAAGATTTTTGTCTGCAAAATTAAAATCAAAATTGTTACATTTACCAATCACCTATAGGATCTATAACCATTATCATCGCCATCGTTAACAGCTGATAAATTCGAATTTCTTTCAGACAGCGTTGATATTCGTATCTAAAGACCAATGTTTGAATTGAATCCAAAATTCAATACACAGCCTGCTATCTGCTAGAATATTAGATATCTCATTTCATCTTCATTTTTCTAGAAACGACTCGAGGGAATAAACCAACCAAGAAATACAATCCTACAGCTACACTTCTTTATTTTTTTAACAGAGCTTTCAGAAGCAATTTTTCGACAAGACAGCTCTCGGTTATGCTCAACAAATGCATCTCAAAAATGCGTAACAAGCTGAAACTCTTCCATCGGTTCCAGAATCGGCTTTATACAGAGAAATCAAGATATTACGTTGAACTTTTAGTTTATGAGTTTGATAGACAAAGACTCGTTTATACTTTTTGTGGTAAGAAATTTTCTGACCACAAAAATATAATCAATGACCTTGTGTGTCATTAAAGTAAATCTAGATATAAGATTATATGCCGTTGCATCAGCATGCTTTCCTGTACCAAACCGTGAGTTGGGCTCTACTAGTTAGATTCAAACAGCCGAGTGGAGGCTTTGTGATTTTGAAGCAAGGACCAAGCAGAAGACCCCTAATACTTCACATGCCACTCCCTGTGGTATCATTTCACTTGGAGATTATTGCAACCATGGCCTATTTAACGTGCCTCAGCGAGCACGACGGACCTTCGATTATGCCGGGATAACAAAGGCGCCCTAACCAACCAGATCACCGCAGTTCCTAACATTATATATCCCCAATACACAAATCAATAACATTTTACTTAAAATAATATAATAAATCCATAAAATACGAAAGCAGAAATGAAAAATTATGTGTACAGTTTTAGAGTTGAATCTGTATTGTGATTAAAAACAAGAAGGAAAATGAGATAAAGGATTAAGAAATAAAACTCGCCTCAGGAATTTTAAGAATGCCAACTTGTCTTCGTCATATATACACTGCTGGACAATTCCTAAGGACGGATCACAAATTGTGATGTAGCATAACATTAAGCGAGACATGAGGCCTAGTAGGATAAAATATTGTTGCCACACTGTTCAGACATTAAAATAAAGAATATTTATTGTTCTGGAAAGTACAAAAGCTGTGAAACATCTGAAAGAAAAAAAAAGTTCATTTGATGCTGCATACGGAAAAATGGAACAATGCATCTAAAAGTCAGTAGGCACCTTGAAGGAAGGTATCAGTACGGTATATGTCCACCGTGGAGTGCGATGCAACATTCCACACTTCGTATCATACTTTGCACAACATTATCCAGCAGCTGTTGAGGCAATTTACCCCATTCCTCTGGGAGTGCACGGATGAGGGTGTTCTTGTTTGCCGGAGGATAGTTTCGACCAGCAACATGCCTCCCCAAAGCATCCCACACATTTTCAATGGGGTTTAGATCTGGAGAAACGTGATGGCCATACGAGGTGTTGAATACCCTCGCTGTCTAGACAATCCTGAATAGCGAGTGTTCGATGACATGCTGTGTTGTCGTCCATAAAAACAAATTTATCACCGACAGCACCATGGAAAAGACGAACATGAGGAAGTAGAACTTCATTAATGTATCGTTGGCCCGTCATAGTCCCATTCGCAACCACATGTAGGGGCGTGCGGCCATTGATCATGATACTGGATTACACCATGACATTGCATGTCGGATATCGGTCCCTTTACTGAGGTGAAAATTATATATATTTATAATATATTTTCTGGACGATAAGCAGTACCACTCTCGCGCCAGATCAGTTGGCGTCTACAATCCGATGACAGACTAAACCTACTCTCATCTGAGAATAATACGCATGCCCAGTCCTGTTCAGTCCAATTGCGATGCTGACGACACCATTGTAAACGGGCAGTACGGTGCTGTCTGGTCAGTGGGACACACAAAACAGGTCTGCGGTCGTATAGTCCTCCTCCCCTCAAACGTCTGGCAACAGTTTTTTGGGAGATCTGCTTTCCTGAGGCAGCAAGAAACTGATTTGCCACCTGCTGAGCTGTGGTGTGCCTGTTCCTTTTTGCTGATAGGACTATATATCTGTCTTCTGCAGGCGTCGTACTTCTAACACGACTTCCCCGAGCCGCCTACTACACACATTCCAGTAGTTTTAAATAACTTCCACAGACGTGAAACAACGCTGTGAGCGATGTCGAACTCTCTGGCAACATCTGTTATTTTTCGCCTTTCTTCGATCTTTCCAATAATTCGGCCACGCTTAAAATCATCTAAGTGATGTCGGGAAGACATGCCAAAAATTTCAAGTTCGTCTATTAAATCTTTCCTGTAAAACTTTGACTTGAAACAACAACTGTCCATACGCGTCAAAACCTTTAAAGCTCTTATGAACGCTCTCACATGATGAACAGACGTGAAAAAAAAATTTGCATACGCATACTTCTTCTTACTATATCCCGCACTTATTCTAAATTTCCACATTTTGCTTCCTTTCATTTTGTGGTGTCTATGGATGATAGTGTTATCCGTCCTTAGCAATTGTCCAGCAGTCTATGTACATATATGTTTAAATGTAATTTCAGTTAAAATTACTTTAAAATTTATTAATTGTTAATGAAATTAATTAAACTTTGAATTAACTTTATTCATTAATAATCACCAGAACTCCATAAAATTTACCAAGCCCTCCCGATGAAGTGGTTGCGTTGCCGTTATATAAACTGAAATGTTTTAACTACATTTCAGAACTAAATGTATCCCCATGATTATCGTACATTACCTGGATAATTATTTCAGAAATATTTTACTTACAAGAACAAGTAAGCATCAGAAACTATGAGGAAAAAGAGAACAAAATTGATGAATATATTTAATATTTGTATGATAGGAGAAAATTAATAATTTAAATAAAGAATGAAAGAACAAAAATTTAAAACAAATTATAATGAAAAATGAAGAGGGAAAGGGAATCTTTTATCAGGGGAATAGTGGACAATGCGTGTATGTTTATGTATATGTAGATGTGTGTATGTGGAGGGTAACCACATGACTTCATACTATCTACAGTAGCGAGTTCTTAATTTGATCATAGTCACTACAGAATAACAAGAAATAGATTTTATTATTCTTATGCACAATCTTGACTTTAAAATTTCAAAGATTTTTAAATGTGCTACACATAAATGTAAACTCTTACCCATGAAAATTCCGCTCAGAAAGCAATACAACGTGAATATTCTTGGGTGTAATTAGTAATGTAAAGTATATTATTAATAACACTTGTGGGTGTAAATTAAATGTTTTTAATAACGGCTGACTCCTGGGGGATTAGCCTTTGACACAACAAGGCCGGAAACTGCCATTCATTTGTCGTTGCCCAGTGGGCACCTGTGAACAATGTCACGGAGGTGACTAGCATTACCCACGCAATACCATCACAAGCCCATTTATAGGGTGGGCCACATTCATTCATCAAATCAGAAGAAAAGACAGAGAAATACAGAGAGAAAGTAAAATCCATGCCTGGACTCGGATTCGAACCTGGGACCCACAGCTCAGGAGTCAGAAACGCTAACCACTCAGTTATCAGTCGGCATAAGTGAAATGTACAATACATATAAATGGAAATTTGTTTTCTTTAAGCTTAAATATTTATTAAATAGTTTAGACTATATTGTTATTATTGTGTAAATTTAAAGTTTTAATAAAATTCGCGAAAGTTTGAATTAATAGAAGAATCATCTTGTTTTTCCGCTCCTAAATATTTGAATTAGAAGTCAGGAAGAAATGTATTTGTAGCACACAGAAAAATTTGAATTTTGTACATAGTATCATTTCTATTTATTAATTTACATCATTTATTATTCACATTTGCTGTTGCTATTATTCTGCTTTTATTTTTATATTTTAAACATGAACAGACATCTATTTACATTTCATTAGATGTTCTTAGATACATATATTTGGTTCATTTCTTTTATATTAAAAATATAAAAATATTTCCTCTTTAATTTTGTGATATTAAGAAAGAAACATCTGTTATTTTTTATTTTAAAGTAAACGAAATTATTAATGGAAGAATACTTTCAGCAATGGCAGTTAATCAGGGTGTATTTTATTTTCCACTTGTTGTCTCAGTTACATCTTTTGCATCAATAATGGTGGCAAAAAAAAAGATTCGTATTACGTGAGAAAGTATTTAGCAGAAACCCCTGATAATGATGGTCATAAAGTGAACAAAAAAAAAACAATACTTGTGAAAATCTTGTGAACACGCTTACAACAGTGAGTAGAAGATAAAAAGAAGAGCACAAGAGGGGAAAAAACGAAGCATATCAATCTGATAACTCAGACTAACTGTGGGAACGTATGCAATCGGAAATCCTGTCCAGCCCCCTACTAATTTTCTTTACTTCGTTCTTTTGGTTAATTAAAAAAGTACACAGAAATAGGGGAGCGAGCGCACCTCACTGAGACAGATAAGAAGACCGTTTAATATGCCTGAGGATACTGTTCACATCAGCGAAAGATGCATCAGTTGGCGTCTTTTATTACTCGCCAAGCAATAGAATAGAATGAAAAAAAGCGCTGCAAAAATGAATGAAAATCTGAATTTGATGACATGATTTATCAGACTTTTAGAATTTCTCAGTACTATCCGCACAATATTTTTGTTAAAATTAACGTTTGACATATTTTTATCGTTATAATATGTTAATAAAAATTTAGTTTTTTTTAATTCAGTAAAGATGTAAATGAAGATTTTTTCCTTCAAGTGTTAATAATGAATTTCTTATTGCTGTATTTATTAATGATGAGTATTTTTATAAACTTTTGGCATAAAAAATAACTTTCATCTTTTTTTTCAGTGTACTGACGTTATGCAATTGAAGGTTCACACAATCAAGTTTTAAGAAATGCTAAATTGCTGCATAAAAGAGTTGGAATAGAATAATATGCAGAGGAATATTTTTCATATGTAAATCAACGCCTTCACAAGCTATTATATTGCATGACCCTGTTCAACTGGATATTGAATATTGTCTCATACATTCCAATTAAGTGGAGTATCTATAATCATTTAACTTGCTTGATTGAAACCAGAGCTTGTATCCACCTTATTAATATTCTATTTCAATATATAAGCACTTAAAGCTTCGATTTTATTTTTAAAGATGTATTATTTTAAAATTACTTACGGTATCAGCATTATGGTCTTTAATTGGGTCAGGTTTTATATTTTATTTATTTAGGATTGTCAGAGCTATATCTTTATACTAGTCAAAATTATAGAAACCGACAATATGTTCCAAACTACTTTTAAAGGGAGTAAATTGTCAGCTGCAATTTAAAGTAAAAATAATCTATAAATGATATTTTCAATAAATTATAAACTGTCTTTATCCAAAATTATTGTTAAAGATGTGTTTTTAATTCAAATTATAACTTAGAATGCTAAATTAACTAGTCACTTAGAATCCAGTCTAAAATTAACATTTAGTAAATATTCAATGAAGATATCAATATATTTTAATGAAAACAATCTTCTTCCTTATGTTGCCAAGAAGGCGATCAAAGCCAAATATGGCAAACCTTTGTTTGACTGAGAAGTGACACGCCATGTTCCATGACCCGTATCACAATATGAGTGTGTGAGAGAGTAAAAGAGATCTACCTGTTTCCCCCACCAAAGAAAGGCGGGACGACACGGCGCCCCTCCAATAGCTTCCCACACTTGTTGAAGACACAAGGAGAGACAGGTGAATTAAAAAAACAAGTCGACACTTCCATGTAGACAGTTAACTACTGACCCCGAATTTCGTGCTTCACTTAAGCGGTGACAATATTAGCTTGACTGAGAGCGTAAAGGGACCGACAGTTTATTTCACGACTACACGGTCCTTGAACTAAAGTATTGTTCTTTAAAATCGAATCGGTTTTCTCGATCTCTCTGGATTGACATTTACTTTCAAAAATCAAAGAACGTCTCAGATTAAAATCAAAAATCTCAAAATGTTTGCTTCGGATATTCTTAACTGAATAGGAGGTTATACCTGCAATTTTTTGATAATTATTTTAAAATTAAACATTTATCTATTACTTTATCTTCTTGTTTACATTCAACACTTTGTAACTGCTTATTGGCTTAAGTGTATAATGAGAGCTCTTGGAAGCTTCATAAATTTTTACGAAGTTTAATTTAACATTGCAGAAAACCATATTGGTGTTAAGTTGTCAACCTTTTTCAAGCAAAATCTAAATTCATTCATTTAGATCTTGCTTGAACAATAATTGAACTTATACAATTTGTAGGACTTTTATAATACTTCGTTTTATTAAAGGATTGTATTTTAATTTTATTCAGGAAACAGTTATCTAAATTTATTTCGTTTAGTAATTCAGTTATTTATATCTTTTTCTGTATGGTATAATGTATCTGTCATTTATATAGTAATTAATTAATGATTTTGACTGAAAATAGAACATCCAGTTGTTATATTATTAAATACATTTCTAAAAAGTGAGCTATACTCTCAATTATTTACTTGATTTACATCCAGTATTCTATGTTTAGACTAAAAGTAATTTTGTTTCAACTCATTAAAAGTAAAATTTGCCCTATTTTTTATAATATAGATTATAGAAATGTGTACTTGATTTATTTTGTTTGTACTAAAGATGGAGAAATATTTAAAGTAGGCATTGTGTGTAAGATAAATAATTTAGAATCATACTTAGACTACGTATATAAATTTCTACGGCAATAATTACAAATAAGGAATTGAAAAATATATATTTCAGTTTTTTTAACTTATTTATATTTTAATTGCACATATTGTGTTTTATTCTGTTTTATATAAAATTTCGATTTACATTTTAATTCATATTTCCCAAAATTAAGATCCGAAAGAGCATTAAAATTGAAATTGTACATTTCTTTCTCTTATTTCCAAAATTATGTCTGCGAAAAAAAAACAGAAATAGAAAGAGTAAAGAAATAAATAGAAGTTTTTTGCTGTAGAAAAATTATCTTTTGTCGTAATATATATTATAGAGCAGTTTTCATAGTTATTATGAACATCTCACAACAGTTATGTCATACATTTCTCATTCTGCTTAATACGCTGTAAATAAAAACAACCAATAGATGTCGCCTTATATATTTCTTTATTCGCATAACTATCTACTCGTGACGATTGCAGCTTATTAGTTAGAGTTGTGTTTCTTAATGTAATTATAAACAATCAAACGTCAACAACATTGATGTAACACTTTACATATCTTACACGAAGCGGAAATCTAAGAAAAAAATAATGGTGCTTAATTTGAATTATTAATTTAAATTTTACGCTATAGTTTTCGCAAAATGTATAGGATGTTTACTCATGCATAAAATCTTGAATGCTGCAGCATAGGATTGAATCAGCAAGGTCAGTTTTTTTCAAACGCTATTTCCTAATAATAATATTTAATTAATTTATATGAAAACCAAACTCTATTGTGTAATAGAAAGTGAGAACTTTTTATTCAACATTTAATTATTTGAACCATTTTTTTAAAAATTTAATACAAAGTTTTACACACTCAACAACACGCAAGAATAACTTTCTTTTAGATGATGTCGATATGTGATTGAATAAGTACTAAAGAATATAAAAAAGTTTATATGATTCAAGGAATAAGACCTATGATAGCAAATTTTTCAAGATGACTGGATGTGAAAGCCACGAAAATATAATTACATTTAGCTTTATTACATATAGCTTTCATCCCTTGGAAATCAATGGAAAGCTTATAAAAATCACACATTCATAATTAATTGAATTGCTATTAAAACACACAAATCACTTATTTAAAGTTATCGATTTTCTAAATTAATCTAAGTAACATAAATTAGATTTTTCCACCAATATCAATTAGCCCCTTGCTTTAATCTTTGTTTAATAAAGTATAATTTATACAATAATATGAATAATCTTCCATAATACTTTCTTTTCACCTGCAATGAGAGAATTTTTAATCTTATATCAAAAAACAAAAATTTGTATCATGTGTTGGAAAATATTTACCTGGAATAAAAACATCAGATGTCAACTATCGGAGATTTAAACTAAAACAAATAGAAAGATAGCCTCTACTCATGTTAACAGAGTCTTCGACAGCTTATAAGAAAGCAGAGCTGGCAGCCGAATGGTTAGCGCTCTTGCCTTCGGTATAACAGTTCGTGGGTTCGAATCTCACCTTGAGCATGGATGTTTGTAGTGGTTCGGAAACTACGGTTACACTTTAAACCGTAGGTTCCGGTCTAATTAGCCCTCGTGTGCAAAAAATGACCGTTGAGTGACAAACAAATAAGCTTATAAGAAATGATAACTGTTATGCTTTCGTGAGTCAGAAACCTCAATAATACTTCATGTTCTCCTTTCATAAGTTAATTTCCAGTTTTCTAATAATATGAAATGGCTTTTAGAGTCTACTTAATTTTGAATAATTTTGTAAAAACAAATTATAGCTGTCCTACCTCCTTCTTCATTTCACAAATTCTGTATACTCATCAATATTTATTCCAAATATGTATATTTTTCAATTGCACAAACTTTAAATTAACTTTTTGGTAGTTTACCATATTCTCTGGATTCTTGGAGGCTGTGGAACGTTCTTTAGCATCCTACAGAGTTTTTATTCAAAATATTATTTTGATTTCTCATCTTTCAAATATCACTGTTTTCTCAAGAAAACAGAATTTTCTCTCATAAATTAAGAAAGAAAATACATGCAAGGAGTACTGAATAAAACCGCCAAAACAAGTCTCTCCTGGTCTTAATATATCTGTAGTTAAGTACAGTTAAAGTGTCAGGCAAAGTTACACACTTCTCTAAGCTTTGTGAAGTGCGTGGATATGGAAATTTATTATCCACGCAACTGCGTCTCTAATACACATTTCAAAGATTAAGAGCTCATTCACAAAAGATATTCTAATCAGCTGCATTATTTATGATAAAAACCTCCCTGATTGAATTCGCTTTTACAACGAAGAGGTTAACGAGTTATTTAACAGCGGTAGTAGTAGATTCTGAGAATTTCAAGCATGCTGCCTATCTTCCTTGGCCTAAGAGACCTCTTAATCTAATGTATTTGACAAGAAAAGATCAAGAATGTCATACTAATCACTCGGAGTCTTTTTTCTTTGACTTCTGATTTTGGTCAATTTTCAATCCTCCTTTATGTGCCACCAATAAGCTTTAAACATGAACCGTGATATATTTCAAATGGTTGTTGAATGTTTATTTTTAATTTCTTTTAAATTCCCTTATTTAGTATGACATGGCATATTATGAATGCATTTTTTTTCCTGTGTTATGACTGAAATTTTTACTTCCTGCAACTAAAGTAGATCAATCGACGATGTCATTTAGTAGTGAAAAAACTGTCGCTTTTGAATAAAAGTGTTAATTAATAATTCGCTTTTGAATAAATTCGCTTTTGAATAAAAGTGTAAGTTTAATAATAGTCATGATTTATTAAACTGAACTTAAATCCAGCCAAATTGAGCTGAATTTTTGACTTAAATTTTAGAAGTTTATCATTTGATATTTTTATAAGACAAAAATTTTAATGAAGATTATTTTTGCCATTTTAATTCAAAAATTTCTTTAAGTCGAAATATAGACACATTAAAGTTAAGGATTTTTATTTAACTTAGTAATCACACTTGATGTTTTTAAAAATTAAATTATTGTTTTTTTTTTTTCCTTTTGAAATACTATTAAAACATATATCACTCCAAACTAATGGTTCAATCAATTTTCTCTTGTTATTCTTTATCATACATAATAATTATTAACGTAAAAAAATTTCGAATATACTATTTAAAAGAAGTTTAATATTATCTTCAATATTAAATGCTAACGCACATTTCTTTAAAAAAAGAACTGTTCTAGCTCTTCTTTATTATTGCTTAATATTCCTAATCAATTATCTTTATGTGACATATTAACATAACATATTGTGCTTATATCTATTTTTTTACCCGAAATTAAATATTTATTCGCTTAAACGGGAGAATAGTTAAGCTTTTTTAGAAAGGAACAAAATTTAGCAAAAAATTTACAATAATGTACACTTATATTTAAATTTTATTTGTGAAAAAATGTTATGAACAATTCAAATTTTTCACTTTGTCTTAAACTTAAATATATTTATGGAAAAAATATCAGGAACAACCCATTTTTAATCCCATTTCTTGGTTTCTTTTGAGCTTAAGACTATACAATAATCGTCTTTACTTTTATAAGAAGAAACTCACTCATTTTTACACTTTATTTGAACAATGTAAATTGATTCAGTTTTAAAGAGAGAGAGAGAATAATGTTCTTGTTCATTATGATGAAAATAAGTAGCGTGACATACCTTCTATTCAAATAGAAATGTCACTTTTTTTCCATGCTGTATTCTAAGAGACAGTTTTTTTATCGAGATCGTAAAAGATACAAGAGTCCAAATGGAATGCCGATATTGAATGCTTTTAGGATTATCAGTCGCCAAATCGCTTTGGATAATTTGCACGCTGCGAGAATATCATTTAACATTCACTTTCATCCAAACTGGCGATTAAGTTCGAGGACAACAGATCATCATTTGTTTCCGAAGCAGCTTTAGTTTCTATCATTCGATATGGCTCATCGAACTCATCGGGAGAACAGGACTAATCAGGGCCTAACATCTAACTCTTTTCTTCCCATGGCACACCTTACGAGTTGCGTCCATTTAATGACTAATTACGTCGAGAGATAGTCTTTCGAATTGTAACAGGGACATGTTATGTCACCTTCTTTCCATGGGGTCATGAGAAAAACAGGGATAGGGCGGGGCTGATTCCCAGGTACCCTATCGTCCAATCACCTGTGGAGATGGATTCGGAAGATCCAAATAAAGAAAGAAATTGTCTGCCAGAAATAGTGCCTTAGGCACCGGTAGTAAGCATTGTGATGGGGCTGGCTCGTTTTTCAATTTCACACGCGATTTGCTTAATTATGATAAAGGATTGGAACGCGATGACAAAGTGGAGAGCACTTTGTTTTACGAAGCAGTGCAGGGCAGCGGAAATTCCGACAACACACCCAGTTGATTGGACGCGCGTGACTTGGGTACTGAGAGAAATTGCGATCTATATATAACAGCTGATCTTGGACCTTGAGCTTTACTGTGATCTTAAATAAAATCTTGCATTAATTAGAATGGACTAATAAAAAATTTTATAACCCATGAAACCAGTTATCGCTTTTTTTAATATCTTCAAAATTTAAGATTGATTTTCCTTCTGAACTATACTGAAAACTAAGAAGTGATTGTTAAATTTCCGAACTCTTTTTTCAGGCCTGTATAACTGAAAAGATTTTTTTTTAATTAGACTGTAGATGTCCTCAAAATAGTAACGAAATTCCATGCAGGGTTGCATTTCATTTTATAATTTGATTACTTACTATAAAAAGGGAATTTTACAATTAGTAATCAATGAAAAATATTTGTACAATATATTCAAATAGTTATATTTATATTGTGTGTTACTCCAAAAACTCTAAAGATTCATGGGCTTTATAAAAAATCCATCTTTTCTCAAAATTCTCTTACATTGTTCACATTTCATGTGAAAAAGAATTCAGTGTTTAAAATTTTTGTCAACTCTCTTTTTTCTTAAATATTGAAAATCATCTCTTTTTTTTCCTTTAATCTTGTTTTTCTAATCTCTTTTTTCTTTAATCTTGAATATTTTTTTCTTAACATTGATATTAAATATTTTCTAATTTTATCGTAATTAAATTGTAATCTGGCAATTTCATTCAACTGGAATTAAATAATTAGTTTTCTTTATTTTTTAAATTTTAATCTTTAGAAATTGCTTTACCTTTCACTTGAAATTGATTTTAAGGTTAACTTTGGGAGTAATATATAATAGAAAATGTATTGGGAATATATATGCAGAAAAAAATGCATTTGTCTGAATAAAATTTAAACTTTTAAAAATCTGAGTAAACTTAAATTAATGCATTTATGTGTTGTCTGTAAAATTTCAAATCTATAAACTTTTAAATAGCATTTACAAATCATTGAATTTGTTGAAATTGCAATTTAAATATTTTTATTCTGGAGAAAACCCTTTTTGTTTTAATACGAGAGGATAATATCTACAAAATTTAAAATAAGTTTTTCCCAAAATAATTAAGTTAAATGTGCTGGCAGACAAATATTGTGGAAAAATTAGGGTGACAGACGTCTGAAAAAAATTTATTTTCTGTTGTCTAAAAAACACATTTGAAACAATTTATCCTGATTTTTACTCGTACAGGATAATATAATTAATTGAGTCTGCTTCGATATGCATAAGCTTTTTTATTATTACATATTAGCAGACATTTAATTTATTTTGCAATCATTATTATTTTAATTGAATCAAAATTAATCTAAAAACTTACAATAAATATGAAAGTGCACAAATCGTATTTTACACACATACCGTATTTTTTACTATTCATATCGTATTTTACTTCAAAATTTCAAAATATAAAATTTCTGATACAATTTTTTTTATTTTGATAATTCTTCAAGCATTCATTTTTTTGTAAAAGAAGCATTTTTACATAAATAAGATCTGGATTAATTTATAAAGTTTAATTTTAGTATGTTTTTATATATCTCATATTGAACTAAGTATAGTCTTCATTTGCGAATGTATTAATATTTTAAACAATTTATTTAACTTAGGAGTGAATGATATTATTTTTAAATTTTTGAATTTCATGTCCTTTCAACTGCAATAAATGCATAAAAATATACAGTTTCACAAAATTTATATGAAAGATATATTTACCATTTTTACACACAGAAAAAGAGACCACAAATTTAATTACATGTATATCAGTTGAAATCTTTTTTAACTGGACTGCTTTATAAATATATTCAACAAAGCAATTATAATTTTTAAAACTTATTCTTATAAAAATATTAAATTATTCTATTTTTTTAATATTTTATTAACATCAATTATGAGTTAAACAAAAACTAGAAATTTATCACACAATTATAATTTGCAAGTTTTAAATAACAATATTTAAGCTTTCAAATGCAACATAAATTAATTTTTTAGCTATAACATAATTTAACCTTTAACTTTTTTCCATGCATAATAATGGTTTGAATTTCCCTTTATTGAGAAAAAAAATTAAAACAATTTACTGTATTGTTTCAAATACAATATTGCTCTTTACTGCAATGTTTCAAATGAAGTCAGAATTTCCAGTTTAGAATTTTAACTTGTTATACTAACAAAAACCGTGATTTAATAAATATTCATATGATATTTTAAAAACTCTTGAAGTTATATTATATAATAATTGTGAAATTATGAAAATTATTGATTATAAATTATGAAAATAATTGCACTGAAAATAATAAAAAAATCCTGAGTATATTTAATCTTTCTTCTTACGTATTTTAACTATAAATTATTGCATAAAGCCAGATATTATAAATTATAAATTGCCTTATAAGTGTTTTTAAGAAAAAATACGAAATAATTTTTTTCATATCTTATTAATAATAAGGTAACAGTGAAATAAAGTGCGTTTTTCGTTAAATAAATAGTATTTCATTAATTTACTACTTTAGTCTAATATGAAGATTTTATTAATCCTTTTTAATTTTACAATCTGAGTTAATATTAAATTTCTTCTAACTTTTTTGTATGCATTGATACTTAATTTAGTATAATTTTATTAAATATTTTTAAACATACAGTTTTCACTCCATTTTGGAACATATTACATAATTAATATACATTTTATCGTGTGTCCTCTACCCAAGTTCCCCAATACTCTACGACATAAATTAATTAAACTTTTTTTATAAATAAAATTTTAAGAGACATTAAGAATTGAATCTTAAAATCACACATATCATCCCTCTATCCGATCTTACTTAGTTAAAAATTATTCAATTGTGCTATTGAAGAAATTGAGTTATTAGAAATGGAGCAATGAAAGTTTACTGTCAAATTAAAAATAAATATTTTTTAAATATGTAGAGGACATTTAGCGGGATATTTTTCAATTAAAGATAGGTTTTAAATTAAAAAATCAAGCATTTTTTAATGTACATAAGCGCTACATCTGAGAAAGAACTTCGAAATTTTCTAAAATCCTACATATCTTAGTTTACTTTAAAAATACTTCATCAAATGAAAAAAATTTAACTTATTTTTTTATTTTTCAAATTTTAGTTATCACTTTTATCTTTTCATTTGGATATCTTTTTGTTGTGCGTAATATTATTAATGAAACGCATATCAAAGTTTATTTTTACGTCTTGATAAAGATCAAGAAAATGTCAATAAAACGACAATTACCACACCACCACTTGCAAGAGCAATTCGTTACTTGTGAACTTGGTTATTCAAACAAAAGAAATCTTCAGAAAAGTTTTAGAAAAATAAAATTATAGAACATATCATTTTGCAAAAGAAACAATTTAATATTTATAACACATTATTTTAGTAGCAGTAAGTGTTAATTAAAATAGAAATATGCGTGTATGTGTTAGAGAGAGAGAGAGAACAAAAAATTTGCATTCAACGTTTAAAATAACAAAAAAGTCCTTTTTTATTTTGAATCAATCTATGGAAAGAAAATAAAGTATGAAGTTGTATTTGTGAATAAGCTTGCTATTTTGTAGTTACTTCAAATTAATAAGTTCATTGAAATAATTATAAAATATAAATTGCATTAAATTTATTAAAAATTATTCGCACTTCAATTAATACTTTATAATATTTATTCAAATTATTTAAAATACTTTTTATTATTTTTACTGTACATATTTCTTATGCTGAGCACATTTTAGACACAGAAACATTTGCTACAGTAAAATATAATAACCAGACATTATTTGCTTTTGGAATTCAAAAATAATATAAAATCTAAAAAAAGAAAATTAAGTAAGAAGACATAGTAAGATAAAAAATTTTCTTTCTATGATTATTCGCAAAAATGTTTTTCAATATTAGTACAAAAAAATGTGAGTGTATAATAATTTTATTGTTGAACCGGTGTATGTCACACCACACGTTTGTCAAGTAACTGCAATAAATATATTTTTACTGTGGTTATAGTGAATTACATTTTGAAACTCTATTATATTTAAATTGTTATAGAAATACTTTGGTTTATTCAATGTATCTCATTTTAACCAACAATTTTTTTTCCTTCGTTCTACACACAATCGCTAAATATTTAATGATATTTAAGTACATTAACATATATCTCATATATATATATACACATACACACAGAGAGAGAAAGAGACTTTTCTTTTTATTTACTAAGAATAAATAATACGAATTCAAATGAAAGAAAATGTTAATATTAGGGGCTATTTTAAGCATAAGGATATTCATATTAGGCAGAATTTAGTTTCTCAGGTTTGAAGCGAAATTATATAAATCATAAAAATATTTATAAAGCGGATTGAAGAAACTTTCTTGTGTAAAATATCTATATGCAGTGATTAACTTAACCAGCATGAATCCGTTTATTTAAAGGAAGTCAGTATTATTTTGTCTTCATTCGCTACGTTCTAATAATTTAACCTTGGACTGGATAGCACCTTATCGCCAACGCCCCCTAACCGTGAAGAAATATACCTTGATGAAGAATATGTCCCGTTTCCGGACTTGTACAATGATAAAAACGGAAATTACGGCACACTTGAATGCGGAAATCCGTTGATTTTATTCTTTCTACAAAGTGGAAAATCTCTTACTTCCTTTCATTTCAAGTGCCTAAGTATTTTTTAATATTTGCTGAGTCCACTCCCTTCAAGATAAAGAAAGGCGGTTAATGCCATCTCGCGAGCTAAATTTACACTAATTTCGTTCCTTAAGAAATCTGTATTAGAAAATAAAATTGAAATAGCACCAACCATATTATAATTAACTGCATTTTTATAATATATTTAAACATTTCATTAATAAGCTTTACAATATTCATTTCTGAATAAATGATTTTTAAATATAAATAAAAAGTTAAAACAAACTGTAATTTGTTTTTCTGTTGAAGTAGATTTTTTAACTGTGATAAATCTAAACTAGCGTAATTATAACCATTCACTTTCTTTCTACATAATTAATCAAAGCGCTGAACATATTATAGAAAATTTCATTGGCACTTTCCATGTTCAAAAATAACTGTTAACCAAAATATTTATAATCTCTAAAAAATGTCTATAAAATTTAAAAAAACGTGCTTAAATAGTTAAAATAGTCATAAAGAAAGTGACAATAAAAAATTTACTTGATTTTCTCAGCGAGTTTTCATGCTGATATATATAATCATATTAATTTTCAGAGATATCTTTAAAATAAGAAATAAACATTGAAAACTCAACTGACATATTTCGTTAACAGTAGAGGTAATCGCAACCAAACACCTAAAACTGTTTGTCTGATTTAAGCAAATGCTTAATAATATTCACATTCTGTTTAAGCGAAAATTTACTTTATATATGGTATTGGCACAACTCCTTATTCAGTAATTTAGGGACAGTCTTTGTGATTATCACATTTTCTATTATATAAATAACATTAATATCTTGTTCTAAAATTAAAAATTCTCATTTCAATGCCTTGAATCTTAAAAAAACCTAATTTGTAATATTTTTTCTAATTCAGTTCATATTAGTGCCGTTATCTTCAAAATTGAGTAAATGAAGAACAAAATTTTATATTTTACAGTTAGAATTAGTCAAAAAGAGAAAGTACCGAGTTGGCAGCCGAATGATTAGCGCTCTAGCTTTCGATTCAACAATTTGAGGGTTCAATTTTCCCATCGGGATTGAATGTTTATAGTGGTTTGGAATCAACTTTAAACCATAGGTCCCATCTAATTACCCCTCAAGTTCAAAAAATGACAAATGAGCAATAAATAATCCATCGAAGAAGTGAAAAAATTATTATTAAATGAAAGCAATCTGTTACAGGAACTATAAAAGATGATTAATAGATGTTAACATAAGAATATAGTTTTATGCTGTATTATATGCATACTGGCAAATACATGCATATACACGTAAATATTACATAATTTCTATTTAATAATTCTTTTCGCCTTATTATTAATTTCTACGTAATACTGACGTTAATAATTTGTTTGAAACTACGTAGTTGAAATTGCTGGAAATTGAAAGCTGTTCCAAGACTTCAACCATTCACCATCATTCACTTCCCAGGAGGGCACTTCATAGTGAGCCATATTCTCGTATTGCAAGGAAGGAAATTCTGAAAACTACTAAGCTAGCATCAAGACAGAAATGTCGCAGAAAAGCATAATTCAATTTCCTTTACTCAACAATAGCTGAAGTCCAGCTTGGGTAGCTTCAGTCCAAAGAGAACTGACATACTCTGATAATAAGTTTATAGATTTGAAGCTATTCAAATGTGATATTATAACTTTGAATAGTGATTTGTAATTAAAAAAATTGTTAGAATAACAACATATTGTGCTCTTACGAACTATCTTTCCAACAAGAGTAAGCAAGAGAATAGTTTCATTTAGAAAGTTGCAATATTGATGATTTTCCTCTTCGAACATTTCACTAGAAAATCACTTTATCAACCTCATTAGGAATGCTTAGTATTCCTGCCATGAGAAGATCTCCTCAATTAGAATATCAGTAATTTTACCATTCTATATAATGGCAATAAATAGCTCACAAGAAAATTGTTTAAAAAACTACAGTTTTATTTCTATCTTAAATAATTAGTCAAGTAGAGAGTTGTTAATAATTATTTAAAGAATATGAGATTGTTTTCTTGGGCAAATGAATAAAAATTTCAACACACACACATATGTATACTGGGTGATCAAAAGTTCATCAAAACTTTTGAATTGTACAAAAAAGAATATTGATAAAAATATGCGATTTGCAAGAAAGGAGCATTGAGAAACTTAATTTTGTTGGATTCTTCTAAGCATCTTTGAATTTCGCTTAGAAACATCTAACAAGATCTCTCAATTCACCTTGTCTTTCATTATTTGATCATTCTTCATTCAAAATGAAGAATTGGGTCCAAAATCTTTCGATAAAATGTGTACAGTGATAGATGATGACTATCTCACTCTTTCACCCTATGAAGTTATCCTTTCATTAAAACAAAATGATGTTTTATCTGAAATCAACTTTACGTAGGATTGCACACCAACATATTATGACAATCTACTGAAACGATTTCTGTTGCACACCTGATGCTTTTAAATTTGACACTTTTGTTAAACCTTCCTTGCAAAACTGCCCATTTTTACCATTATTCTCTCCTCTATCATACATTTCTTGAGTTTGAACGAACTTTTGGCTCATTCAGGATATATATATATATATATATATATATATATATATATATATATATATATATATATATATATATATATATATATATATATATATATATATATATATATATATATATATACTGATGTGCAAAACTTAAGCAACATGGGTTTTTCTTGCCTTAACTTTACAAGAAATCAGCTGAGATACATATAATTCAGAAATATTGGGCAACATTTTGTATTTAAACGATGACAAAAGCATAGTTGCGCAAAAAGGATTATAATGTATGCATATGGAATTAAACAAAAAAGAAATTTATTGAACACATAGTATCGTTACACATAATTTCTGTTCTAGAGGAAAACAACAAGCATATGTTCATTAATATGGATATGATTTCCCCTTACAGTAATGGTTGCTCAGTATTGTCTGTCCATACTCAGCTTCGGGTTGTCTAACAGTTCTTGGGGTAAGAATGCCTATTCTTTAATCAGAATCTATTTCAGTTAGTTGTTGAATGTTTTCAGGAGGGTGCAATCGTTCTACAAGACATCTTCCCAAGCCACCTTACAAATGTTTTATGGGATTTAAATCATGGGAGTACGCTGGCTTACCTTTTCGAGGAATATCTTTCCTTTCCAGTAATTGTTGAACAGCAAAAGCTCTGTGTGTCGTGCAGTGTTATTCATAAAAATATAGTCTGCTCTAATACTACTTTGGAACAGATGCACATCGGGGGGTTCATGTCCTTACCATTACAATCACTGGGTGTATAGTTTTTGTCGAAAGTGGGGATCTCAGTCCCCCCATTGAGCGTAAAGCCTCCCAAATGACAATTCCAAGACCACCGTAGTGTCCTCTTTTTGGAATGTTATGGAATGAAACCCTGTCCCAACCTCTCTCAATATCAACTGGCGTTGAGAAGGACTTGTGGAATTAAAACGACTCTCCTTCGCAAAGAATACTCGATTCCATTGATGAGATGTATAGTTCCTGTACTTCTTATACATTACTCTAAACAGTAGTGCTGTTTTCAAGTTTTCAAAGGGAAACAGCTTTCAGAATTGTGGGCGAATGGCCCTCTTTGTGAAAGCGTCTGGACACAATAAACACCGACACCTGCTGTACTCAGATGCTGAGCAATGGTACTTACTGACTAGTTTCGGACTTTTTTCACTCGAAGAACGATATGTATATTGGTTATTGCGTATCTAAATATACTTTTTGATACCGAGTACCAGAGACCCAAAGACCAGAAAGCATTTCGATACCTACAGTACCTTTGCCTTACAAAAAGACATTTGATGGATAGTATTCATATGTCACAAGTGAGAAAACCCGGTAAACTCCTATGCATCTCCACCTGATTAATGTTCATTCAGAGATCAGAAAAGCAAAATCCAACTCTCGTTGTACAGTAGTGACTGACACCAAACCCGCGACCTTCCACATCGAATATAACTTAGAAACACTCAGAAATAAAGCAATTTATCTTATCTTCAAACCATTTTACAGCACTACTAAAAGGAGAGTGAATAATAATAAAGGACGTACTAATGATGAACAGATGTATCAACTATACATTTTATCGCTATAAGATCATCGTAAACATTAATATTATTGATTTCACATGGACTATATACTTTTCCAAAAAAATAATTTTTCACATTGTTGACAGCAAAATGACCATTTTAAACTAAATGCTAACAAACAATTCTATATTACATTCGATATTTCATATTATCATAACTTATTTTAAATAACAATAACAAAGTAAGGAAAGAATTATTTATTTTTATGATAGCATTTTCTCGCAGCCTTATAAATCAAACAGTTGCATGTATCATGTTTTAGTGTGCCATAAGAACCAAAATTATAGTATATATATATATATATATATATATATATATATATATATATTCTGTGTCATATGAGTTTCGTATCTTTTTATTTCGCAACTTTGTTGAAGCAATAAACAGAAAAGTGGAAAGCAAATCTTCCGAATGTACACCGTACTCTGAACCCGATTCACTTGAACTCTTAAGTGATGCGTATTACGGAGAAATGGGAAAGTTTTGTCTTTAACTCGTTAGAAAACAGTTCGTGCTGAAACAATATCATTCATGTAAAACCCTTCCACGCGCAAGTACATTTATTTCGTGCTCTTGTTGTTCCATAAATAAACTCCCCCCTCTCAACGATTTATTTATATTTTTCTTACTGAGACGATTGTTTAACGGGAGTAAAATTTACGAGTCCATTGTAACTTGAAAGCGAACGCTTTATATCACAGCATATAAAACTATTTCGCTGACCTACTCCTCCAATGCTACAGAGAAGGTTGTCATGGGACTGATGGAGTTATGGTGTCTACAGACCTCGGAATTCCTGGTTGAAGTTTCTGGTCGATTATAGGTAGGCATTATTTACGCTTGGAATTGCGGGAAAATGGTGTGTGAAGACTTCTGGAAATATAGCTGCTTGTGAAAGGAGGAAAACAAAGGTCTGATCCTTTAGTCACTTGATGTCGGAATAATTCGCCATTGTAAATCATTCGCGATTAGGAAAAAACAACCATGAAAGACGATTTGCAACTCCGCTGTACTTGGTTTCATAAAACGTTTAATATTCAAGATTTCAGCTTGGAATCTTACCATTTTAAAATGATTGTTACTTACATTTAAATAAAGTGCATAATAAGACCTTTGTCAGGATTACCAAAGTAAAGAATAAATTTTGATTTTTATTTGAGTTAAATTAGATACACCTATTTTGCGTATAAAGGCATAAATCATATATTTTAAAAAAGCAAGAGTTAAAAATAAATTCAAAACTAATGTTCAAAAATTATATAATCATTTAAAATATATTTTACAGTCATTGTTATCTTAAAGAAAAAGACTTTATTAAAATTTAACCTCATTAAAAAAATTTCACTCTATAGTATTAAAAAGGTATACAAACACCTAAAACATTTTTTTGCATTGTAAAAGAAAGCTGCATTACTGTTTGACTTTATAAAAATTATATAGACCCATTTATTAAATTATATCTGTAATAAGCATTTTTTATTTTAATGGAATCGGATATTTTCGTAAAAATTCAAAGGTTTTTCTCTAAAAATAATAGTTTATTAAGACTTATCATATTTTCATCTTGCTTATATTAGCAGCATTCTTTTTCGTATTGCTACTTTATAGACTTTTTCAAGAATATGTTTCAAATGCACAAACAAGTAAATCTACTCTTCCTATAAACAAAAACGTATGCAATTAAAATTAGATAATTATATTTTTATTCAAATAATTTTAATTGGATTTTTAATTTTCTGTGATTATTTATGAGCGCGTTTCAATCAGTCTAAAACTTCACTTATAACTGATAATCCATGAATTCTTAATTTTTTAACGATAAATAACTGCACTCATAATTTATATGCTTTATTGTCTATATTAAAATCGAGAATTACTTAAATATATAATATTTTTAAAATATGAAAGTATTTACCAGGTTTTTTTATCTTACTGAATATATATATATATATATATATATATATATATATATATATATATATATATATATATATTGTGGTCTTGTATTTCTAAAATTTAAAATGTTGTTTTTAAAAACAATTTTAAGTCATTTCAAGATAACTTCTTGTCTTGAAATAACTTAAATTGCATAATTAATATTGAACTTTAAAATAAATTCCTATTACCTCTGATTTTCTTTAATAAATAAATATTTCATTTAAAAAAATCAATTTTTCCCTTATTCCTAGAAAAAGTTTATGAAAATGGATTGATACAGATTTACAAATAGCTCTCTTGAGGATGAAGTAAGTCAATTCAGATCTATTTCAATCTGGCTTACCAAAAAGAAATGGTGTTATGAAATTAAACTAAATCTTTTTCTTTTGGAAAGTAATTTTTATAAAATTTTAACAGAAGATATTTTGATATAATTTTACATAAATATTTGACAGTTTTTATAAAAGTTGATTCCTTTGTCAAAGAGCAGTTATTGAGATCCTAACTCACGCTCTATTTATTCATGGTGTGACGGGACAGCAACATACTAATATTTGTTTATTGTGAAATCTGAATGTATTTACAGTCATTTGGAACAATAAAACAGTATCACTATCTAAAAACTTGAGCAAATATAAAATGAAAAGGCTGCCTTCTGTTGAATAAAATATTGTTAAAATTGGTTTTTCCTCCGTGTTCCGTTTTTTTAAAAAAATTTTCCCCAAGCAATAGATATACTGGAAAAATAATATTTGAATTTTAAAAGTGAATATGTGAAGCTGTACTGATTCATAATAATATATGTATTCTGAACATTATTGGTTGTGTGAAGTTTCTTCTTGTTAAAAATAATATTTTATTTAATAATTATTAGTACGAAGAAACAAGTGTTGATTATACGCAAATATTTATTGTGCCCTTCCTTCTATAATTACAAAATAATTTTGCCTTTAATCCCAATTATTTTGCATGAAGTTATTGAATCATCAATCTGCATCAAAATCAATGAAAAAGATCTAGTTTGAAAATCTAGAGTTTTTTAAAGTTTATCAAAGACTTTTCATAATAACAAGCCACAGCAGTCAACAGAAGAAGTATTTTTATACGAAATACTCTATCGAAGAAAGCGCATTTATAGATACAAATCTTCTAAGTATAAATTTTTTTTGTAATTGGTAGTTTAACATTGATAATTTAATTCATTGAGAAGTGATGTAAAAACATGTAAAATTTAAAGTTTTTTTGTCACTGTAAAATTAATATTCTTCTTTTTGTTGTATATCAAAGACTTTTCACAATAGCAAGCCACAGCAGTCAACAGAGGAAGCATTTTTATATGAATTACTCCTTTCAAAAAAGATCATTTGTCTATGCATATCTACTCAGTATCGATTCTTTTTGTCATTACTATTTTAATTCATTAAGAAATTATAGGAAAACTTTAAATTTTACATTTCTTCACGAACTGGTAAAATTAAGACTACCTCATTTTGTTGCTTATTTTAATAAAAATTTCTCGTTAAATAGTTGGTAAAATTAAACTAATAGCATATTTTCCGATTACATAATTAAAGAAAATCTCCATCTATTTCTATGAATATAAATGTTTATATATTTAATAACAATATTTTGTTTTAATGTAAAATCCAAAAGGAGCTCTTTATCAGCTAATAAATTTAAAATTAAATAGGATTTAAATTTCCTCATTATTATATTAAAATTACGCCCTCACTAGGCTTTAGTATAAATATGTTAAATTATTATAGAATAAAAACAACACCACTTGTTCGTATTAGATGTAAATACAAATAAATCAAATCATATACATCACTTTCTATGATAAGTATCACTTGATATCACAAAATATATCGATTACTAGAAACTTGAGCCAAGGAATTACCACAACTTCAGCTAGCTTAACAGATTAAATACATATCAGATTCATAAATAACATGGAAGGCATTCATCGTCGTCACAATAAAACGTGAATAACGCCTTCACATCTCATCACAAAGTCCTGACAGGCACTGGGCATAGACAGACGAAGAAAAAGTGCTCTTACTTCGTGGAAGACATGAAGAGTAATCATATAATAATACATATGCCCCTTTTAGGTTTCAACTTGACGATTACTCTTATTATTTTTAAGACAGTTTTATTATCATATAGCACATTATTTCCGGGATTAACCTTCCGGGGTGATCCTATCTCAATTCGTGGCGAGATTTCGGAGTGGGTAACCTGTAATCAGGAGCTGTGATCGATCAGTTTTTATAGGATCTGCCGACTGATGGATTAAAGTGAGGGTTTAAAGTTGTACTTATCTCATTTCATACTAAAGAATGATCTTTTAATATCAGGCGTTACGATTAAACATGTCGTGATAGGCTGCATCTTTCTTTGATTTTTAATTTAACTGCACTTTTAACAATATTTGAGAAATATCTTATTTAATCTTATCTTAATTTTTCGTGAAAAATTCAAGGAATTTAATAATTTAAAATGTTTAAAATACATTGTTGGCAAATCGATGCTGAAAATTTGTTATAATAATTTAATCATACAAGAACTATCTTAATTAGACACCGAGCTATCTGCTGATTTCTAGCTTTCTTTGAAAAAGTTTAAAAACTAAGAAAATACTGATGGTTCATAATGATTCTATTTTGAAATTTAGGAATGAAATTAACTTTGAATCATGAGAGATAGTTTAGTTTTTAAGAATATTCAACCGAATAGAAAACTTTTTAAACTCTCTGAAATGGCCTTATTCACTGTATTTAAAATTTTGCAAGTGAGAGAAGCCTGCATTTTTATTTCTTAATATAAAAACTAAATATTTAATATTGCCAACTTTTCAAAGTTACCATGATTTTTAAAACAAAGTCATTGAAACTAATTTGGCTATATACTTTTAAAAATGTAATGCATGAATAAATGATTTTTATTATAATTATTAAATTTACATTGACGATTTTGTTTTGTCAATAATAAGTAAAATTTCTTTCAAGTTTAAATTCATATAATAAAATAAATAAATATGTATATATATATATATATATATATATATATATATATATATAGCTTTCAAGCAAATGTTAAACCCTTGTAAACTCCCAAATAAATAATAGCAGTGTGATTTTGTACAAACAAGCAACAAAGCTACACAATATTGTTCCTTTGATAAATATATCGCCATACTTTCTCCATTAAATATATTTTTTGTATAGTTTGTTAAAAACTTTAATGATGCTTAACTTATAAGGCTTACAGTAGCTGTATTATAATCTGAAATTTTAATTTACTTTTTAAAAAATATGAAAACTTAAATTAAATTTTAATTAATGTTCCGAAATGTTTAAATTGTTTTTTATATTTATAAATTGGTACATTTTAACCTTTTAACATTTTTATGGGTTCCATTTTTTACATTTATTTATATGAACATAAAATTAGCAACAAAGTTACTTAATATTTTATTTAATATGTAAATTAAATCTTATTTTAAAAAATTAGTATTTTTCCTGGTTCTTGAAAGAAATTATTCTGAAAATATCTAATCAATAGAAGAAATGCATTTAACTACAAAAGTATACCATTTAAATAAACGTTAGACAATGCTAATAAAAATAAGTTGAATAAGATAAAGCTAACATTGCATTACGCTTTAAATCAAACAAAATTTAGACCTATCTGATTTCTTTAAAGATCGTATACTACCAAATCATTTAAAAGGTATACAATGTGTACAAAACTTAACTAAAATATCACAGACAATATTCATTCGATTAAATACTGAAAATAATGAACTATGCATATTTTAATTATAATATTCTCTATTAAATAATATAATTAATTTTACTATATATTAGAATGTTGTAAAAATGTAATTGTAAACAATTTTAAAGGATTTTTATTTTATTTTTAAAAACATTTATCTTATTCAATATTTTAAAATCTAAAAATAAGTTTTTCAAACTATCGAAAATATTATAATAAATTATAAAAAATTAATAAATACTCAATGTCATTTTTAATTAATAAATAAGATTAGTAATTAATAAATATGAAAGTTTAGGTAATTTAGCATTATGATTTAAATCTTGTTATATATTCAAATTTAATTATCCATAATATAATAGTTCAACTATGTCAGTTAAATCTAAAATTTTATAAAAAGTGAAGAAAATATATAATAATATGTGTCTGCGTCAAAAAATGTCCTTAATTTAATATTTCCATTGCAATATTAATCAAATATAAAATCAATACAAAGAATTTATTCAATATATTTTTGAACATTTTTGATCACCTTGTTAACATATCATGTTCTCAGCATGGAAATAAAATTATGACAGCTTGTCATTAAAAAAATTGAAAGAATTTATACAGACAACAGGAATTCTTGGAAGAGGAATTTCTTCTCCTTCTTACACCCCCGCATAATAATTTTATTCATCTTCTTTGCCCACTCCTTTAAAATAAATTATCTTTCCCCGTCATACATTGTTAATATTTTTTTATATTTTTAAAATAGATAAACTTAAAATTCTTTTCTAGATTACAAGCGGTTTTTATGATGACATGTCGCAAAATTTAAAAATTTTATTTTGTTAGGACAAATAATTTAATATTCTTTTTCATGTTTTACTTATGTTTTTAATCATTCATGAAAATGCTAATGGAAGTTAAAATATATTTTTTTATTTAATAAAGCTACTATTTATTTGAAAAATGCATTTTATTTTTCCTTTAAATATTACTTTAAATAAAATATAATATAATAAATTACATTTAAATACTACCTGAAACAAAAATATAAATAATAAAGAATTAAGGAGAAATATTATGAATCATTAAAAATCTTAATCCCGCAACCATGGTTTTTTGAATCACTGGCTAGTTAAGAATATAAAACTATTATTTGAGAGAGAAAAGTAATTTAAAACACGGAACTATGATTAGTATGAAATTTCTTAAGAAATCAGTCTGTGATACATATATATATATATATATATATATATATATATATATATATATATATATATATATATATATATATAATATATATATATATATATATATATATATATATATTACTAACAATAAAAACTTACAATAAACAATTACAATTAATTCTTAATATAAAAAAACTTTTCAAACTTGACTCTCAATCTAGGACATATTGATATCTAATATACTTTCAAATATAAAATCTGTTAGTTGTAATATTGCATACAATTTAATATTAAATACAAAAGTGCATTTATTTGCAACTATTAAAAGACTCAAATTAATTTATATTTCAAGAAGTTTAATTTAAATTTATGACTTAAAATTTCTTGGCCATTCAATATTAAATATAAAATCACATTTATTTATATCTATTTAAATGTTCTGTTTAATTTATATTTCCAGGTGTATATAATGAAAACGTATGTTTTATGATTTCTTTGTCATGTGTTTCTTAATTATCTTTTCATTTCTTTTCTGAAAGAAGATAATGAGGTGTTCTGTTGTTGAAGAAATATATTTTTAAAGTCAAATTAAAATTTCATATTCATGAATTTGTAACTTAAAATTTACTCTTTACTGTTCTTCATATTATTTTTAATGCTGCAGAATCACAAGAAACTGATTTGAATTGACTAAATGTAAGCGTTTTTAATTTTCTATAAAATTACTCTTACAATTTTGATGCATCATTGCTTAAATTAAGTTCTGACATATAATATTTAAAATCTGCCATTTTCTAATACTTTTACTTTGAGAGTTGAACTCAAATTGACGTCAAGAGAGAATTCTAAGTATTTCGTTAATAGTCAAATTCCGCATTAGGGTATTCTTTTGCTCTGATAGTAATAAATTTAAAGCAAACATAAATGGTAAAAAACATAAAACGCTGTTGCTTCAGAAGAATGTTGCAAGTTTATGGATAAAATGCATTGTGGGAGGCTTCTTTCTAGATTAACAGCCGTATTTCGATTTAACACTCTTAAACATATTCAGTTCTAGATATGTAAGCGTACGCGGGCTGCTTTACGAAAGGCGATGGATGTCAAGAAAAGGTCACCACACAAACCATGACGTGAAACCCGATTAAAGAACTTGTCATGAATTTGATGGAAGAAACGATTTATTTTCTACAGCAAAACAAAATGAACAAAAATTCCACCAACCGCTTCGACATGAAAATCCTTGCAAGCCTTTCATTATAGCTCTTCTGGGGGTCAATCCTTTTGAATGTTTTTTGGTACTCTATGGAAAGGATGATTCCATTGCAGAAATATTATCGAGTATGGTGTTAAATATTAATGAGATACTTTGAAGGCTCCAATCACAGTCCTTTGGTATTGTTTATCTCATGGCACGATTACCGCCTTTTCGCATAAAAAATAGATTCTATAGTTTTTTAATAATTCGATTACATAGAACATTTGGTTATTATTTTTATACCTTAACAGTAATTTTGCAGTCGATAATAGTATAGATTTTTGGAATCTTATGGTTAAAATATCATTTTGGATTTTTTAATGAACTTATAATATGCTCGATAATTTATTATATTCTAAATTTTCTTTTATTAAATTCTCTTTAAAGTCATAAACCGTGATAAATTGATTAATTTTTATATTTATATTTTTTCGATCAGAAACCAAAGTGGTTAGTCCCACTAAAAAACAAAAATTAACCATTGTTTTTCAACGCATTAAATTTTAAAGTTGTTGGTTAGTAATTTGATCGGGAAAGAATATAAAATATGTTATAAATGTGGGCTCTGCAACATAATAACTAAGAAAATAGTATATAAATAAAAGAATTTCACAAAAATCATGTTAGTAAAAATCGTCTTAACCTCTTTGGATTCTGAGAGACTCATTTAAAAAATTACGTCAAAACAATTTGTCTAAATTCTTTTCACATTTTATTGCAAAACATTGCATTATAAGCAAATTTCTAAGATTTGAGTACATATCTTCCAATTTTCATGCAAAGTTTCACACAAAATTATTATTAAATAAATTTCTTCAATATTTATTCGCTTTTTATTGTTCTAAATTTACACTCTTTACTAAAAGTGGACAATCTCAAGCCAAAGAAAGCTTTTTTCCCCTTAAATGATTCTTACCTGATTAGAAAAAATTTACTTTATTAAGAATTAATAAATTTCTAATTCTTAAAAAAAGTGATGCATGATTATTGATTCCTTATGATTCGTTTTTATCATTTGAAAATATATGTAAAACAATAACAAAATAAATTATCACTAAATAATCACCTTTTGAAGAGAATTTAAAAATAATACAATTTACTGTAAAAAGAAAATTTCTATAGAAGTAATAGTTCTTGATTTTAGACTGAAATGTTACATAAATAAATTGAGCTGTTTTTAAATTTTTAATATTGATTACAAAATTTAATATGGATTTCCATTTTATTTATTATTTTTGTATGAATGTTATCCTGAATGATTAAATCAGAAACCTTGTGTATATGAATAATTTTTTTCATGACATTAGATTTTTCATACTTCTAAAATTAATATTCGGATAAATTCAGCAAATTGAGATTATCATAATATATGTGAGCCCCTGACACACTTTTCTAAATAAATTAAGTAATCTTATTTCTCTTTTCTCGAAAGTAAAGAAAAATATGAAAATATTATGAATCTATAAATTAAAGCCAATCAAAGAATAAAATTTTAAGGATCCAACATTCTTTATTATCATTTTTTTTTAATTTCAAGACTTCAGTGTTGGTGATATTTCAAAATAAATTACAAAGATTTAGTTGACACAAAGCAATAAAAAATCTCATTGATTTAAAAGAATTAAATAAATTGTATTTTGTTCAGTATTTATTGAAGTTCAAAAGGCTAGCCACAATTCTATCAAAACATTTGATAAAGGTGAAAATCAAAAGCAATTATCTTAGAACACTCGGGTTAGGTATTTTGATACAACCTAGTGTAAAATATGACAATAATTCATGCTAACTATCAGGTTACTGAAGTATATTTCACAGCAGTTGGAATGCTTATAATTTATCTAAAGCAAGAAAAAAATTATCTTGTAATTCCTGATAAACATGTTGAAATTCAAAATATAATATATTATATAAAGCTAGTTATCTTTTAAAATTAAAAACATAAATGAAAGGAAAGTTCTATCAAACAAAAATTTAAAAATCATTAAACCATGAATTCTGGTATTACAAGTCTTTGAAGTTTACAGCTTTATTATTTTTTTTTAGTGTAAAATTTTCATGTATACTTTTTTTTTCTCTTTTTTAAATTTTTAAATTAGGTTCCAGTTGAATGACGGGCTCAATTTTTTATCTAATTTACTATTTCTTTATTGCTATCTAAAAATAGCTATTGGATAGGTTACTGAGGTATGTTGTGGGTCAATAATATAATCAGTCTTTTCACATTGAAATTACTGTTATGATATAAAAAGGTGGTTCAAACCTTAGTTTCTCATCAATTACGAAAGGGGTTAAGTTTAAAAAAAATTGGAATGAAATAAGATATTCTGGTAAAAAAAAAAAATAACATCCGCTTTACAAAAGTCTTATATATTTTCTTCAATTAGTTGATGTTTGATTTTTTCATCGTCACAGCATATTTAATTAGAAGATTGAAATAAATTAAACAGAATGTGTTATACAGATCACAATAAAATTTACTATAAAAATACAAACAATGAAATAGACGTACATACACAAATGATATTGTTTAATTAATTTTCTATACGCATATAATTATTTAAAGTATTTAAAATTGTTTAAATAAAACTTAAAATTTAAGTTCATTTAAAAGTAACAGCTCTTTTAAAAAGCTATTAAAATTAAAGCAGTATATTAGTACCTGATGCGATTTCCTTTATCACGCCATTACAATCCCTATTAAGATACCATAATTTAGAATATAAAAATTAAAAAGCCAGAAAATTATACATTAGTGTAATTATAAATTCAAATAGAATCTGAAGTAATAATAGATTTTTACCAATTTTGAATTAATTTCATATTTGTAAGTATGTTGCTCAAAACAATTAATGAATACTATAAGTCTTTTATAAAATTACAGTATACGCTGATTTTTTGCATGTAATGAAAGAAAAGAATCACAAATGGAAATTTTTCTATTTTTTTAAACTTCACAGTACGCAAATTTTGAGTTTGGCATCAAAGACGATACTTTAGCAGCAGCGAATGAGATTTGGTTTTCAACTTAATACAAGACAAAGAAAAAAGTATGATCGACATTCAGTAAGCATGTTGTTTCGAGGATTGCGATGAAGTCATTTAATAGAAGCAGAGAGCTGGTAGAGTTAACAACTCTACCAGCTCCCTGCTACAGTTGTTACTTAGAATTTTGCTTGACGCACTCAGTCAAGTAAAATTCTAAGTAACAGAGACCTTTGAAGTTTCACAAAATGTGATTTCAAAGATCTGGAGCCATTTTTCGGAGACTGGAAATACAAGCCGAAATTCATGGCAGAATCTCGGCCTGTATTTCGTGACGTGCTGCAATGCTCAAGGAATACAGTTAATTTAACGATAATGGCTCGGAGAAACTGATATATGAACACTTTCACTCGGCTACTGGTACTACAGTTTCGGCATAAACTGTCCGAAAACACTTACACTCTGCAGGGCTATAATCTCGACGACCGACGGTGTATGTCACGTCAACAGCAAGGCACCCTCGCGTCCACAGGAATGGGAAACATAGCATGTGAACTGCAGGAGAAATGAATGGCGTAATGTTTTCTCTGACGTGTCCCGTTTTTCTCTTTATCCCGATTATAGGCGTATTTCCATCTGGGGGGAAAGAGGCACTAAAATAATTCTGTGTTCATGCACGAAAGTGTCAAATTTGGGAATGGGGGAGTGATGGTCTATGCTGGCATCTCCACTGATCTTCATATCATTCGAAAAGGAGTTCTAACCATTTATCGATGTGAGGATGAGATCCTCAAACCTATTGTAGTCTTTTACGTTGAGGCAATTTTAGATGATTTCATATTAATGGATGACAAATGCAAGCTACATCGTGTTTACTTGGTGAACGGTTTTTTTGGGGGGAAGGAAGTATATGAATGATATGGCCAATGTATTCTCCAGACACGAATCCAATAGAGCACATTTGGAACATTCTAGGTGAAGGGAGTTGCTGAAAGCTTATCACCCCCACAAACTCTCCAAGAATTGGAAAGAGCTTATTTGGAGGAGTGGTATAGAATACCTCAATGATAAAGAAAAATTAGCCCAGTGCTAATAAAATTATAAAATCCTTCTAAAGTTTTATTTAGATCCTTGCGATTTATATCTTTAGTTTAGTTTATGAATTTTTGGTTATTTCTAGTTATAAAATTTAAGAAGTGATGTGACTACTTAATCTTGTGGTGTAGCATCTTTAGTAATCTTTAACTAATTTTGCTTCAAAGGTGCATTCAAAGGTGTTCAACGTTGTTGGACGTCCGGGGTAACAATACTTTGTACTAAAAATGGTTTTATTTTAAGAAAACATCTTTTTTTATCGTTTTTCTCATATGCAAAAACTGTGCTTTCTTCCTTTTGTAACCAAATGCTTAAAAAATGCATTTTTTTGGCCAAAATTTTTTTTCTCATATATTCTATTGCGTTTGTCAATAATGTATCAATCAAACAATTCTCCAGGTGTAAGATCAGCTCAAATCCTCAATATCCTTTCACTGTTTTGAACAGTGCTTTATAAATTGTTATAGTGATATAATGATTTATGACTTCTACTTTGGATTAAGATCTGGAACTGATATTTTCAATAAGCGTAATTATAATTATTAGCAAGAACTTTAAAAACAGTATCAAATTATCACATGTTATGTTAACAATATTTTTAGTTAAATATTTTTCATAAAAAGTTGTTCGCATTTAATATATTTGTAAATAGCTTTTGATAAAAATCCTTAAGGAAAGAAAAATTAGCCCAGTGCTTATAAAATGATAAAATCCTTCTAAAGCTTTATTTAGATCCTCGTTATTTTTTGCGATTTATATTTTTAGTTTAGTTTATGAATTTTTGGTTATTTCTAGTTATAAAATTTAAGAAGAGATGTGACTACACTTAATCTTGTGTGTGATGTAGCATCTTTAGAAATCTTTAACTAATTTTGATTACTTTATTTCCTTTCGTAGAAAGAATTTTCTTCTAATTAAAATTTAAGTTCAAAAATCAGAAATCATAAAAAAAATCCAAAAATTTCAAAAAGTAAAGTAAAATTAAATCCTTTAAAAGTTATAATTTCTAAGGGTATTTGTATTAGCTTTTTATTATTATGAACGATGCAAAAGTAAGAAAAACACATTTTTAAATAACAGGAAATTTTCTATTCGATTATCTAAATGCACTAAAAAGAAATATTTTATAAAAGTTTTATGAATTTTTCAGCCAAATTACACTTGAAAACTAGTTATATTAAACTTGTTGCAATTAAACATCAATTTGAAAATGTTCTGTAGCTTTATTTCATTATATTAAGAATAACGAAATAAAGCTGAGGAAATGAAACGCTTAATTCTATTCCTTTAGATTTGGATGACATAAAATACGAGTTCCTTAAAACTTTTTAATATCTTCGCGTGACCAATAACTATACACAGGTGTTATTTTTAGTGATGGTAATTCATAAAGTATTTAATTATATATAATCAAATTTTATGGAAAATAAAACTTATTTATTTTTAAAATAAATTTACTGCAGTCTTAACAGCCACAATAAAAATATAAGCTTCTATTTAATAAATCATTAAGATTTTCTACAGCTATGAATTATTTACCATTTACGTCTGAAAACTGGCTTATGAGAATTCAGTAAATAAAGATTACCAGTTACATATATTTTAACTCATCAGGAAAGAGTAAAACAGTTTTAAGAAATTTAATAAACAAATCACAAATATATTTTACAATCTTCTCTTGAATATCTTAAATATTTCAATAATTTCAATCCCATAAAATAAAACTTACATCTTAACATAAAGGTAATAGCTGAATAGTATAATCATTAATTAAAGAATTCTGGAATTAAAGTTCATTGTCCATGAATCTCTGGGACTTGCATCATCTGCTATATTCAGTGTCATAAAAATTGAATAGTTTGCAATTCTTTAATCGAAATACAGTTTTCATCAAAAATATTTTACAATAATGTAATAATATTTTTGAGCACAGAATGCATTAAGCAAATAATGATGAAAATAAATAATAACACAATTATTTGCGCTATCAAGAAGAAAGGAAAAAAAATTACTTTTATAGTTTTAGAATCTAGGGAAACTGAGAATTTGCTTGAAAGATATTTCCATAAAATTCAGATAAACTTTACTTTTATGAGGCTAAGAAAAAATTTTCATCTACTACATCAAAAACCTCAATAGACTTAATCATGGTCATCCATGTTTGCAAAAAGTATATTAGAAATTGCATTTCTCTGGACAATTTTTAGGAAGAATGCAAATTAGCATCTAAAATACAAAGATTTGAACATAATTTGTATTCTCTTAGCATGTGTATATGATAAAGCATTTTAATTTTTAAAGAGATTTTTTAATATAATCCTTTTTTAAATTAAATTTCAACCTTAATTAACAAGATTTTATTAAAGGATTCATTTTTCCAATTTGAAATATAATTTTTTCATTTTTTATTCACATGTTTAATAACATAAAATTAAATGATTCTTTCAAATACAATAAGCAGCAATATGTATAAATTATGTTAATATTAATTTATAAACGTATAAATTATGTCAATATACATGTTTCATGCATATATCGGAAATTTTAAACTTTTTCATAATAAACTGCTTATAATTATTTGGTGAATTAAAAACAGGCTATTATACTTTAGTAATGTATTGAATGTAATGAGTCACATTTCGAATCATGCGTTTCATTTACAATGAGTTAAAATTTGATTTTCATCCAGTTCAGACATTATTTTCTTTTTTAGGTAGAAAAGAATATTTTTCAATTAGCAATTCAAATGAAAGCGAAACTAAAGATTCTCTGACTAGCGGCTTCTGATGACTTCTAGACACTTTACCGAATACCCTCACAGGTGCATCTAGCATAGCAGAAGATTATGCGGTTTTACAGTTAAATCGATGACAACCCGCCGTGTCATGATCTCGCTTCGTTCCAATCCCTTGTAATTCGCTTCGCCATTTTGATTCCTGAAAGACAGATAACCTGTGACACCTCTTAACGGCGCAGTCCATTTCAAATCACGTCACTAAAAATTATCCTTACCGATAAAACTGACGGAACTAAGAGAACCATTTAAACTCGACACTATTAATCAAATGTTTAGTTCCAAAACTTCATATACGTCTTTCTTACAGTTCTGCTGCAGGTTTAATACTTTTATGACTGAGGCAGAGCAAAAGGAATTTTATAGTTTTTGGCGAAACCATTAGAATTTATCGAGATGAAATACCTTGCTTTTTATTGCAGCTAGTAGGTGAGGTTGAAAGGTTTGAGGGTCGGCAGCTTTAAGCAGATGGAATGTAGCATAAATCACCGGACTGAACTTATACAGGTGTGGTTGTTCCAATTTAACCGGTCAGTCCCAAATATATGTGATTTGTTTTGATCTTTATTTATCTTGATGTTTCTTTGAACTTGTAAGCTACCCAGTAAATGTGAATGGCCTCGTGTGTCAAATAGTTTTAGAACACTAAATCGGAAATTTTTCTTGATCAAAAAAGAAGCAAATTACTAATTCCAATATATTTAAAAAGTAATTCATTGACCATTGTTTCAAATTTCTAGCTTTTACTAATCCTTCTGAGATTTACCAATCTAATTATTAAGAATATTAAAATATAGATGACATTAAAAATAGCCATGTTAAAATATTGGATGATTGTTTTTAGTTCAATATTATTACTTAATTTTTTCTAAGAGATTTGACAAATTATACAAAATACGAAAACTTATTTTAATACAAATAGAAAATTTTATATATAAAATAGTACAGATTTTCAAAAATTAACGTCAAAGGATTTATAAACATACATCTTGAGCTTAATAAATTATATCATTGTATTTAAATTCTATATAAAACTTTAATTCATGTAGAATTCAAAGAAGAAATTACAGAGAAAATATAAAAACTCAAAATTATGTGCATTTATTTTCAAAAATATATAACAACAAATAAATAAAATACAAATAATCTATGAAAATGTTTTTATAAGAAATTAAATCTAAAATGTGGTTCAATATACTTTTTAATTCTCATTTTTTTATATTTTAACTAATTTATCTACATGAATTTAATAAATTTCAATGAAAAGTTCTAGAAAGAAATGTCTTTTTTGAATTTTTCAGTATTAAATTTCTTTATTATATTGAAAATGTAGAATGTGATATTCATTACGCAAATATACAGAATTTTTTAATGAAATTTAGATGTAGTAGAATACAATTTAATTAATATTAAACTGAATATCAAAAGAAATCATAATAAAACTAAAAACATTAATCGATTTAAAACTAGGTGTAAATTAAGTATTTAAAAAACAGAAGAAAATAAAATATTTTTAAAAGGAACATAGTAAGAAATATATATATATATATATATATATATATATATATATATATATATATATATATATATATATATATATATATATATATATATATATATATATATATATATATATATATATATATTTAAGGGAATACTATATTCAATAAGATTTAAACTGCGTTGTTTCAAAAAATTAACGCAAATGTGTGTGTGTGTGTGTGTGTGTGTGTGTGTGTGTGTGTGTGTGTGTGTGTGTGTGTGTGTGTGTGTGTGTGTGTGTGTGTGTGTGTGTGTGTGTGTGTGTGTGTGTGTGTGTGTGTGTGTGTGTGTGTGTGTGTGTGTGTGTGTGCTCAAATGAAAATTGAGATCACACACACATTTCAAATGATTTGAATTGAATCATCAAATGACATGAACATCTCAAATGATTTGAATTGAAATAGGAAATTAATGTTAAGTTTGATCACATTCAGAAAAGAAATACAGAATATAATGAGGTTGCTATTCACAAGATTTATTATTTTGGTTGAAAGTGATGTTGCTTTTCTCAAACAATTATGAGCATGAAAATTGTCTGAGAGCGGCTATTTACCTTTCTAAAAAAATTCAAAACAAATTTGACTATATTTAGCTTGTGTGTGTGTGTCCCTCAATGATCTTCTTTTACACATCAATTAGACCGAAAGCTACAACTTTAAGTGTATTTTGAACCATTATAAGCATCTAACCCCGAAGTAAGAATCGAAACCACGAATTATTGAACCGGAAGCCAGAGTACTAATCATACAGGATTCAGGTCCGGTAATCGAGTTTTCTCTAGAACGCATTTTTTTTTTGCTTTTTGTATATAACGTATTTCAATAGTAACGCTGTTAATTCATTTATGTTAATCTCATTCATATCCCTTACTTAACAATATTTTCAAATTTTATTCTAATTAACTTAATTTCAATGAGTTATCTCCATTTTCAATTACTTCTTAAGATAAAAATCAGGAAAATTCAATACTGCTTGTGTCTAAGCATTTGATTGGCAAAAATGTGAATAGCTTCACGGTGTCATTATTTTAAACTAAATTTTTAAACGGAAATCTCGGTTCCAATTTAAATACATTGAAACCATGGCAAAAACACTTCTTGAGAAGAATATTAATGAATCAAATATTGTCTTGAAAAATAATTAATCCACGCTGGAGAAATTATTAGTTTATGATTTCTCTAACGTGGAAAAATAATAAAGTAATGAAACACAGAGAAAAAGTAAAAAACAATGTTGGTACAAATTTATTCACAAATATATAAACATTTGTGAATGCATTTCTATACACATTATTTAATCGCAAGTATTTGAATATGTTAAAAATTAGATATTTTAAAAAGAAGAAAAATAAAAAAGAAAAAGAAAATGAAGAGAATATTTTACAAAATTTAAGTAATTCACTCTCTCTCTGAAAATTTATGAAAATAAAGAAAATACTTTGCCTTATATCTTTCCAGCAAAAATTTTGTCACGAGTGCTTATTTTAGAAATTAACGATAAATTTAATAAAAAAATATTTGAGCTTACTCTGTGTCAAAAAGCTCGAAATCAATTATAACTGGGATAAAAATTGCATGAACAATGTGTATTTGCATTTAATTAAAAATCTCATTGGATATCAATGAGATGACATTATATATGTGAATTATGAACATTATATATATATATATATATATATATATATATATATATATATATATATATATATATATATATATATATATATATATATATATATATATATATATATATATATATATATATATATATATATATATATATATATATATATATATATTCTTAACTTTAAAAATCAGCTTATGAAAATAAGTAGACTGTATTTTTTGCGCTGATATTTATTCCTTTTCCTACAAAAAGCAAATATTATTTACTGGAAAAAAGTTTTTTAATAACATGCACATGTAAACTAAATCTATCCTTAGACTCTTGAAACTAAGAATGAATAAAAACGTGAACTAACAGCATTAAGAAGTGAGTTTAATGTGCTAGCAGTATTACTTACAGACTTTTTTGTGTGATTTGCATTAGCTATCTGAACTTTATCTGCCATTAATAAAACCCAGCCTTATAAGCCAAAGGTGAACAAAAAACTTGGATGTTTGGATATTGTAATATATTTGATAAAGTTTCGAAATGAGGGAAGAAGGAAAAACTGTAAGGAAAATTGTCCATTTTAGACATATTTTTGGCAAAAAATTAGTAATCCATAAAATACATTCTATATATCTTTTAGTGAGATAGCTTTGCATTACCTGTTTTTGTGCAGCTAATGTCTTACACACCTTTACTCAACTATTGTAAACAATGTTAGGGGAAGGTTTATAAATAAATCTTTTAGTCAATAAGCCCATCCTAAAATCTATTTTCTCACCTAAAAACATGATGATATTCATGGAAGCATTTTTACGTGCAATAAAGGGATATGGCACGTCTCATTTTGGTTTTCCTTTTTCTACATTTTCTTAAAAAGTTTTCTCTTATATCTAATAAACTTTTTCATGTCCTTACAACAATTTATGACTTTTAAAACTAATGTAACAATTATTCTATTATATGCAAATTAATTTTATCGGAAAACTAGACTATCAGAAAGAACAAGCATTTTATTTTAATCTCATTAGCATTTTACTCCATGAAAAAGAGAAGAGAAGAAATATTCTATTAGAACTTTTTATTAAATCCTCCTCTTTAAATGCTATAAGAATTTGAAATAAACGAAACAAGCAGGAGCGTTAAATGAATTTATTCCCCATTTAATCTGTCATGCACCTCGACTCTATTTTAGTGAAAAAATCTTTACAGTTAGATATTTCAAAATACAAAATGAATTCGCCCTTCAAACAGAAGGTCGAAGCCACAGGCATCCACATAAAATCTACATTACAGTTAATACTCTCCTGATACACATAGCACTTCTTTTTCCCATCAATTTTAGAAGAGTGTTTGGGACACACACGCGAAACAATAGCTTCATAAACCACGCTCAAAAGATTACGACCTAATTCTGAAGGCAGATTTAAGGGTGGGGGGGAGACATGATCGCCGCACTCTTTTGCCCAATCTGAAAGACAACCTTGGAATTATTAGCACGGTTAAGTGATTTGCGAAAAATAAGATGCATTAAATCTCTTAACTTTTTTATGAGAATTGCTTTCCTGGTTGTCTCTTAATTATGAAACAGGTTGATACGAGCCTTAATATGTAGATGTTAGGCATTTTCATGTTTCCGGTGCTTGTAATAGCCTCTCTAAGGCTATCTGTCTAGAAAAATTATGTAAGAGAAAAACTGTTTTTGAATAAAGATCCATTTTCTTTTTATTTAAATTTTGCATCCGTTGTTTAACACGAATTCGCATTAATTTTTAGATTTTCAGTTTTCTTTGTTTTTTATTTCTTAACTGTAAATGACAGAAATTACATTTTAAAATGGTAATAAATTAATTTGATGGAAAGTGGTTATTAAACTTTTTTTGCTGCATATGGCAGAAAAATCTGCTTTTAAACTAATTGTTTTATTTGAATATATTATTTTGTAACCAGAATTCTTCCATATAATTATATAAAAAGCTTTTAAAATATAATCACATATATAATTACATATAAAACACAAATTTTTTAATACTCCTCATTCGTTCTATTTCATTTAATAAAATTAAAATTAACAATTATAAAAATCTCGCATCGAATTACTAATATTTTTATTAATTAATTTTAGAACTAAAATATTTTGAAAATTATAAACATTTATTCTTCAAGGATTTTTTAAATTATTTTAATGATAAATTTTTTAAACTTTTTTATAATCCTATAAACTTTAACATCTAAATTTAAAATTATATATTTAAATTCTTCGTCACGTGTATGCATACTGTATATTTCAATATTATAAATGAAATCAAAAAAAGAAAACTTTATCTTAAAATCACAGAAACTAAAATAAATTAATCTGTTGTTTAGTATCTTTCTTTGTTCTTTTATAATGCAGTTTTGAATTAAAGATTATTAAACATTAATAATGATCAATTATCAATGAATTCTTAAGTTTAGGAATTCAATAAAAATGCTCACACATGAATTTTAGTTATTGGTTTTACTTTTTTAAGTATGCTCCCAGTTTTTTTTATTATTATTATTTCAATTAAAATTTTATTTAAAAATTACACAAATAGATTGCTCAATTATTTTAGAAAAAATTAAATAGGTTTCTTAATTCAGTTTCAGTATTTTTTTCTGGATCACAAATCATTTTTACTTGTTGTGAAAAGATATTTAAAACAAAAATCTATAGAAAATAATATAATTAGCAAATTACCATATATAATCAAAAAAAACTGCAAGATAAATAAAATTTAGTATAAAAATACCACAAAATTTTATTTCTGAATTTTATAAGGACAAGTCATGGTATTTCAAATATATATATATATATATATATATATATATATATATATATATATATATATATATATATATATATATATATCTTACTATGTAAGTGTAAGAATTCACATTCTGTCTGTCAGGACAATATAAAGCTTTAGTATGAATTAATGTTTTAAATAAAATAGGTTTATATCTCCAATCCAAATGAAAATGATAATACTGTAAATTAATAACAGAAAATAGAAATGTCTATTTTCATGATTGTTTCGAGGAAAATGCGTGCATATATAATAAAAACATAAAAAATACATTTTTGAAATAATATGCAACAAATGCATATTAGAAAAAACAATTCACGTCATCGAATCAATGTCCAGTATAAAGGCATTGCAGGTAATTCTATACTTATTATAAGATACGTTCATTTTATCAACAGCTACAATAATATGCTAACAATCATTTGTGTATCCTTTAATTAAAACTTTAAATTGTAAATGTATCATTAATTTGCGTGTAATTTCATGAACTTCATCAATTGTTCTGCAAAAAGATTATCATACTTGATGTTTTGATCAATGTATAGATACACTAGATAGGTCCATTAGCACAGACAAATTAATTGATGATGTACTTTAGTGTTCATTACTTTCTTGCTATAATTCACGCTTACACGGGAATAAGAATGTTTGCGGTGCGTGGGTCCAGAAAATTGGTCACCTTTTGCCCCTTCAGCATGGTAGGCGGTACCGCTCGTGATTACCTGATGGCCATTGAGAAGATCAAGAATTTAACCCTTTGCTCTAAAACAGCCATCCGTAATATAAGAAGTGGAGGAGGGAACACTGATATGGAATTTCTGCTTATAATTAAAGCCACTACTGTTCCTTTCTCTATTGCAGTCTTTTTCCTGTGGTTGGGTAAATTGTTTTGATGATGATTTCTTAATGATGTAAGCGAAGGAAACAACTGTTTTTTAAGTTTCAGTGCGGGTGGCCTTTTGTGTGCAACGAGTCCATTTGAGCATCTATGGTAATGTGGGATGTTTCAAAAGCGGAATTGTAGATGACTCTCATTTGCATAGTATACATTATTTGAAGAAATATAGAAGGTTGAAACTATCATAATTGTTGCACGACTTATGACTGCTAATAGCCAGAAACAAAAAATATAGGTTACAAAAAGTATAGGCTTGAACTATAATTTTAACATTTGAATGACTATTTATTTTTCTGTTTGCATTCATAGCTCAACTAATGCAGTTTTAGTATGATTTCTACCTCTAATTAAATTGGCTTACATAAAAAAAGTGAAAACAATGTTGAAATGAATAATTAAATACCAGTTTTGTCCAATTTGTTTTATTTGTAGAAGCTACTTTTTTCTCCTTAATATATAACATCACACAAACTAAATTTATTTCTGAAAACATTTTAATCAAGACTTATGTTCGAAAAATATAATTTTTATATTTTTTATAGAATAATACACCAAACCTATATAAATTTTAATTAATAGGGACCCTTCAAACTAATATTTTTGTTATGTATTTTTCATGTTTTTATAATACATAATAAAAACTCCTTAAAAAAGAAAATGGACCATTATATATCATTTGTAAACTATAAAAATTATATTGAAAAGCCACTTTGTATTAAAAAGAAAATGTTTTACTGTATTTGTTTAATAAGAATTTTTAGAACAAAAAAATTAAAATTTACTGTAGAACAAAAAATATATGCTGAAATGAATATTTTGTAAATGCTATAGAAGCATTTATATGAATTTTTGAAATTTTAAATGCTTTCCTATTTATTAACATGAAATAAAGGGAATTATATTTCAAAAATAGCCAGTTGTTTTTATTATAAATTAAAGTATTGAATGACTAATTTTCATAAATCCCTTCGATATTTACTTGGAAAAAAGTGAAACTTTATAAACAATAATTTTCAGAAACTTAAATTTAATGGTAACTATTTTACATATTTCTAAAAGGAATCAAATAAATGTTAATATGCCTCACATATAGAATATTCAATACTATGAAATTTTGGTAAAATGTATGCTTTAATTACGCTGAAAATAATGCGGAACATGTGAAGCTAATGATTTACAGTACAAGTTAATCACGTGATTATAGCGCGAGATAAAAGGGAAAGAAAAAAGTCTGGCAAGTGTCCTATCACTTTCCCACTTAACAAATCCAGTATTCTAAGAAGTTCAAAATTACATATGGGATGCCTTACACGTGTGTGAACATAGAACTGCCGGAATGACAATATCAAAAATAATTCCTGAAAACTGAAGTTTTTTTCATTTTATTTTTTGAAATCGGATTATTGGCTTACGTACGGAAAGTTTATCTTGCATCGTATTGTTGCTGAAACTTTCGCAGTTGCACTAACTGTACGAAAAATTTGAAGCAAGATAGTTGTATGAACGAGATGCGAAATGTCTCGAAAAACGATCATTCTAGAAGAATGGTTATTAGCGTATGCGAAGGGAAGCTGCGTTTATTCAACAATTTTCTTCTACTGATGTTCTGAGCAAGGTTTAAGAACTTTTCCAACATCTTCGAAAACAATTTCACGATGTTTTGGCTGAAAAATGAATTGAAGACATACCGTCCTTAACGAAGACAATCATTAATATCAAATCATTGAATAAGAAGAATGCAATGTTGTCTTCAAGAAAGAATTAAATACACTGAAAGACACAATTTGATGTTAAGCAGTTCTGTTCTACATATAACACCACCAGGTGAAACTGGGAGGCATCAACGGCAGTTGTTTTGACTATTACTCTGGTCATAAAGTTTAAAATAAGGGTTTAAAGTACAATAAGCTACAATAGTGTAACTAGTACGTATCAGAGGATCATTGATGGCGCAATGGTGCATTGATGGAGTTCTGCAGCCTGTTATGGTACCTTATCGTCAGCAGCTGCAAAACAGTATTTTTCAACGAGACAATGTTACACTACTCATGTCATTTATCAGTAGATAAGCCTTGCAGTATATCCAATTCTTTGTGATATTTTCTGATCTTTTATCTTTAGAGAATATCTGAGACTTGATTGCATTAACATGGCTTCTGTTACACTGATATTAAAAATGTTAAAATTAAACTTATTTACTTCATACTAATAATTAAAATAAGCTTAAATTTCATTAAAAATTGAAATTTATTATATATATATATCCTCTTTTTTTCAGATTGTATACAAAAATATATTGTTATACATTTATTATAATTCTTCCTAATTAATACAAACACACTACTTAACTTACGTGCTATCAAAAATCTTAATTAAAATTATTAACAAACTAAAAAGAAAAAGTACAGCATTCTTAAACTTTTTACACAATAATCAAACTATGTAAAGTATCAAGACATTTAAGCATTACTAGGTATCCTGATTTGTCGTTTCGTCAACAATGAGCCGACGAGAAGTAAAAAAGCCTTGTCAACGTAATTGTTTATTATGATACTTGTTCTATACGATTTTAAAAATATGAGACTTGTTTTAATTGCAATTCTTAATTCAAATTATGTGTTATCTGTAACAAATTGGATGTATTTCAGAAACTCAATTTATGCTAACTCTGCATTGTGTAATAATTAAATAAATGTTTTTAAATTTTTATTGACTTTTCTGATACTATAAATTAGAAAATTTTAGAAACTGAATCAAGATATATATAAAACTTATACATTTAAGAATAAATATATAGTTATAAGGGTTCATTATTATATTTAATTGCTGTTATTAATAAATATGTAATGTTATAAATTCATTAGAGTATGAAGAATTTGCTGTAGGAATTATTTTGTCTAAGGCGATTGTTGTTGTTGTTGTCGTGTAACAGCTAGGCAGGCAATATAGTATGCGCTGCTCTAATTTTCCAACTGAACCATATTTAGGTGTGGAGTCCAACTTCCTCAATACACACATGCTATAGGTACCTGTTTATAGGGTAAGCAACCATTCACAACACATTCATATAAGGAAAGGACAAAGACAGGATACATAGAAAGGGAAAGAACATCCATGCCCGAACCGGGATTCGAACCCAGGACCTCCCTATCCGCAGTCAGACACGCTGACCACAATGACAAGTTGGGCGGCTGTCTAAGCCGATTATAAATTCAAAATAATCACTATCGTCACTTATCGATAACTTGTTTTTTAAAATAATGCTATAAAAATTTATAGAATTTTGGAAATTTTAATATATATTTGAGAACTAATTTAAGCAAAAAAAGAAGAATCAGAGTATTTTAATATGCTTTTTTGCTCAATGTTATGTATTATATTATGTATTATAAAACTCATATTGATATATTCGTTAAATAAAATAACTAACATATAAGGTAGTGCAGATAACCACTAAATAAAAATTCCAATAATGGAGATTCTGGCATCAAAATTCATGAAAAGAATGTTTTTTTCACCTTTTATTACCATCTCGCCATGTATAAATCTGTTCGAGAAAACATTACGAGGTGGATGTTCAAATGCCTGACAAAAAAAGGCTGTAATTATTCAATTGAACATCTGTGCGTAATCCATTTTTGGAAAACATCACATAGATATTAAGCCAAATTCAAATTTTACAATGAAGAAAACCTGGAAAATTTTGAAAAATCCACTTCCATATATTCATGCCGAAGCGCAAAATCTTTCTCCTGTGGTTTAACAGTTAATTGAACCACGAACATTCCAATTCGAAATGAGAAGACCTACCACTGTTACAAACTGAGAACTGAGACTCCTTAGGAAACTTCTTCTCTATTTGAAAAATTTTGAATTTTAATGAGAACTCAACATTTAACAGCAAAAAATTCAACAAAACATTTTCATTGAATAGCTGCTACGAAATAATAAAAACTAACCACCATTATAAGAAATTCCAATTTATTTTTTTATGTTTGCATCGAATTTAATAAAATGAAAATGGAACCAAATTTTAAAACTGGAAGTATTTGGATTTGGTGAAGCATATTTCTATGAAATTTATTTATTTTTTGACAAATGAAATTTAGTTTATAATGAGATTAATTACATACATAAAATGTATAAATAAATCTTAGTTAATCATTAGGACTAATAACTGTATTCTCAATTACTCAATGTTGAAGTTGTTCAAAAAAGCTGAAATGCACTGTTGTGTTCACTAGTTAAAAAGAAATATATAATTTGTATTGTAAAATGAAGAAAGAGTCTTGCTTATACGTCTTCATTTGAACATCATATCTGCAATCTAGAATGCTGAATTTGAGTCGTTGGTTCTTTATAATCTCTACTGAAAACCAGCAGATTAAACCATGTTTCCAGAGCAAGATTTACAGCTGGTAATTGAGCATAATGGTTTTTAAGGTTCAGAGTGAAAAATTCATCACTATATTCTGTCAGTGGAAGAGTGAGGTATTAATCCCATTGAAAAAGCAAACAATAGCCTTGCAAAACTTTGAAATGCTCTTTTAGCCGTTTTTCTTGAAGCTTAATGATTGTGTAGGTGGAAAAATTGTTCGCGGGATATTTTACTCTTAAAACTGAAACCTAATGGTTTAAAATTTCGAGTTTTCTCACCAGATTGAATGCCTGATATTTTACGAGCGAAATTTATTGCTTTTTTTCTATTTTCTAGCCGTTTCTCTTATTACTTTTAAGGAAAGGTCGTGGGGAATAAACGTTTCCTATTGCTGGGAAAAAAGGTTAAGTGAAGCGATCTCTTTATGGTGTAACCAAACACAAGCTAGATTAATTTGAATTTAAGATTAGTAACTTTTGAACTAAAAGGTAAGAAATATAAATCACTAAAAGAAATAAAATTTACAATAAATATAATTATCTGTAAAAATGAGGAATTTTTTTACATTATTTATATGTCAAATTTTTGCATACACAATAGGTATTTTACAAAAAAATCATTTTTAAGAAAAATATCCCATCCAGTCCGTCTTGACTATAACTTAGTGAAGAAAAAATAGATATTCCTCGGTATATATATATATATATATATATATATATATATATATATATATATATATATATATATATATATATATAAATTAGTAAGCACTGTAAGCCAAAAATAACTATCCAAAATTACATATATATAACAACATTGATCTCCAAATTACAACATAGATCTCCCGAACTACAAAGCTTCGAAATTCCTGTAATTCAATTTTAGTATTTATTTTACTCTGTAGGGAAAGAAAATCAGTAATAATATTACGTGCTGTTAGAATTGCGTTAATTAATATCGTGTCAAATTTCATTTATGCATTTTCTATGCTTGTTAATAGGCAAGCATAATATCATTAATCTTATAGATTAGAATTAGTATGTAATTTTCTTTGTAATTAAATTAATTCTGTTTTAATATTTTGTATGTTAGTAAGAATCTATATTTATTTATTGACAAACTTTTACGAACTAGCATTAAGGAATTACATTCAAAAATATTTGGGGTATTAATATCAAATCCCTAGAAGTAATTATTCAAGCCTAAGAGGAAGATAAATGAAAAAATTTGAGATCCATTATTTGAGAGGTAATATTATATATCAAAACACAGTTTTCCTTATATCTATGAAGATTAGTAAATAAATGTTAAGACATTTGAAAGCTTTGCACTTTCATTAATAGTTAACAGGGGTTAAATGGAATCGCAAATTAACTATAAAAGTGCAAACATTAAATTTAATATTAATATAAAATAACCAAATTTTCAAAAAAGAAATTATACTGTATGGTCCAAAACAATCATGAGTTATAGATGTTTAATAGAACTTTTATAGAAGTAATCCACAGACAAAAAAAATTAGAATACAGCATATAATAAAGGAAAAATACGTGATATCACTCTTCGACTGAGAAAGAGTTCCCTGATAATTTTCTCTCACCGCTAGAAGCATTTTACTCAGTTGATCCGTAATAAACATGCAGACCGACTGGTGTATTTTAGAGCCCTTCGGCTTCATCCGTTGATTGTGGCTTATTTTTTATTTGAAAATTTTTAAGAATACTTTTCTATAAGTAGATCATATTAAATGTGAAAGAGATTTCATACGTGAGAAAAGTTTGATTCAATCACATTTCATTGCAAACTGCGAGTTTTCTGCCCCCAAAGTATACGATCATTACCAATTAATCAAGATTTAGATTCTTTGAAATTTTATTCAGGATATGTGCATATAACGTTATGCACATATCAAAAATTATTCCTCTGAGATTGTATTTTAATGCATGGAATACGTACTAATGTAAGAAACGTAAAATATGACATTTTTACATTCATGTTAGTAAATTCAGTAAGAGCCGTAAAAGACAAAGTAAAACACAAAGCAGTACTCACAAAGACTGCTTGCGAACAACCGATAAGCCAGGTAGTTTCTGAGATAATCATTATCAATCTTCAGGGCATCATAGTCTGCCCTATATTAAAATTGCTTAGATCAGTAGTTTTTCACTTGAAACGCACGTGCAATGCTGAAACTGTTGCATCACTTTCTCTGTGACAGGTTATATACCATTTTCCCTGAATCACATGCCTTCCACGTCATTAAAGGGAATTTGGTATCAAACTGTAGTGATGTTCATTTTGTTTTAACTCTTATCTTATTCTTGTAAATAGGCAATTTTAATTTTTTAACCAAAACAACTTAGTATGTGTATTTTTAATGCATTTATTTATTATTACTTGCATTTTGTACATTTTTAACCAATAAAAAAACAACTAACAGTTTCAGAAATATTTATTTTTAAAAGAAAGCTACTTAATGTAGTTAATATACTTAAGAAATAAATTTTGTGCATAAAAGTTTCTAACACTATAGACATATATATATATAATTTGTATTTAATCACAATAAATATTAACTAAAACAAATTTGATAAACTTTTTTGTCTTACTAATTTTACTATCGTTCTATAGTCCCTCGTTGAACACAAGAACTTTCACAACTGGTATTTTCAAAGTAAAATGAATTATAATCTACAACAAGCAACTACCGCAGTTGATAAATTCAAACCCACAACCAATTGCGTTAAACATTCAGTTATCATCTTTTATTAATTCACATTGAAAATTATCATTTAGAAATAATAATTATTCAAAGTAGTTAATTTAGATTTAGGAATGTCTTCACTAATGACACTTTTTAAAATTTCGTATTTTTATATAATTCTTCCAATAATATTTTCGTAAATTAACGAATTCGCAGAAACCGAAATAAGAATTAAGGAAGCGAAATATTTACGGAAAAAAATTCGTCAAACTGTTTTATTTATCAAATTTTCCACATAACGTTGCTTTAATGCGAATGAATTTTAATAACAATTTGAATAAAATTTTACAAACATAGAAAGCAAAACTTAATGACATATATTTAGAAAAAAAAGTTAGGCAAAAATTTTAATATTCAAATAAGAATAGAATTTATATGCAACATTCATAAAAAGAAATATGCTCTAGATTACTATATAAATACCTTACAAATGAATAATAAAGATTTATAAATAGAAAGAATCTAAATAATTACACACAATATATATTTATTTTCACTGAATGGCCAAAATATATTACATCTTCCGAGAATAAGTTGATCTATTTTTAATCTACTCTTTTTTCATGGATTATTTTAACATTCATTTTTCTTTGCAAGTGCAACAAATTTCTAATTCCATTGCTGAAAAATAATGACCCATGCTGTCATAATGGCTATTATAATTTGGAGCAGATTACATAGAAGCGCTTAAACCTTTGAAATGGTCTCATTCTATAAATGGTCAATAGGATGGAGGCCTGAGGAGCATGACTGGTCAGAAGACTGCCAAGCAAGTGGATTAAACTTTGATTTTCTTTACAAAAATGCGAAATAGCAACTTTTATTATTTTACAAAAGGTGAACATATCCACGAGGAAGCATTGTAGTCATAAGCAAGTACACAAGCTTAGCAACATTTTTTTTAAGATTAGTGATCTTGTTCTAAACTATGCTTCTGTTTATCAAATGGGCTCATATATCCCAAGAAAGCATTCCCCACATTATAATTCCGTAGGCAGTACTCTGAAAAATTTTATCATTTGGCATCATAGAAATCGCGTTTTCTCACCTTACAATCTACAGAATAGAGTAGAAAGTCAGATTCATCAAACCTCTCTGCTTTTTTACATTCCCCAATTTCCTGTTCCAACAAAATAAGATTTTTCCTGATATTTTGTAATATTAAAGGCATTTTTGAGATCTCCTGCTTCTGTAATTAATCGTTTGCAGTGTCCATCTTGTAAAGCATTTGGATTTTTTTTGTGGTGCTTCAGTACGTAATTCGGTTTTTCAATTTCTTCTGTTGCTGGGGACCACACACATACATGCCATTGATATCACCTACATTTTTAGACAACACTAGTCTTGATAGCTTTAATTTTTTTCTCAATTGTTATTTTCTAAGAACCCAAGATATTGTTGATGTGAAAATCCTAAGTGTCAAATGACAGAGATGCCATAGATAAATACTGTCTTGCATTCTGCGATAAAATAAAATCAGATTTCAAATTACATTGTATTATTTCAAATAACTTTTAGTAAAAATTTTTGAACGTTATTTTAGAGCTTGAATGAGGATTTTGTAATAATGCTCAAATACGCTATCAAGAAAAATTAGACATGAATTAATATGGTTTGTCTGATCAAACTATTTTTTCTACACAATATTTCTCATTTTCTTATACACAACTTTAACACTTTCTCACGATATAGGAAGTCTTACACATTCCTAAGCTATTTTAATGAAACAAATCTATTAATTATTATGAATTAAATCTGCTTAAATTTTTGGAACAAAGAGAGATAATAACAAGCATTTGTTCCATTTCTAAGCTAGTCAAATCAAAATAATAATTAAATAATATAAGTAACAAAAAATAAAAATTATAATAATCAAAAAATATAAAAATTCAAATAAAAAAATAAAAATATATAGTCAAATTTTTAAAAAATAAATAAATCAATCAAAAAAATACAAATAAAACTAGTCAACAAATAAAAAAAATTCTAAACTAATCAAATAATATTTCAGTTCTATAGTTTAAGATAAATTATGAAAGAAACAAATTCATTCCTTTTTATGTAACTAGGAAAAGATTGCGAATATATTTCTTTTTCGGAAATCATTGAATAAATAAGGAGTATAAAAAAAATTAACTATAAATTTCTCCCTCTGAAACAAGAAATTCAAATTCTAAAACTTGTGTAGAGCGTAAAATAAATAGCAATGATTATTTACCCCACACAACACCAAATTACTCAACAAATATTGAAAGTTTTTGCTTCAATTAAAAATGTTTTTAGAACCATTCTTTCTATATGAACGGATTATTTAATTTACCTAACATAAAAAAACACACACACACATTGTTTTTAAGGACATATATTTGCATTTTCGATCTGCAACCAAAAATTATTGAAAATTAGGAATCATCTTGGCCTAGTGTTGAATAAATGGTGCTGTTGAATAAGTGGGATGTAATATTGCTTTTTGTATACAGATATATCATGATGAATGATCATTCTAAGATTTTTCAACTTTTTTCCCATATGCCTATTGCCTATGCATTCATAAGCAATATTATATTTACACAATATAATATTGCCTATGAAAAGCTTTCCCTTAAAACGGATATTCAAATACCTGCCTGCTTAGGCTATCTGCTTTATGGTGTTAAAGGATAAAAGGTGAGAAATTAAAGTGGCGTATTACTACGTTTATCTGAATGTAAATGTCCCGAGTTTAATCTCGACCGTTGTTAAACACCGTGTGATGTGTATGTGATATTTGTTTCTGCACACACCCACATATTTGTTAGAGGACGAGGGAATTTGAAAATTGTTTTGGTAATCTCTCTTGAGACACATGAATAAGAGAGAATCTATGAAATATCCTCTCAAAAGGCATTACGAGGAAGATATTTGAATGTCTTAAAACAGCCTTCGTAGCTATGTAATGTCTAAGATTGGTTTGTTTGTCGCTTAACGGTCATTTTTTATAACAAGGGATAATTACAAGGGATAATACACAAGGGATAATTAGACCGGGACCTACAGTTTAAAGTGGATTCCGAACCATTACAAACATCCATGCTCAAGGTAGGATTCAAACCCACGAACTGTTGAATCGAAGGCAAGAGCGCGTAATGTCTAAGAGGAAGACAGAAGTTGCATCATGTCATTTAGATGTTCTCCCACTTTTCGAAATAGAAGATTCTGCATTCGATATTGACCATCATCGAAGCAATGGAAGATGGATGTTGTGTTTGTGATTTGTGCCTACTCTTCTCATGAATTAGTTGGCTTGATTATTTTTCGGGTTATTTTTATGATAACACATTAATGCGGTCTTGTTTCCATAGAAAATTTTCTAGAATAAATATTATAAAAAATCTTATAATAGTTTATTTCTGTTAAATTATCTACTATTTGGTCTCAAAGGGAAAGACCACAACAAAGGGTGAATGTTGCACTTTTCTTTTTCTGCTTGCACATGCTTGCAAAATTTTCCGGACACTAGAAAGATAATGCGGAGGATGTTTGAATGGTTTAAATCAACTTTTGGCTTTTAGGCTGCCTTTTACATGATGTCAAGATAAGGAAAACTTTTGCACAATATAAGAAATTATCAAAAGGGAAAACACACCTTTACCAATTCTTTACTTGTAAATTATAGGAAAAGTATGCATTTCAGTGCACATGCTATTAACGCACTTTTTCCTTATCTTCGAGTTATATTGTATTAAATCATTATGAATTAAGATAGAATATTTATACAAATTTTACATTTCATAATTTTATTTCTAATTATTTTTTCATTTAAAAGTTACTCTACAAAGAACAGTAAATTTTGTATTTGTCATTATATTAATTAAAAATTAGTGATAAGTAAACATTATAGTATTTTAGATAAGCAATTCAGAAAAATCAATTCAATGCAATTTAGAATAAATAATAAATTAGAAATATAATAATTCTTTCCAAAAATTAAAAAAATGAAAAAAAAATTCCAAAAATTTACATTAGATATTAAAATGCAAAATTCAGTTTTAATTCAATGTAATTTGCTTCCTTTAAAAAGGAAATGTAGTTCTTTTATAAACCTACGAATCATTTTTCATATTTTTAACTTTTCGATGCCCTTTTTAAAATATCATTTATTCAAACAATGTTATAAAATATTAAACTTTGTAAGTTAATTTAATAAAAGAATTTTAACATTGTAAGCATAAGAAAAACATGCTGCGAATAATTATTAACGAAAATAAACAATTACTCAAATAAATTGCACAATTTTCCAAATAAGAGTCCACGCGTATAACCGTGTAATCATTGCTTTGTGTAATTATTTTTCCATCATCTATAGGCTAATTTATAACCAGTTTTTTTTAGGTTGCTGTTGAATTAGGTGCTATAACAAGTAACTAATTACTGATCGCTATGATGAAGGAAACAAAGATTGTCGACATAATGAAATGTCCTTCAAAATTACTCTTCAGAGCTTGCAATATCCTTTCTGACTGATGTATGCACCTGACAGCACTTTTTGATGAGAAACTTTTCAATTTAAGCATTGGGGTTAATTGAGGAAATATTATGACCCTAGTACTTTTAGAAAAGGGTGACCTAAAGCTTATTTGTAGATATTTTCTCCTCTGTTCCTTTGATTGATAACGTTATCAAAGCACAACACCAAAGGTGAACAGGATCTTGACTTGGGCGATCTTCCAATTATCTGTGGGCAAAAGCGCAGCAATAGGTGCAATACTTTTATGTTGAAAAAGGCGAGAAAATAAATGAAATAATAATTCTGATTTTTCCAAAAACAAACTTCGAGGAAGAATTCATCAATATCTTTTTTATAGCAAGTAGATCATGTTCCACATATGAAATTTCTTTGTAATTAATTTTCCCAAACAAGATTGTTCCACCGAGTCATATTTTTCAGTGCCACTTGAATAAATTTAGAGAATTGGTTATGGTATCTATCATATACATAACAAAAATAACTCTGACTTCACTTAATTCTATTTATTTATTTGCTTCTATGTCCAATTAGTCATCGTATTTATTTTTAAACCGTATAATTATCTATTTTCATTAGCACAAAATCTTTTATTCATTTATTTTAATGTTCTTGTAGTTTATGGAATAATAAGGTAAAATTATTTCATGATCCATCGCTAATTTTTATGGACTGAAAAATATTAACTTCGTAATGCTATTCTTTCTTTTGTATAGCATCAGCAAGTTAATTTGCTGATATTTCCTTAATCATACATATTTTTGATAGCAAAATAGTACCAAAATCTGTGACTTACAAAAACGCAAACAAATAACATTTTCGAAGTATAGAAGTTGAAGATAACGCGTCTACAATTTTAGAAAGTGTTAAATATCTAATGTGTTCCTTTTTGCGCACGTTATGGCTTCCTTATTCCCGTATAATTCATAAACCTAGATGAATTGATTTCATTTAGGAATTTTATACGCAAAATATAATTTTGACTATCGATTTATATATCAAATATTGTATCTAACTATAAATTTATGCTAAAAATCAACATTAGTTATCAATTTATATGCAAAAATTATATTCGAAATTTTATTTTTGCTTATAAATTTAACTTCCAAAGCAAAACCTAAGGCTTCGCATGTGTGACACTCAGAAAAATTTAATGTAAAACATGTTCAAAAGAAAACAATTCAAACAATTACAGAGTGTATTAACGCATTTTTATAACGATTTCGGGGTCGTTTAATTAATGTTTAAAATCTAAAGACATTTTTTTAAATGTTCGATCTGATAGCCTTTTTTCTGGAATATACGTCTGCATCGTGATTTCCATGATAGAAGAGCTTTTCGTAAAACTTCCAGGGTTATTGCTTTCCATTCCTCTTCTACTACTTTCCAGAGTTCGTCTATCGTGGTGGGTTTGCGTTTAGAAAGAGCTCTCAGACCAAAGACACAAACGTCAAGGGACTTCACAGGAATATGTTAAAAAGGTATATATGCAATACATTAGTCTCTTACATTACAATTAGTCTTCATTTTTTTCAAGGAATGCAGTGGTAGTTTTCGAAGTCTGACTTGTTGCTTTCTCTTGATGAAGTTTCACTCGTTAAAAGTCATTGGGGTAAAGAAGTGGAATTTCTTCTGTAAATATTGGATGTAAGACCTTCTCCTGATAGTAGGATAAGTTGATTTTAACATTTTTTTCTACTCTTTTTATTTTTAATTTCCCATTGTAGGAGAAACCTGCGATAATCATAAACCCCTTACTGAAATTTTCTTTACATTGACGGAACCAGGTTTGTACATTTTTGTCTCCTCTTTTTCTGTAGTAAATAGACCTTTTTTGTTGCAGTCATTTAGGTAAACTCATGCTTCATCAAGGGTCACAATGCATCTCCATTTATTTCCCGTTAAATGGTTTTCATACAGGATTCTAGAAAATGTTTTGCGTTGAGCCACATGTAAATGCAAAAGCTGTTGAACATTATGTTTTTTAGCTTTTTTAAGTAGTAAATCTTGGTTTGTTACTTTATTTATTGTTGCGACAGATGTGTCTAAAGACTTTGCAATTGTTTTCTGGGTTGGTGTATTTTCTCTTGTTATCAGCGATTTCACTTAGAAACATTTGAAACAGTATGTACCTTTTTCGGATATTTGTTTGGAGTCTTCTTTCCAAGTAGAAATAATGATTGTCGGTTTTTACCAGTCCGATTAATAATGTTGCTTATTTTGTACTTAGAAATTTTAATATCATGCATTTCACAACGTTTTTGAATCTCGGAATAATAACATTTCTCTTCGGAAAGCGCAAAAACATATCCTTCAATCCACAGCTTGTTTATATGCGACATTTTGAAAAGAAGAATAAATTTAAAAGTAGCAGATGATATTTTTCATATCAAATAATAAGCTGTTGCCAAACATTTTTATTCTAAAACAGTTACTTTTTTAAATTCTTTATCGAAATCGTTCTAAAATGTGTTAATACCCTCTGTATTTCAGATTAGTACTACAGTATTGATACGATTTTAATGAAGAAACAATTGTTGGTTTTTTTATGTGTTAATATAATAACAAAGTAGTTATTAGCAAGCAATGACCAATGCTAAGTTTTGAATGTTAATTTATCTACACATTTAACGTTATATCATTATAACATTTAACATTATAACGTTAATTTGCATAAATTTAGTTTTGATCTTTTCATATACTATCCTGAATTCGTAACAATATTATGAAGGCAAATATCTTTAAGAAATAAACATTCTTGTTTATTGTTTACATGACGCAATGTGGCTTTTCTCGAATTAATATAGAATAAAGTTTAGGAAAATATTCAGAACTCACATATTATCACCTAATCGATTATAAGTAACAATAAAAATACGCCATGTGAAAAAAATAAATATTAACTTAGTTTTACTGATAACTTCCAACATAATCGTTTCTATGTTTATGTAAAACTAAAATTTCATTTGACATGAGTTACAAGGACATAAAAAAAGATATTTAAAAAAACCTTAAAAAATCTATTATTTAATTAGAAACCTTTTCTTCGAATTGTAAACTCAAAATTCGTTCAAAGGATGTATAGCTTGAAATTGTTTTCTTATTTTTTCAGGCATTCATGAAATTAATTTAACACATTGGTATACATTAAAATTCATGTGTTTACTTCTTCATTTTCATAACTTATTCTATTCAAGGTTCCAAAATGAAACAAAATATTTTCGATTAATGCAAAAATTTTACTTATATTGTGTGAAGAAAAAAAAACAAGTTTTTATGGCTTAGATAGACCGTGTTAAATACACTTTACTATCTTAATTTTCTAACTTTCAACTTGACACTATTGCTTATAACAAAAATTAAAAAGAGTTATTCTTTTCAACAGCGTGATTTTAATTAAACGCATCAATTTTTCATACATCTAATTTTATTTACTCTCTAAAATCAAATGTTATCCTTATTTATTAAAATAAAATAATTATGTTATGTGTTTTCCTTGATTTTATTTAAACATAACAAATTTGAAATTTTCTTAAATATCTAACTTCTTTAATTTACTCGCATATGAATTGGGTGTACTTTTTTTAGTTTTTCAAATTGATAAAAAATTTTTATATCGTTTAAGCTTTTATTCGTCTCTATAATTACACAAATTATCATAACTTAATTCAAAATGTTTCTATCGACTGAATATCACAAATTAACATCCTTATTAATAAAAATATGAGATTTGATTGATTTAGTGTGCTTAGAAATTAGAGCCCCCTCCACATAAAATTTACAACAAAATTCAACGTTGAAATTATTATAATTTAATTAAATACTAATTTCAGCAAAGATTAAATAAAATAACGCAATAAAACTAAATAAAAAAATTCAATCAAATCCTGAGTGCCCCTATTCTTATCAAGAAAAGATAATTGCGTTACCTTAACTTTTTGTTTCTATTTATTGTTAATTTTTTTAACTGATGCTTCAAAATAATATAAATTATACTATAAAATAATAGTGCTATAAATAATATTATTTTCTCCATTTTTTTTAGATTAATCAAAGAATCTATTGTGTTTTGAATCCAACATTCATTTAATTCCCGAGGCACACAATCGTAACTCAAACTGATTATTATAAAAATGTTTTTTTTGTTTAAACTTTTTATTAGAATGATAAAATAATTGTGCTAAGTATCTTTGATAACGGTTGATAATTTCTTCGAATAAGCAGTTTTTTTGTAGAAAAAGCTTCTCCGAACACTGCCCGTTTCTTCTAAAACACTGTTGAATTAAAAATGTTTGCCTTCCGGTAAAGAATTTAGATGTAGTACATGATTTTTAAGTTCACTTCTAATTAGAGCTCAATTATATATCATGCATATTGGTTATGATAATTTCTATCAGTTTCAAACCTTTTTAATAAATAGAAGTATTATATTTCTATTACTTTGTTCTCTTAAATAGATGTAATAAGCCTTAACCATTATTATGTATAGTTTTTGAAATCACATTGATCTGTTTATTTAATGAGTTTTTTCAATTGAATTTATCTTGTTTTAATTACATATATGAATAAGGCAGTAAATAATAAGATATCTACTGCAAAAATTAACTCCATTTGAAAATAATATTTCATTAAAATTGCACAGCTTTCAAAAAAAGCAGTTTATATTTCTTATTCTTTCAATTTTATTCTAAATATTTTTCTTCATTTCTGTTATTTTTATTTATTCTTCTATATTTTTCTTTAATCGTAAATTTAAGTTTCTTAAATTTTATAAGTACTTATTTTTTCTGACATATTGAAAAGTCATAAAATATTATGAATTATTGTGGTAGAACATTTATCTAAATCAGAATCACAGCTTATTAGTTTTTTAAGTTTCTTTTTCACTACCACTTAATCTTACTTTACCCCTTCTGGATTTTAATACAACTTTTTTAATTAATTGTTTGATACATTATCTATAATTTCCGAGAGACTGAACACTAGGTTCACAGAACGTGTCATTTCAGCCAATTTTAAATTTTTTACAAAAATTACAAAAACCACTCGCATATTTAAATTATATCTTGTACTGACTTTTATTTCTTGAACGAAATAAATATATATTGAAATCAATTTTCTACAAGTTTTGAAGATTGAAATTCTTTATGTCTGTGTATTATCTATCTCTGAGAATATCCATCAAGAAGACTCAGTCGTAATGTAAATAAAATTTTTAATGAACTAGTTTTACCATTGCAATAATGAATAAGAACTTGACATTCTCTCAAATGAAATAAGCACGATAAAGCAACAATAGAGAGAACGAAACGCCGAATCTGAATTGTAATCAGAAATTGAATATTTGCGCAAAAGGAAAGTGGAATGAATGAAGAATATTGAAGTGATTTACTAAAATATTGAATAATAAAAACTATAAATCTGTGCCTCATGCTTTTATTTTCTACTTGCAGTGCTTCATTGTGATGCTTTCTAATTGAATTGGCTTTTTTTTTTTAATGTATTCGTATATCTGTAAAAATGACGCATTTATCTAGAGATAAGTGTATAAGAAACGCCCTCTAAAACTTAATGTTAAGAAATAAAAATGTTCTACTATGATTTGAAAAATGTTGGAAAAAAGTGGGTGTAAATATCGTTGATAAAATCAAGATTCATAATGGTTGATATTATGTCTCCAAATAAAAAAGATTGAACAGCAAAAAGATGTGTGAGATAATCTGGCACACAAAAACTACACAAATGCTATTATATATGGGTGCAATTATATGCTTCGTATGACATTCAACAGTCGGTCATAATTTGTTATTGGCAATACTTTTATGATAATTTTCCTAATAAATTAAACAACATCTCAAACTGCAATGAAAAAGGTAGTTTTAAATATTCCATTAATTACTACAAGATTTTAAATCACCAAATTTTATCGCTACAATGTAGCTGAGATCATTATTTCTATCAAATTTGGAAGCGCTTAGAAAACACAGGTGAATAAAATTCTCAAATAGTTTTTTATTTCCAAAAACACTACTAAAATATTAGAAACAAATTCAAAAAAATTAGAAAACTCAAAAGTACTCAAAACGCATAAGACTTATTTACAAAGCAAAATTTAAAAAAATAGATAAGTCAAAATTGTCATATTTTACACTTTTCCAAGTCAAAAAAGCTTAACACATTTAATAAATTAATAAATACTACGTATTTTTGAAATTTAATATATATATATATATATATATATATATATATATATATATATATATATATATATATATATATATATATATATATATATATATATAAATTAAATACAGGAAATCTAAATGAATTGGCAAAAGGAATGACAAATTTTTCATTATGATTTTAAATTATATTTTGATTTTACATCATAATCTGTGAGAATTGTCGCTTTCATTGTCCAAATAATCTGTTTTTATGAGACGCAATCTAACAACACTAAAGAGAAATATGAATCAGCTAACTTTTTTTATGTAGTGAAGCAATTCAAAAAAAATGTCTTGAATCAAAACACGATCGAGTTTCCTAATTTCATCACGGTTCTAAATATCAACTTAAAAATGCTTTGAAATATCAATGTATAAAAACCTTAACAAAAATGTAATTTGAAATGTTTTATATAATTGATTATACTTTTCTATTATGCACACTTATACACTGAAATGCCAGACAATCTAAGAAATTTTTAATTTTTGAGTTTGTGTGTGCTCAATAATAATGGAGGAAACAAATTGTTAGAATTGTTTTTTTTTATAAAAATTTCATTACTCACTTTATTGTAAAGAAAACGTGACATTTGATGACTGAAAACAACTTATGAAATGCAAAGGAAAACTTTATTCTAAATTCCTCGAAACTTTTCCGTTACAACAATATCTAGTCTCTAGAGAATTTCTAGAAATACGATTTAAAGTGCTTAAATCATGTTGAAAGTGAGAGGATGAGATGATAGGGATGCGCTGAGTATGCATTAATGGGTGTAATAAATATAGCGCATCACACAATTTAAAATTAGTGCAGAGTATCATCTAGGATCTATACTTAAAAATAAAACATAAACATGAATTTTTATATTTTATTCAAAAACCTGAAAAACAGATTTTATCGTTTAAGGAACATAATAGTAGGGATCTAACACTCGCGTGACTTAACGGATAAAATTTCTTCAACAATATATTGACGTCAGTTTTCACTAGTAATGTAAGCAACACAAAGTTATTTTAGCAGTTCGCATTCCTATACTATTCAAGTGGTAAGAGACAAACTTACGACTAAGACACTTTTCCTGGTCTTTGGTTATTCGTCTCTTAGTTTATTCATTAATAATTTTTAATCAAAGATCATTGTTTGGTTGTCATGAGTATTTATTATTGATATTTATTAATTCTGGTCTTCTTTACTATTTCTAGAAACACAATGCACTTTCCTGCCGAGACATTTATATTGATTACAAAAACCATATTAATAACTTGAATTACGTATTATGAACAATTTCTGAATGAGTTAAAATAATTTGTCGAAAATCAAGCTATGCATTCTTTGAGATAAAAAAATAAACATTTTAGTAGTATGTGCTGATAATCAGCAGTTACAGTATTTTGTAAAATCCACATCAAGAATATTTGTTGTCATAAAAGACAGAAATTCTTGAAACAAGATATTAAAACTAGAAAGTACCTAATGCTTGTATAATTTATGTCACGTACCATATGTAGTCTCTACATACCCCATATGAATCAAATGATTATTTATGTAGAACTTTCTTTATGAGATAAGCAAAATTTGAAAAGGTTATCACTACTGAACTTCTTCTTGTACATATTTATGTTGATGTACTGATATTACTTGAAATACAGAATTACTCTCACATTTTAAGCGTTTTCGAGGAATTCGGGAATAAGCAATTTGGATTATATACAAGTGTCCTTCATTACCAACAAGTCCAGAAGGGAGTTAGTTACATTGAAATTACATTTCAACCCAGTCATCTAAACTGTAGTATCGATGTTGTATGTGAGCAAACTATTCACACAAAAACACTAACTATACTAACTACAAAATTCCACAAATAATAGCGATATATGACATTTCTAAGAGATATTTTTCACAAAAATTTAAAAATATATTCTTTATAATTGAATATATACTCAAAATATAAAGCATTTTATTATAAATGTTAACAACTTGTTAACTTGGTTATACATTGTTAACTTGGAGCGAAAAGAAAAATATTTTCGATACAAATAAAATTTAGTTACATAATAAAATTAATAAAGCATAAAAAATATCAAATTTACAAATTTAACTTAATGGGACGTTTTATAATGATGTATAATAATTCTTTTCATTTATAAGTTGAAATTTTTATCCATTTTAAAATGATTTTTATTATTTTATAAGAATATACGATTCAGAAATCCCATCATTACAGCTAGATCCCATTCCATGTTGTGTTTCACTTATATCTAGAACTGATGCTATTTTAAAAAATAATTTTCTGGTAGAAAATAATTATTTGGATGTAGTCATATATCAAACAGTGTTAGCCCTGTTCAATAATGTGCATAGATTGAACTTCACCTCGACAAAAAGAAAAAGATTTCTGTTATATGGATTTAGTAAAGCTTGCGAATACACGTTGAGCATGATTTCAAGTAAAACTTTACAGTCAAAAAAGTTTACTATTTATTTCTTTTAAAAGTCACTGGATGTAAAATTGACAGCTTTTCCTGATATGAGTAACTAATGCCTTAAACAAAATGAAATGCTTAATTATTTCTCTCAGTATGCTTATGAATTTCTATTCTATTTAAAGAAGGATCGTTTTCTTTCTAAATGATGAATTGGCAATACTTTATATGATGACTGACAAACACATAATTGAACCTTTTGATATCCAAGGGCCAGGAGATATACAATTAAAAATGAAAACATAAGACAAAATATAAAATCTTTCATACTCCCAATTGATATTTGCTAATAATTGTATTTAGATTTGTAATTGAATAAATGGATCATATGATTATAGGAACATTGGCATATAATGGAAAAAGGTATCACAGATTTTAAACAATGAATAAACGTATGCACATATTTATGTTATTAAGAATGTGAGAAAAACATAAAGGAATGATGAGTGTCAAATCGATATCCTTGTTTACAAAAAGTCCTTGAAAAAATCTATCATTTGTCTTTGAAAAACAAATATATTTGTTTTCGTAGCTCTTGAAAATGCCCACAAGAACAAGTTTAAATCATGTTGGATATAATAAAAATATGCTATTTATATATTTCCATGACATAATTAAACCATAAGCTATTCTGTGGGAAAATTAGTTGCATTGTCACATGTACCTCGTCATAGTATAAAACATATATATATTACATGATTCTTAAACTAAAAATAAATCATATTTCTTATAAAAGTTTAAGTTCTTTTTTATTTCTCATCTTTTACCATGTACTTTAAATTCATTTTTACTAACTGTGTATTTTTTGCTTTTGATTTTATATAATATTGAGAAAAATAATTCTCTGCCCATTTCTATGAATAAAATACTATAATTATAAAGAAAGGTAATAAAAAAAATCTTTGATATAAAAAGACAACACAGCAATTATCTATATCTTTTAATCATCAAATTAACGACGCCAAACATTAAAAACACAAAAATTACAAGTATTATTGTAACTGAAAAACAGCAAAATCATATCCCTAAATTTATTTCTAGGAAAACAATCATCTTATAGTTAAAAGCTCTCTTCAGAGAAATGAAAATGATTTACAATTGCCTTCCCAAAACCATCCTAAAAACTAGTTTAGACGGACGATTTGAAATATCCCTTATGAGAGAGGTGTTAAATGTGTCATGATTTAACGTGTTTCCAATTGATTTGAGGTAGCAGTTCATGGCTTTGAACTTATAATTGTTAACCCAAGGAATTACTAAATAAGTGACACCTATACTTCGGATGTTTTACACTGATATTTTCCTCGTTTTGATTTTGATTGAGGATAAGATCGACAATTTTTATGCACTTAATTCGCTTGTCAAAACTTAAAAGTAGAAGGCTTTTAAAAAAACATTCGAATAAAAAATTAAATTCTCTTACATTTCACATTCTTAATGGTGAGTAATTACTAGCACAAAAGAAATAACCGTGTTCATTGATTGATTTAGAAGGACATTTAATTATGTTCATAGATTTGGATACATTTTAGACACTACGAGTAATTCAGGGATAAATTACACTGGTTAGGTATTACAATGGTAAGTATCCTACCATTGTAATTTTCCATAGAACTATTCGTGTTAAATATTGTAAAAATTACTAATATTTTATACATTGTAAGAATTTGATAAGGATATACTGATGTTATGTGAACTTATAATCATTTGTAATTGTGCAAATATCAATATTTATAATTATTCAATACACACCACTGTTATCCAACATATTTAATATATATATTTAAAATATGGTAAAGTCTACATTTGGTATAATTATATAAGAAAACTCCAAAATTGCTTAAGGGACCACTTAAGGGTATGAACCACTGCAAAAAAAAAACTCTTAAAAAATTACAATGAATTTTTTCAATGCAGCAATTTTCCAAATTTTCTTATAAACACGTGAATAGGATTCTTTTAAAGTTATGTGGTTGTTACACCGATTAAAATTTTACGAATTACTCTGTACAAATGCACATAAAATGTTATTCATTAAAACTGATTTGTGGTAAGGCTGATTTTCTTTTGAAGTCATACAGTATGTGTATATATTAGATTTAATAACATTTTCATAACATTTGAAACGCGGAATCATCTTTATTTTTATCCAAAAAAATAAGCCTCAATTTTTGCAATGAAATTTTTTTTTAAATGTGCTGAATTTCTATCATTATACTCATTTTATTTTCAAAACAAGTTTGAAATAAATAGAGTGTACTTATTACTATAATAAGTAATATTTTCAAAAGATTTTTAAAACAAGTTCGAAGTTTTTACTTATAATAGCTACATTATATTAATTAAATTAAGTAATTCAATATTTTGAGAAAAGACTTCATTATTTTAAATTCAAGCTTTAAATGTATGTCAATATGATTATCGGCTTAGAAACAACATATTTAAATAAAAACTAAATAACGAATAAATAACACCAATTGTTGAATAAAACGCAAAACAATAATTTGGTGAGATTTAAATTGACTGAAATAATATTTTTTCTGTTTTCGATGTTTTTCATGTCCAGATTAAATCCTCACAGTCTTAAATAATGCTATTTGAACTATACCATTTAACAAGAACTATAATTATTATCAAAAAATTTTACTTTTTACTAAACCATTTGTATTTCTAAGGTTGTTTGGTCTTAATAGCGTTGATTCTAGGATTGAAAAAAGGAATATGTATATTTTTTAATTTATTGACTTTTCAGAAATTTTATTAAGGAAATAGTTTTTTTCAAATGATTCACTAATATTTGAAAACCTATACTTTGGATAAAAGCATAAAACAGAAGTATTTTACATAATATTTAGTTGACTAATTTAAGTGGAATAATTTTGGGAGAGGATATTTAAGAAAATATTTATATGGAGTAAAATGATAATAATATTCATGAAATTAAGGGTATTTATGAAATATTTTCTATCCAAAAAGTTGTAGACCAATTTGTTAGATTTTTGTCACAAATTTTAAGTTTTTTTTCAAAAAATACTTCAGATTGTTAACGTGCTTAAAAATAAAAATGTAATATTTATTTCAAATTAAAATATTTTTTCAATTATTTAGATATTTATATCAAAATCGAATGTTGTAATTAGAGACTAGTTTCAATTTTAGATATACAATTTTAGAGGCACCCTTAGAAATAAACTTGTCAAAATATGCAAATTCCTTACAACAATATTATATACATATATTCAAATGCCTTACAACATCTCGCAATTGTTTGGCTGTCTGCTACACCATGTTAAATATTAAGGATATTTTTTCTAATGCCCGACTGCCCTTAGGATATACCTATTCAAAGCTGTAAGTGGCGAAATTGATGGCATCTTACACAGTGGGGAACCCAGTGGGTGAATCCCCATAAAGTGAATGGATAAAAGAAGACATGCACACAGAGAAAGGATCATCCATGCCCGAACCAGGATTCGAACCCGGAACCTACTGCTTGGAAGTTAGGGACGTTAACCTCTCCACCGTCGGTCGGCTCAATTGGGGAAAATGAACGCTAAATTTAATTGATGAAATTGAAGCTTGACTTTCTTCTCTAAAGTTCCATGTCACGATAATAGAAGACTTTGTCTACGAGTTTTGTTCGATAGGAACAAGAAGTAAGCAAAGCAAGAGGATACACATTTTGTAGCTTAAGAATAAGACATATTGATCTAAACTTCAGCTTCATCAGAATAGAATTTAGATCAAGAGAGCGATGGCTTTTACCAGCTTCTTCCTATTGCATCCAAAATAGTTCCCACAGTAAATAGACTGCATAAAAATATATCGCAACCCACAAATATTTTTAAGTACGAAATTTTATTCTTTATATGTAATCCCCTGATCCCTTAAACGTCATTTAACGAAATATTGTTCGATTTTTTTACTCACTACTAAAATTAAGATTTGTGTAAGGATGAATTATCGAACATTGAAGTTTTTATCATAATTGCAAAAGGAATGTGAATTCCAATGAAAATGAAACCAAGTAAAAATGGTGAATATTACAAATTATTCAAAACTGAAACTGTGAAACAGCGAATATAGCTTAAAAAGTGATTGATTTAATGTATTTCAATAATTTCTGCAAAGTAACTTTAAGAAATTTAGAAATATGCTAAGTTGATTTATAAACAAGACTATTGAAATTTACAATCCATATTTTATTTTACCATAATAAGTGTTGTCTTTTGTTTGAAGCTAAAATTTTGTGAAATACGATGTAAATTTGAAAGATAACTAACACAAAATCTTACAAATCAGTTAGATTTCATTTCTTTCGAAGCTTTGAAAAATGTATATAATAAACCAATATCTGCATTAACATAATTTGTGAATCATACACAAATTTGATAATAAAATAATCGGCACGAATACTGTAAGTTTAAGAGATCTTATCTAATTTCTTATATTCCCCGATTCAATAGTCACAAAGGTACACAAAGAGTAATATTAGCTCAACTCAAAAACATCAAGAAATGAAGAATAGTTCAAAAAAATCATATAATGGTTTGTAAATTTAAGGAAAAATTAATATAAAGTATCCTAGAAAAATATTATTTTTAAATTTCTGCAGTTAATCTCTCTATCAATTGGTGCGAGCAAGAATATTTCAACAAATCCAAGAAAATTATGCTTTAAATTATACCACCGATATTTAAAGAAACAGTATAAATTGTTCAACTTGGTTGTTTTAAAAAGTCAAAAACCAAATGTAAATTTCCAAATATAAATTTACTAAATGTAAATTTCAAATTTAATATCAATTTTAATTAACTATCAAATTTTTCTATTGAAAATCAATTCATAAATGAAAGAAATTTGAAATGAGTCCGGAATTTTTTGTATATGTATAATATATATATCAAAAATATATAATATCCCAACGCATCATCAACTATACAACAGTATTATTTCATGTAGAAAATGCATGTGTGAAATGAGTTAAAATAAAAATGAATACGAAAATGTTATTGCATTTCATTACATTTTACAAAATTATTCACATACTCAAAAGATGTAAAACAAACATTAATAGACATTAATTTTACAAAACAATTTTGTAAGGAAAGTGCTTAACACTTAACTTCGTTAAAAAAATAATTTTATTAAAAAATACCTTAGTTTATTTTAAAAATTTACTCTTTTGCTCTAATAAACAAATTCATGATTATTATAAGACTTAGTTTCTCTATGATACAAGGAAACAAAAATTGAGCTCAAGTAGAATCACTGGATGTTTTTTGATTACAGTATATGACGAACCTATTTGCTAATCTCAATATTGAAAACTACTTTTATACACTTGTTTCAAACTTTCTTTTTTGTTTAGATAAAGTAATTCTATTGTTGGTCCATCTCCAGAAATCAATGTTGCATACTCTTAGGCCAATGAGAAGTCTCGTTGGTGATGAATGTGAAAGTAGCACCATACAATGACTTAGGATTTCTATTTTTACTATTCCCGGCATAAATAGAAATCCTGTCTCTTTTTTATATATTGTCCATAAATAATTGTTTATCACATCAACAAGTAAAATAAAGACTGCTTATAATGTCAACAAGTGCATATAATTCAAGAGATAATTTCAGTATTTAATTTCCCAGCACTATATATTCTAGTCATGTTTATGTCTAACATATAATTATTATTGGTTTAGAAGAAATACTCAATCTGTATTTTGACTAAATCTTATTAACTAAATATAGAAAATAAGATACATTAGCATTTTTTGGCAAAAGGAATATCCTTAAGCAATTTTTTAGAGAAACCGTACAAGCATTTTTATGTTGGTACGCAGTTTTACATACGGCTCTGCATCATACCAACATTTAAAATATCACATACAAATCCTTACTTAAAATTGTGATTTTTGTTTGATAAAATTTTTTTAGAGAAACACAGAAATAAAGTAACACCCATGCCCGAACCGGGATTCGAACCCAGCACCCACAGCTCATGAGACAGGAGCGCTAACCACTCTGCCATCAGTCGGCTTGATAAAATTCAGTTAATGTAATATTTTAATTATTTTTAATAGACCTTATAGTGGTATTTTTAAATTTAAAAAAATTTATAAGATTACCACTCCCCTTTTATTTTTTAAGTGTTTGAAAAATTGCCTGAATTAAACTTTTGTGTATGATTCTCTTTTTGAATCAGAAGTTTATACTACAAAACAATTAAAGCAGGAAAACCAAAAGATTTTTTTATTTATTTAGGCACAAATTATTCACAAGTTTATTTTTATAGTTATAAGATTCTTTGTTTTAAAATAATTAATATATTTTACTCAAAAACAATCGAACAGTTTTGTAAGACGTTTTACTTTAAAAATTTTCTTGGTTTCGTCACACAGTGATAAACTCAAAATTCTTCTTTTCTTAGCATGAATAGCAAAATTGAACCTCTATTTTAGCTCAAGACGCTGTTTGGGAAACTCACCGTCTACAAATGCCAAGACAGCGTTCTACAAAGTGAAAGTTTCGGTCCCACCTGTTGTTGAACAACAGGGGGTTGATGTTGGGCTTCTGCATACAAGTCTGTTGGGGTGCGAGCTTGGAAGTTTCCCAGTTTTCTCCTTTAGCAACACATGAATATGACCCGCTATCTAAGATAAGTCCTTTCAGAAGATAATATACGCTATAGAAATATAATTGCATTACAACAACCTTAAACTGAAGCCACAGGAGGTGTAAAATACCGACTAAATCAATGAAATACTTCCAATAGTCAAAATGGCAGACAACTGTAACGTAAAGAATATCAATTTGAAAGCAACTACGAATTCCATTCTTGAAATATGAAGCTTAGATAATATGACAGATTGATTTTATGATACTAATATTTCATTTTATTAAAATAGCGCAATTTTTCACGCTTATAAAAAAATGAAGAAAATACTTTTCTCCTCTAAGAAACGAGAATAATTTGAGTCTTTTCCAAAACTCCGGAACAATTTTCAAATAAAAGTTAATTTATATTACATTTTCATACATGTATAGATTTACAAGTTTTTAATCAATTTATCAACAAATATTTTGTTATTGAAAACGTTTTGGATTTATGAGAAATATATTTAAACTTTAATCCTTTAAAAAGATTATTTCAAGCAAAGCTGATAATACTATTTGGAAGACTACCTTGAAAACTGGAACAAGAGCCCTTAATTTTAATGTGGGTTATTTGACGTAGAACATTAGAGGTTAATTTTGACTTATTTTCGTTAACTGTAAATTCGTCTAGGAATATTGAAGATATGTCAAATTTATTACAGGACTAGCATCCACTAAATCAAAAGCAATTTTCTATACACAGCTGTAATACCGGTTATAAGTTCTTTATAATATAATCGGAAACAACAGAAATTTGGATCGCTATAATGTGTCCAAATTCGATTATTTGTTCAGTCAATATAAAAGAACATTTTTATACTTTTTGAATTCAAAACATTAATAATTTTTGCAATAATTTTTCTTAAAACATTATCTATGAAGGAATTTTAATTAGATAAAACAGAAATATATAATTTTATGATTGGCTGTATATTTAATTTTAAGACTATCTAGATAGATAATTGTCAATTGAAAGAATGAATGTTCAACTAATGTCAGTTTAAATTGCTTGCATCTAACAGTTACAGTATTATTAAATATAAAATATAATTTTTACATATATTTATTATATACAAGAATCGCATAATTTATATTTGTTTATTTTATAAAATTTAATAAAAAAAACAAATGTATACAACCTTATTTAACTTTGTTTCAACTGCATCAGGCTGAAAGCCACTTTTGCACCATACTATTTTTATAGTTTTTTTGCATCAAAATGGATTTAGTTTAAAAACTTCATTACTATATTATTTTAAATTTTTTTCATCTAGCATACGATTTGTTTGTTTACATACAAATTTTTAATTTTAGTCTGAAAAAATTACACAGATTGTTACAGAAGAGGCTACGTTGGCCTGGTTGGTTGGGAAGTTCTCACTATCGGAAGGTAGTGAGTTCGAATCTCGGCTTAACCAAGCATCCATCGTTTTCGCTAAAGGTGACTGGTTCACGTTAAATATGTCGTAGTCGCAAGGTCCTCCAAGTGGAATGACACCTCTGGGACTGGCAGGCCAAGTATTGGGGGTCTTCTTCTTGTGGTTCTTCCTTCAAAATCACGAAGATTCCACATGGAGCCCTAACTCAGGGCTCCATGTGGAATCATACAAGGAAGCATGCTGGTGCAACAACACAACCAGATTATTCTACATTTCTACAACATATCTGTATAATTTTACAATTTCACAGCTATCGCATAGACATCTGGTACCAGAGTTATCCATTATATATAACTATAATTTAAAGTCATGTAAAGATTAACCAAGACTAATTACCAATTATTATTAGTAGTATTTAATAAATCTGTGAGTTAGCCTTTGCACAACTTTTTAGACAAAAAAAATATACTATCTTATACATTAATACAAAATAAAAAATATATACTATGGTATTTTACTAAACAAAATAATAGATACTTTAAAAAATAGCAAATTATATTTTTGGTATAATAAAAAAATGGTGAAATAGATTAGTGTTTTACTTTCATACACATTTATCCTACAAAGATTTAAAAATAACTAATTTTCCTCCTCCACTTTTCTTTATTCATTTATTTTCTTAAAATCCAATATAATACGAATCTAAGAAGACTTAGTTAAAAATTATATACTCTTAATACTAACACAAACAATACAATATAACAAACAACAATGCAATATCAATATTAAAATCTAAGCTATTTTATAAATATGTATTATAAAATGACAAATAAAAATACACCTTACTAAATTTTGTTCACATATAATGTAATATAAATAAAATTAAAGTCTATAACACACACACACAAATAATTAGATACATCATTATACTTAAAGTACTTTCTCTCTCATATGCTGCATTTTAAAATTTTATTTTGAAATAAGATACCACATTAAAAGATTACGAAGTTCATTGATCTCAATTAAGAACCAACTTATAGTCCACAATATAATTGTTTTATCATGAATCATTGTTTTTTGTAATTTCCAATCCAATAATATATTTTTTAAAAATAAACTGCTTAAAATAAAATACAAACACTATATAAGGCTAAGATTGTTCCACCGAAATTTTATCAAAGTGCAAAGTTTACTGATTTCCAAAGTACATTTTTTTCTATTACAAACTTATTAACCACACGGAAACAGGTGGCCACTAGAAACTGGTTGTTTTACTGCGTTATATAGGAGTTGAGAATCCCCCTGGATATATGTTTTGTATCGTTCCATGACTAACATCCATGGAACTTCGAACTTGAGTGAAGCTCCATATTTTATGACTAATTCCAGAAGGGGTGGAAGAGGCGTTATAAAAGCAGCAGAGGTCACTCAAGTCCTGTGAAATAGCATGCTTTTCAAATACTTTTTTATGCTCCTTAAGAACGACATTAAAAAAAACACCTGTTTCCATTTTGCTTAGTTTTTTTTTTATCTTCACAAAAGTTTGGATAGATGGTAGAATGTAGTGTTCTAAACATGTTTTTATTCCCTCGAATTTCGAAAAATGATTTATAACTCCTGTTTTTGTGAATAAAAATGAATTAAAAGCAATTAGAATTGGACTGTTTATGTTTTGAAATGAGAGTCATAATGTAATATTTTTGAATTTAATTTATATAATAAATGTGAACTCTTAATAATAAAAATTTGTTTAAAATGTTTCTAAAATTTAAAAAATTTTTTGCCTGTTTGTGATTCCAATTTTAATTGTGATCATCGATATAAATAAAGCTGTTTGTTATTATTTAGGGGAGTTTGTGTAATATACACAGTATTCATATAACTACTTTACAAATGGTGTAATAATATTAAATTAGAATTCAAAGCTACATTTCAGAAAAATTTTACATAAATATAAACAACCATCAATGAAACCGAATTTTCTGTTACACAAGAATAATAATCTGAGAAAAATGTTAACTTTCATAAAGAGAATTTCCATCTTTCTTTGAAAGAATTGATCCATTTAACTATGTTTTTTAACGAAATTAAATCTTGACACAATTTTGTCTTAAAAAAATTATATTTATTTATCTATCGATCTAAATTTCATGTGTATCATGTATAGAGGTAATAGATCTCTTTGATTTTCTTTGCCCATTTTTCTTAAAAAATCACAAGTTCAAAATTCTATACTACTAAGCATAATTAAAAAAAGAGCAACAAATTCTCAATTTATCAAGTAAGCGTTTTTTGAAGAAAAGTTTGTCTTCTTGCATAATTAATTATCAACGAAGCTCATATGAGAAAAAAATTTATTACATCAGTTTAATTTTAATTTCTTAACTACATTGAATTCCTACTTGCATTCCTATAAATGTGTAATTTTTTAGAATGCTTCTATCTTATACTTAGTGGGTAGTATAATTTGCTAAATCTGGAACGATAGAATAGAAATAAAAGAAATGATTGTAACTTGGGTCCATTTAATAAAAAATCAATTCTTAATTTACAAACGATGCTAATTGTTGGTAAAATGTGTGAATTCTGTTATTTAAAAACACTTGAGTTTATAATGTAAACAAATAGGTTTTTACACTGGAAGTAAAAGGCCGTGGTGGCCTGATTGGTTAAATCGTCGTTATCATTATCGGAAAGTAGTGAGTTCGAATCCTAGCATAATCGAAGATCCGTCGTTTTCGCTAAAGGCGGCTGGGGTACGTTAAAACTGGGCGTGGTCACAATGTCTTCTAAGTGAAATGATACCTCTGGGGTGGCAGGCCAAGTATTGGGGGTCTTTTGCTTGGTCCCTGCTTTAAAATCACGAATACTCCACCCGGCTGCTTCTATCAAAGTAGTAGAGCCTAACTCAGAGGGAAGCATGTGCAACACTGGAAGTAAGCATTTTAATAATAAAACAATCTTGTATGCTTAAGTGTTTTATCCTGTTTATTTTATATTACGCAATAATTTTTTTTTCTGAATTACTATATTTCTCTTAAAATTTTATCAATAATGTTAAGTAATTTTTATATATTCAAAATATTTATATTTAAAATCTTTTAAAAGTTATTTTTTATATTTGCTGTAAAATGTTAATAATCAAATTCCTTCTTCTTCTTCTTAGAGTTGGGTTTGTATGTCATTGGGCACCTCTGCTTTTATAAGCATTTTGTACTATTAACTCCAAACCCAATGTTTCCTAGTTCCAGTTGCTCTGGTCACCCACTTTATTAATAAAGTCCGATAACCCTTTAATGGAGTCTAGGTGCAACTCTCTAGTATGGATGATGCCTAAAGAAGTTAATCTAGGGAGGGCAAGGGCCTCTCATTCGTAAATGATATGCTTCGTCGTTTCCTCTTGCATATGACATTTCCTGCAGATAGGGTCTTGCTGTCCCATATTATGGAGGTGTTTACTGAAATAGTAGTGCCCAGTTATGAAGCCTACGATTAAATGTATCTTCTGCCTAGAGCATCTTAGAATTCACATTCCTTAATATCACAATCAACTTAATAAAAGTTAATAAGAAAATAATATGTATAATTATTATTATCGAATATTTCACTTCATTAAAACTCGACTGTAAATGGTACCAAAAGTTTTAATCATAGAATAAAAATTGAAAAAATTTTAAGTGCTTCTTTTCATAAAAATACAAGGAGGTACAAAAAAGTGTTTTTAAATCGTCTTAATTTTCCCGTGAATGGAATACTGTGAGTTTCAACTTATATATATGCTTCAACAAAAGGAAAGTTCCAAACATGCAAAATTCCCATTTAAAAATTAAAATGTAAAATTAAATCTCTATAGAGGATATATTATATTATTTCATTTTTATAATTAAAGCGGCACTCCTTTATGATATTATTTGGTATTCTCGAAATTTCAATCTAACCTTACTTTTCTTAAGAAGATATGGAAAGATTTCACAATGGCTCAAAATCAATAGGTACATTGAAAATATTGTTCTTCCATCAAGTCAAAAAAGAATCAAGAAATGGGACACGGTCATTGTTACCGAAAAGAATCAAAGCACAATTGAACGCATCGATTTCTTTCAAGTGAAGTGATTCACCGTGAAAGTGGCGATGATTACTTTGGAGTGGTGAAAATCCAAACCTGATTAGATTTGCACGAGATTATTACTTTAAATCTCCCTTTCGTGGTTCCCATTTGAATTGATATTCGTTACATTATGCACTACCTGCCTTCGAAAGCCTTTTACGCTTCCTCGTGAAAGCCATTAGGCCGTTATTTTCATGGTCACATCAATCATTGGAAGATCTTCAGTTCCAAGTACGATCGTGACATGAAAATATTGTTTCTTCTTTCCCCCTTATTTCTCCTTTATCTATTTGTAAGTTAAGAAAATGAGATCACCTCTTGGAAACAAGGGATGACCTTGAAGGTCGATTCGTTTCTTCATGTAGAGCAAAGCAAAACGGTAGGTCGTCCAGAATGTTGTCCACCTTGACCTTTCTTAGCTCATCCATATTGAACATATCGGAGATATTGAGGGAGTAATTGATTAGAAGTGGTGTAAGGATGCAGTTACGGTTGAAGTCAATTTTCAAGCTGTACAAGGAAAAAAGAAAGTGAATATAATCAATGTGAAAGTGAGTTGTAGATCATGTTACAGCTTCAATTAATAATCTCATTTATGATTTGTCCGATAAAGTTGACCTTTATCGACTAAGGTGTGATTACAATTCATCTGATTATTGAAAATCGTTTGTGAAAAACATCGACGTAATTATTTTAAATTAAATTTGTAATGAACATTTCGTGTAAGTCTGTGAAATAAATGAAGTAGAAAATAACCTTACATATTCCATTCTGTTTGAAAGAAAAAAGCATTTCGTAAATTTTCTTATGTTTGATTGTATACATATAAACATATAGTATAAAATAAAGTATAAGTATACAGCTTATAAAATTAAAAAAAAGCATTTGTCAACAATAAAACTTTCGTCAATAATTAAGTTTTCAATCTTTGAAAGTTATGTAATTCAAGAAATATAAAACTATTTTGTTTTCTAAATTGAAATTTCCAGATGTAATTCAGAGTAATTCTCAAATTATTTTAAAAACATTACTAGTGCTTCTAAATTCTGATTAAATATATTCCCTAATTATAGCAAAATGAACATTTCATACTACACAAGATATAATTTTATGCACATGAATTAAATTATTACCTCATTTTATAATGTACATAAAACTGTTCTTAATAATCATTTTAAAAGATATTTCTAAAACCAGAAATAAAGAAAAATCTAAGCTATTTTTTAAAACTTGTACATTTACAATATATATTCTTTGTAAATGTTCAAATCAAAAGATTCGTCATGTGTCTAGTAACAATCTACCCTGGTTTTCAAAAATTTAGTAATAAGCGGAAAAGTGATACATCTTAAAAAATGTGCAATCGAATTTTAAAAAGAACTTTGAAATGTTTATTATACATTTTGTAGCTTAAAAACAGGAGAAATTGTACTACATTTTTAATTTTCTCATATCAACATGAACAAAAAGCCTCTGAATTTTGAACATAGAAATTAAATATAAACAAATTTCTCAGTGTAAATATGACCACCGTCAACAATTATGCACTTCAAAAGGATGTCTTATATTACTTTATGATGTTATTAATAAACTGCCCCAGTAGAGATGCTCATTGAATACATAAAACAGTTTTATGTGACCCTAAAGGATTCAAGTAAGGAGTTGAGTATTAAAAATGTTTCCAGAGATCATCTAGGATTAAAGAATGGCCAGCATGTTCCGAAATTGAATTATATTAATATTGATGTTATTTCTTAAAAAGATATTCTTAATGAGGCGAGCAGTATGAGAGCGGCTGGAGAAAATCCGATCTTAAGCAACAGTAGCATAGAAATGTGGAATAAGATTTAATAAGTCTTCACTGAGCATTGAAAGTTCCAATTTGCAGCACATATAGGTCTTTTTGCTCACCTATGTATATATAAAGATACTCCTTCTCTTAGCAAAACAATACTTTAATATCTATGTATCCGTTTCTAGTATGTTGAACTGTTGTATTTCTCTTGAAAAGTGAATACGTCGAAAAATCCATCTTTAAAGAAATTGAAATTATGAGAAAAACAGAACAAACCTTAATTGATTCATTCTAAATGCCTAATTCAAACACTTCAAATGGGGTGTGAAAATTATTTATTTTAAGAATATAAATCAATAATTATTTATTTTAATTCTTATAATTTATTAATATTTGAATATTTACTCAATATTTTTAAAAATATGTATTATCTTATTTATCAACATTTAAATAAATAAGTATGTAACCCCTTTTTGGAACAATTATTTTAATTTTAAAAGGTAAAAAAATATATATATTTATTAAATAATTTTATGTCATTTATACTAAAAATAAAAAAATAATGTATGGACTTATTGAAAAATTTATTTAAAACAAAAAATATTAATACTTATTATAAAATAAAAAAATAATTAATATTAATTATTTTCATGACTATAAACAAAAATCAATTATTCCATTAAATTTATTCTAAGATTGCATAGCCTTAATCTTAATTAAATAATTTATTGAAAGTTCCCTTTTTATATTACCATTGTAAAACTACAATAAGCTACCTGTTATTTATCATATTTTATAGGATGTTTTAAAATGCCGGAAAATAGCGTCATGTTGGGAAATTAATATGAAACATGTGTTTCTCAGAAACACAAAAGCATCCAAATAAATAAGCGATCACAGCTAATTTTTAATGATTTACAATATGAAAACAAAATAAATATGTTAATTTTTTGAAGATTTAAATAACTCTCGACCTTATTAAAGTTGAAATTCTGTAAAAAAATTTTTGGAGTAACTTATATACTTAAAATTCCTCTTATCTATAATTAGTACTAAAAATGGTTCTAAGTTTCATTTTATCCTTTTAATCCTCCTAATGGTTCTTTTTACTCGACAGATTTGTTACTCTCTTAATATTTATATGAAATAACGCTTCTCTATAGCCTATTAAATTTTACACTTAAGCAATTCGGGCATGTCCTATTTTTCATTATTTTAATAAGGTTCCTGTGAAAAATAGGAAATATACCTTTATATGGAATCTTTTTTAAGAAATCATGTAACTCATATTATTTTTATAATAAAAAAGGAACTTGTGCTTAAAATTTTATTGCAAAAAGGGATTAACTTCATAAATTACAATGCATCTTTAAATAAGTTTCAAATGTAAAAAAGTAATATTTTTCCAGACAAACTTAAAGACGGCAAAAATTCTCCTTAAAGGTAATGGGTAAAAGTGTTTTCAGGTGGAGATTTTTACTGAGATAATAAATTGTATAACACAATTAGGAAGTCAAAATACGCAAATTTAATTTTTTTAATCTAAGCAAAAATACTGAGTTTTCTTTATAAAAAAAATAATAGAACTTCATCGTTTACATTTTTAATGAAATTAAGAATTATTTTTAGTTAAAAAATTTAAATTGAAAAAATGCAAAAGAAGCTCGAACTATTTTCAAAAGAAAACAAAATTGCTGAGACTGAACATTATTTTATAAGATGCATTAATATGCATAATAATGTATTCCTTAAAAATTCTTTCTTGAAAACTATATGCATCTACTTACACAGAAACATTAGTCATTATCAATACAGTACTGATTCCTTGCATGAAAATAATTGTTTCAATATTACGTATGCATTGAAATCGCTGTAACTTTATCCATAAAAAACATTTTCTTTGCTACTTCCTCTTATCGCTTTTTATTATGGTTTATTATTATATATATATAACTATTATTATTTATGAAATTGCATTATTAAAGCAAAATGTTTCTTCCATAAATTCATTATGTCAATATATATTTTTGCGGGTTAATGTTTGAATTTGAGAGAAAAGCACAAAAATAAAATTCATGGGCACACACAAACTATGCCTTTCATAACTATTCTTCTGCATAAACTATACCTTACTTATAAATATCATATAACCGACTTCAGTATTATTAGCACAAACTTGGAGTTTATAACATTAAAGTAGATAGTTTATATCAAATAATAAGTTATTTATTTTAATTTTAGGAATTCTAATATAAGTGAAAAAGTAAAAGATTGTGTTATTAAATCTCACACATAATATATACACTCTTAAAACTAATAAGTGAATTCTCCCCTCAAACGGAGTGAAATTTGGTTTTTTTACTTTATAAAACTCTCAACCAATCTTAAAGATCAAAGTGAATTCTCTCTCTCTCTCTCTCTCTCTCTCTCATGAAATAAAATATTTATCTCTCAATTAAATACTAAAAGAGATTAATTTAATTTTGTAAATGAGAGTAAGAATCTTACATTAAACTCTTTTAGAATTCATAAGATTGTGAATAAAAGAATTTGACACTCATTGAATTCTAAAATATATTTCAATTTTAAGAGTGTAAGGGAAGATATATTTTCCCTGAAATTAATAGAAAAAGCATAAACTTATTAATTCTTGTTAATAGAATTTACACTTTTAAAGAGATTTAATTCACTTGTAAAAAAGATCAAAGTGAATTGTAGACAATTCAATGTTTCTTTCTTAAATTTGAAAAAAAATTTAAAATGTTAACTACCATATATAAAAAATATGAATTGTATATTTACATAATATTTATAAGTTTATAATGTAAAACACTAATATTAAATTACTAATCTATTTATTTCATAATAAATAAAAGCAAATAAGCTAGGTAAACTTAGCAATATTTACAAAATAAATTAATATTACACAATTTAATTCACCCTTTTTATTTAATTTGCAACAGAAATATTTCACTAGAATGGAAATTTCTTCAGGAGTATATAATGGAAAATAATAGCACATTACCATTACAGAAACATTTATACCTAGCAAATTTAAACACTTTTGGAAAATATACTGTTAAGTAAATGGTTATCATGAATTACATTTTATGATCATAAATTAATTCCTCCCAAATCAAAACACAGTTCAAGTGTATCTGTCAACTGAAAAAACCGTTCGTCAATTCGTAATTACATGTTTAGTGTTGGCAATTTCATCCGGCCTCGACTCTTACGCCCTCTACCGACGACCTGTGACCTTCTTTTTCTGCCATTAACCTGATTCACAATTCTCTCGTAGAATATAGTTTTAATTAACCAATTTGCAAAATCAGCTCAATGAAGGAAATAAATGTATAACAAGTACCACAATAAAAAACAACATACCTCATCTATTCAGGTTTGCTTCCACCTTTAAATAAGGGAAAGTAACAATACCCAATTATATTGCTCGATAGAGCAATTTGCATAATCACACAAAAACCGCGTTCGTTAATGGGAAATTGCTTAATTCCATAATATTTTCGGAAAATAAGCAGCAAGATGCTGCTCGGTTAGATACGAAAAATACACTTTTTTATAATTCTTTTGATAAAAGGAAATAATTCCTCCCTTCCTAATTCCAGAATAAATAACAAGCTTTTGTGAGAAAGAATTATTTTAAATTCGATTATCCAATTAAATAAATTAAAAGAAAATGATTTTTGGAAGGATTTCTTTTAACTTTTAAAATACTGTGAGTGAAATATATCTGTTATGAATGAAGAAATTTGTTGTTATATACATTATTTTAACACACACATATACACTCATTATTCAGTTGTGAAATTCATTTTATAACCTTGTCTTGTACTTTGCAAAAACTTTGCTGTTCAAAAATTTTTATGCAACCATTTTGAGACAGTTTGCTCCTTATGGATTTCGTTAAATTTAAATTCTTCCTCGATTTTATTTTGATAAATTCAAGAAAGAATTTTAATCTAAATTAATTAAAATATTTTTCGATTCTCCACTATATTTCTTAACTAAGAGAAATTTAAACGAGCAAATGAAAATTTTTATTTTTAAGTTATACTTTACTCATAATTTGAACAAATAAATATAAAAGAACATTTAAAAATAACTTCCCCATTATTTTAATAACACACGTGGTACTGGTGTAGTTTTTATTAAAATTTCAGTAAGTTATTGTTGGTCAGCACTTATGACCATTTTCTGTGAAATAAGCTGTTTACGTTATTCATAACTAAAAAAGTTGAGAAATATTAGTTCATGTACTCTTATTTTTCTATTGTTTTAAAAAATAAATAGTCTGCCTACATGTGTCGAAATAAATTCTTCAACGGAACTTAAGGACTAGCTTAACAGTATATGATGTTATTTTAAGATTTTAAGCACTTAAACATAGTTTGGAAAATAGAACTGCTGAAAGAACTTTCCTTACGCATTTAACAATATTCATATAGAAGCAACTAAAACACCTGAGCAATTAAATCACATCCTAAGGACCTAACCTGAAAGATGTGTCTGCTGAAAACACAATACATCTGTCAGGTTAGGTATGGTTAGGTCAAGTAAGTTTCCTCAATAGTAAATCAAGCAGCTAACATTCACTCCAATTAAGTTAATTTTAACTACTTTGTAACTATGAGCCCCGATGTGCATATATTTCCTCTCGCATGCTTGAAAATTTTGCTTAGTATTGTAATCTGCTTAGTACTGAAATTGTAATGTTTACGATGCGTCATATTAGAAACCCAGAATATAATCCGTTGTTTCCAGTGCTTATATTTTTACTTTCGCCTCCTTAACCTTAAAGAAATTTCCTTTTTGAAGGTGCTTACTAGTGTGTGTGGATCCATGAAAGTTCTTGACTCAGGAATGGTTGATGAAAATATAGAACAAGTAAGCATTCAGATTTAAACGAATATTCAAACCTCTCCTCTAAAAGAACTGTAACTCACTAAGAAATCCGTGGATTCAAGAATGTTTCTCCTTTTTAGAGATGCAAAATAATACTGAAATGAAGTTATACTAATTGTAATCATAAGAAATTTGCTATCAGCATTATTGTTCATTTAATTTTTAGTTCGTTAACAAAAACTCGAGGCATATATACCTGTTTCTGCTTAAAGATTAAAAAATTGCCACAGTGTTTTAATCTAATGGAGGAGTTTATAATCTAATGGGTTTATTCTTACAAATAAATTTCGTTTCACAACAAAATTTACAAGTTTATGATAATCTTAAAATTTATCTGAGAATAAATGTACATTGATAAAAAAACTAGAATAAAAAAAAGAAAAGTGTAAATATTTGTCATGATGTTGAGATGTATGACAACAAAATTCAAAATAATTTTATGATAAATACTGTAAGACTATATTCTAAGCCTTATCCTAACCAAAATTTTACAAGATTTGAGAAAATCTCATTCATAAAAGATTTGAACTTTTTTTTACTTTGTTTTTATGAACTTTTAATTGGCTAACTTATCTATAAAGATTTTATGAATTTTTTTAATGCTGCATCCGCAGGTCTGTTGTAATATTTTGATAAATTGATTAATTTTATCAAAGTTGCAAATATGTGTATGAAAAATGTTATTTTTCACATATCTCAATTTTATTCCGTGTTAGTTACAACACTGTCTTTAGAAATTAATTAGGATTTTTTAAATCAGTCAAGGAAGCTTGCAAAGATATCTTACGCGTGACCTTGAGTTGAACAGCACTAATTAATTGTGCACTGCTCAATCTCTCACTGCATATTTCCATCACTAATTGAATAGATAAATTCTGAGCGTTGACGTATGCACATTAAGTGATTTTTTAGTCCTTGTGTATTGATTTCTAAATCAAGAGAAAAAGTACCAGCCTTTGAATGAAACTGAAGTTTTACAGTAAAAATCAAGATGAGAGAAAAATCTTTTTAAGAAAAATTATTTCCTACATTAATGAATATAATATTAATGTACACACATTTTAGAATAAAATTACGCAATTTAAACAAAATTGGAAGCAAATCCGAATTAATACATATACATGTCAGAAAGAGTTTTACATAATTCTCTCCATAAATCTAAAGAAAAATTTAAATAAAATTATAGATGTAAAAAAAAATATTTGCCTTAATATTTCAGATAAACTGAAATATTAAATTACAATAAGTGGAGAAATTTAATTCTTAGGTTAAATGCATATCAAATAAAACAAATATTGGCAGCTATTATAGACTTAAATTATTTGTCATAAATATGAGCATAATAGTGCTTGCGTATGTATATATATATATATATATATATATATATATATATATATATATATATATATATATAGTTTTTTTTTTAATTATCTTCTAGATTTTTCCGAATTTAAAAATTTAGTGTCTTTATATATAATCGCGAAAGTTCTCTGTAGTTAGAGGCAGGACAGAGTAGAAGAGTTCTTCAATGTGAAAGGTCACGGGTACGATTCAAAGCACTGTCGAAGAATGAAATGCAATTTCATTTTTACATGTACACTTGTAAGATCGAATGTGTAAAAGTCTCCCTATTTCCTCCCTTGGAAAGCGGAATTATGGCTCACTATGAAAAGTTCTCTCGAAAGACAAAAACACGCGGTTGACAACTCCTCAAAAACCTATCAGATGTTAGACTGTCCATCATCGTTCCAAGATATTTAGGAAGAAAGAGTAAAGAAAATTCCAATTAGTTTGCTTGTTAAATTAAATTAAACTTCTAAAATAAAACAAAAATTAGAAAAACACTTCTAAATTACATTGAGAAAAAAAAGCGTTTTTAAATAAAATTATTTAACATTTACATTAAATTATGTTTGTACAGTCTATATTAGCATTCTATTAACACAGATGATCAATAATGAATTTTTGTAAATTGTCAAAATTCATAATTAACCATTTACAGAGAATAAGATTATAAAGACAATGATGAGTAAATTATCGCTACATATTTCAGTGATAATTTAAATCTTAGTTAAAAGTCAAAATTAAGTAAAAATAATTAGAATCCCAGAAACATGAATTATTAATAAATCAACTCAATTCAAAAGTCAACAATACATCAAGATGTAAAGAGCAATAAATTTTTAAAAATTCCTTTAGCCAGTTTTGCAGAATTAAAATATCATGCATTTTAATTATTTCCTTATCATAAATTACATAATTAAAAGTAGAAATTTCTAAGTGAATTCTCTATTCCCTACTGTGCGACTAATTTAAATTTTATTTAGTTTTCTTAACATATATACTATCCAAACTCAGTTAATTATTTTAAAATTTAAATTTCAGAATAACTTTATTTCTTGAATAAAAATTAAGTTGACCAGAGTTAACTTATTAACGCTTGTATAATAAATAATAAAACTCATCTTTGAATTATGAAACTTTTTAATTAACCTTAAAATATGATAAGCTAATATAATTATATATTTTCTTTTATTTATTTATAATTATTGACTTAAGTCATTCATTCTTACAGAATTGTTTGTACTATTTTATTTTTGAATTTAAAAAGAGTTAGTATTAGAGTATTTTTTCCGATTTTGTTTGAAAATACAACAGGAAACAGTAATAAACCTAGAAAATTAAAAAAATAATTTATTATTAATAAAAATATCCCCAAACCCTTACAGTTTTCTAGATCATAAGCCTCTAAAATTTTACATATGCTTACGAAACACAATATTTTTAAATAGTAATTAATTGAATATTAATTAAATGAATTATTTATGAGTTTCCAACATCAAACATATTTGTGTTAAAATCGCTGCATTCCAAATCTAGAGAAATTATTCATAAGCGATATGCTACTGCCATCTAGTAACGAATATAGAAAGTAATTGCTCACCCAACAAATATATCATTATTTAAAACGATACTTGCTCTATCACATACTATTTTCTTTCATCTTCTCTAAAAAATTTTATTACTTACTAAGCAAAGAATAAAAATTTTAAAGTGGAAAACATATTGTGTTTAAATGAAAATTAAATTTTTCCCCTATTTAAATTAGCAGAAAAAATTAATTTTTAAAAAAATGCCTCTTCTGAAATGCTGATAGTCTTTACAAGTCATTAAATATGTGTATCTACCAAGAATGACATTTTTTGTAATCTTACAAACAAATGAAAAGAGTTTTATAATGATATGCTTAGTCACTAGATGTTGTCTTCTTTAAATGCCTTTTTTAAGATTTCCAGGTTGTGCCTTAAAATTTCTTTTTTATATTCAATTAAAAATAGTATACCACTGGATTTAATAATAGTATAAATTATGAGTTTTCTCTTTGGTTTTTAAGATATTAACTAGAATATTTATATGATATTTACCTGTATTATTTTATAAATTTTCATTATTATATAATTGAATAATTATATAACAAAATTTTAATACGTTTGAACGACAAATAAGACATATTTTTCAAACATAAGCATTATAATGCATCTGCTATGCATAAATAAATGAATTATATATTTGAATCTAAAAGTTTTTAATGTATTCATAGAGTTGGTTCATGTTTTTTTCATTTCTCCTTACATATTTTACTCATATTACTCAAATTCATTCAATTCATTAAAACTTCACGTATAATTTTTACAATTTTGACTTAATATTATTCTGTTTACACGATATAATGATTTAATAATAAATATGTATATAAATTCAATTTTAAGAAAAAATAAGTGTGGGAGGTTTGAATAACTTTTTTAAAAATTGATAAAAATGACATATTTTACTCTTTTTTCACAACAATGTACGAATTACAATATCGAAATTAACCATTTTTATACGAAAAAATAAAAAATATATAAAGTAAGTGACTAATTATAAAAAATTAAAACTTTGAAATGTCTTATGACATTAACAACTATATAAAATATGTCGGCTAAAGCCTGTGAGTCAGTACGGGTGCCAATTGTGACAAACCTGTAGATTACTGCGCCAGAATTGGTTCTTGCGATTTTATGAGGCAACCTGATGAGCATGCGCGTAATTTGCTTAGAGTAATATATTCATAGTTGAAAGTTGAAGCTGTTGCTATATGCCTCGTATTTTTTACATTTTTCATGAAATGTTTGTATTTGAAGTTGTAATACAAAAAAATGAACTTTTATTTTCGAAGATAATAAAATTCAAAAATTTGAATTTTTGTATTTATGTGTCGCTAGCGTATAGATTTTGATAAATTAAATTTACGTTTTCTTTTGATTTTAATTTTTAATTCCTCCACAAGTGATTATTAAGGGGAGTACACACTTTTATTTTATGTGGTATTCAAGTAAAATTCCTTCTGTAAGTAATAATTTATGTAATCTCTCTTAAAAACAATGCAGAAATATTTGACTCTTATATATTTAGATTTATTGTGAAATATAATCTTTCTTAATTAGAAATCGAGTTTTTATAGAAATGTGAGTTATTTACGTTATTGATTTATCTTTGTTGCTCAGTTGTTCTACCGTGCTAGATTGTATAACAACGGATATTTTTTAAGGTCGGCGCCACACTACTCCGTTTATTATAGAAACCAGAGTTTTTATACTAAAGTGTTATTTACGTTATTAATTAAGATTTATAACTCAAGTTGTTAATGTGTGTGTGTGTGTGTGTGTGTGTGTGTGTGTGTGTGTGTGTGTGTGTGTGTGTGTGTGTGTGTGTGTGTGTGTGTGTGTGTGTGTGTGTGTGTGTGTGTGTGTGTGTGTGTGTGTGTGTGTGTGTGTGTTTTGTTACATACGGTGTTTTCTTAGTATTCGTATCCTTTTGTATTAATTAAAAGAAAATAATTAAAAAATTCATTTTATGTATGTTTTACTAATAGAGTATGAATAATGTTGATTTTAGAGGTATTTTAATTTGTCTTACAATACGTAATTTTCGTAAAATCTATAAAATTAAGTTTCTAGTCTTGTTCTTAATCTAGTCGTATGTATGTTGTAAGAGTAAGTATACAATGAAATGTTCGAAATTTCGATATTTAAAATCTGTAATAGAGCGATATTCAAAATTCGAGATTAAGCGCTATCGAGATTTTGAAAACCAGATACTGCGCAATGTGACATAATTTAGGCATGGGAAGTGTGAAACGCTTGGATCAAAAATCGCCTCAAATATGTACCGACTCATAGAATTTTACCTATATTCCTATATTGGCAAATATATAATAAACTTTCATACGTATATAGCAAGCAAGGCTGGAAATTAAATATAATGGTATTATTAATACATACTTCTAAACAGCAAAAAGCTCAAAAATCAAAAAAAAGTTTTGATTTAGAGATAAAATTATTTTGTCAAGTTCTTAATTGAAGATAATTAAATGCAATGTTTTTTTCGAAATACTAAGAATACTGTAGGCTCTCTGCGCTATCATTTAACTGACCTGGAATCGATTCTTATAAGAATTTTTAGACATTAGTCGAAGCCACATCACATCACAGAGCAACATTTTTTAATGTTTATGGTAGCATTACATAATATTGATAAGCAATTTTCCTATTTACTTAGTTTTTATACATATAGAATGATAAAGATGTAAATGTTGTTTGAGAAATCATTCTTGTTTCTCCATTTGCCATGTCCTTCGTTTCATTGGTTCGATTACCACCTACGCCCTGGGGGTCTGTAGTGACTCAAAATCCACTTTGAACTGTAGATCTTGACCTAATTAGCCCTCATATGCTGTTGCTTAGCCCTAGTGGTGACTAAGCGAGCCATTGCCCTTTGCAGGTATATAAATGAAGTACATTCCTCTTTTTATTTTTAATATACTTTCCACCCTTTCTTCAACTGTAAATTACTCTTCCATTTCTAAATCGTCAATAGATATTGCATTTTAAAGATTTAAAATCAAAATTACAAAATGTTATTCTTTTACAAATCAAAATTCTACATGCATTAGTTTCTTCTTTCATAAGAAAATGACTATCAAATGTAACTTTTTGAAGTATGAAAAGTCACAAATTTCGAAAGATAAGCCATTTTTTTTCTATGGTGCCTCTGTAAATTGGGATACGCTAAGCTTAATTTAATGTATATTGCACATTTTCAAAGTTCAGTTCCCCATTTTAAAATACTTAGTATGTGGCTTATTTAAGATGTTTCCAGGGAAATTACTTTAAAATTTATGTGAATCATACTCTTCATTGTATGCCAGTTAAACATTCGAAATGTTGAGTAGATTTTAGAGAGAATTTAGTTCAGTAAACTAAAATATTTTCACAAAAATTAAAATTTAGTTTTATAAAAGTTGAAACTTTTTTGCAGTAAAATCACTTTAACTCACCTGTTTTTGTATTCAAATACTCTTCAGTAGCGATAGATAAAATATATTAAAACTTTGAATGAAAAAGTAAATAACAAAATAAACCTTATCTAAGAAGGAATAAACTGCCAACGAATTCATTAAACGCAAGGAACTATCTTGCACATTTTGGCAAAAATGACAAAGTTGATACCTGTGTGTGTAAATCATATCAATAAACCCCACAATTCATCTAACGTGCATACTTCCTTGATGCTATCATTTTCGGCAGGATTGAATATCAATTCCAATACCTTCTGAACATGAGAGAGAGTGTGATACTTTAAATCAAACTACCATACCCCAGAATTAGTCCTACTCTTAAAATCTTTTGTATTATTTCAACACTTTTGTTTGCTTGCTGTACGTTTCTCGCTACTTATTTCTACAAACTGTAGAGCCCCAACAATATCACCGGTCTCGTAATTTTGGGCTACTACCAAGTGACGAAGTTGATACGTGATCTGGCACCCTCCTCTGTACCTTCATGGCGCAGCTTGTCCTCTTTGGACCTTGCGCCAGAAAACCCAACCAACCAACTGTACCTTCAACAATGTAAAAACATTGAATCTTAAAGAACTTCTAACCAGGTCTTCAAATAGTAACTGAACTGAAAATTGAAAAAAAACCGTTATTTTGATCGGAACGAAAACCAGAACTGAACCAAAAAATATAGATCTTATTTGATAGAATTACATTTTTTGTTTATGATAGAATGATATTTTTAGTACAAATAAAAATGTACATAAAATAAGATTATTCCTTCAAAATTAAACCAAAAACCATTTTTTAAGGAACGAAAACTAGAACCGAGCAGATATATTTCATTTAAGTTGAGCCGGAACGAAAAAAATTACAGTTTGAAGTCCTGCTTCTAATGTGTCATCCCTTTCCGCATGATGTTTCTTCGAATGGGTCAGTTATGAGCCCGATACATCCTGCTCATGAGAATGATGCCTTTCTCCAACGCATCCATACTGTATTATGTTCCTACGTACTTTTTTTCGTCAGGGATGCTGCTAAATTCAGTTGACTGTCTGTAAATTTTAACTAATGTCACATAATGAAGTTGGCACAGATGGGCTTTAAAATCTTCCAAACTTTCCCACTTACAATATTCAACATGTCTTGGCAAGCTGCTCTTCAGAAGTCAGGTATCGAACACACCATTTTTTTGACATCGAAAGGATGCTCTCCCAACATTACAAAGGTGGCCTTATTTAAAATGATATTTTAATTTAATGAGAAGTATAAAATAAATACTGTAATATTAAACTTCCGACAAAAACGAATCATTATTTACAATAAAAAGTATGAATGGTTTTATATTAAATATCCAAATGATTTATCCCTTTCAAACTGTAACACATCCACACTAAAAATATGAGCAACTAAATATAAAGTTAAAAAATACGATGAATAAGTTTTTATTGTTTTTAAAGTGCTACAAAAGAGCATATGAACTATCATGTCTCATATTAAATACATGTTGTATATGCTCTTTTATGTGATTAATGATAACAAACTTAGTCATCAGGTCTCATTAAATGCGTTTGTATAAGCAATTTTAAATTGTAAATTTAAGTTTTACTATCAATATACATTTTAATATACTATATTTTACAATAACAAATTTGCTTATAAATAAAATTTTAATTTCAAATTATAAAAATCATAATATGATATCCCATTTATTTACAATAGAATTTTTACTAATAAAAATTTATCAAAATTATATAAAAGCAATGTCACTCTGTCAGCACAGACATCCATTGTGTAAAAAGTAATTCAAGTTTATACTCATAGATTTTATTGTTTTAATTTCAAATTTATATAGTTGACTAAACTAGTTTCTTATCATCATTAAGTCTGGGTTATTCTTTTTTAAATTATTACTCGATGTATTTAATTTCAAGGGACAAATACTATCTCAATTTTTGTTGTTTCTTTCAAACTTAATCCCTTTTACATTGAAAAAAAAACATTTGTTTTTTATAAACTATATTAAATACAGTACAATACTTCTCTCACAATATATATTTCTAACTGATATTTTACTTGTAGTTATTAATAGATTGAAACTTAAATACAGACATTATATTCCGAGATATAAATAAATGTAATATACTTATAACATCTATTATATATATATACGCGCGCGCGTAAATCATACAGGTAGTTAAAGATTCATTTATTTTTTAATAAAAACAGTTTTATTTTAAAATTAAACAACTGAAGCAAAAACAAAATTTAAAAATAAGGAAAACACTTTGCATTGGGGCTTTTAATTTATGATATTTTGTACAAGTAATTTTTGCATCTTTTTTTCTAAAAATAAAAGTTATTTTTGTAAATATAATGGAGTAATACAGCAATATTATTTTTGTATAAAAATGATTACTCCTTTTCTGTCGACTAAATTCTTAATCTCCTAGTAATGTAAACACATTATTTATTTTATTTGCATAATAAAGAAATGTTTCCATTAAAACGAGAATTAAATGCAGATAGAAAGATTCTTCAAATATCAACTGAAGATCACTGAAAACCAAAATTTAGCAACTAATTAGAATCAGTAGTGATAAGTTAAATCAGCAACTAATTTATGTGTGCAATTTTTTCCAATATTTAATCCGTTAATATTAAAGCTATGAATTTCCTTTTAAAGCATACTTTATAGAAATAATTGAATTTTATTAAAAATAACAATTTCATTATCATATTTTTCAGTTTTCAGGTAAACATTTAATATTGCTAAATAAACGTCACCAAAATTGAAACAAAATTTATTTCCAGAATTTTTCAAACTATTAATATTAAATTTTTTCAGATTTGAGGAGAAAAAAAAGTTTAAGAAACCAAGATTATGTATAGAGTGCCAAGATGATAGTAGCAAAAAATTCCCAAAAATAATCCGGATCTATATTGTTAATCTATCACACAAGTATTACTTGTGTAATACTAAAATAATTCGTAAGCAAATTTTTAATATCATGCATTACTAAAAAGGGACTTGAGACTTCATTTATCATATTTTCAAATTCATTTATCTTTCATTATAAAGCTAGGGATTTGTGAGAAATTTTACTATGTCGCCACGTTATTAATGGTTTAAAAATGTAAGGTTTATGTAAAGTAATGGACAGGCAGTGTGCTTTGAATTCCAGGATTATGTACGTTCGAGTCACAACAGTGTAAACCGAGTATATTTCAAATCAACCATGTAGAATTCTGAAATCTGTAAATTTTTTATATGAAAAATGCAATCTTAGCATTTAGATCGTTACTTGAAACAGTATTTAAGGTTCATGTAAGGTAGTGAGCAGCCAGGGTGCATTGACTTCCAGGACTACATACGCTCGAATCAAAACAGTGTAAACCGAGTAGACTTCAAATCAACCATGTAAAATTCTGAAATCTGTAAATTTTTTATATGAAAAATGCAATCTTAGAATTTAGATCGTTAATTGAAACAGTATTTAAGGCTCATGTAAGGTAGTGGGCAGCCAGGGTGCATTGACTTTCAGGACTACATACGCTCGAATCAAAACAGTGTAAACCGAGTAGACTTCAAATCAACCATGTAAAATTCTGAAATCTGTAAATTTTTTATATGAAAAATGCAATCTTAGAATTTAGATCATTACTGGAAACAGTATACCAAATTTATAGGCAACAAAATTGCAATAATTTGATCTATGCATCACATCCTATTTATTACCTTTGAATCGTATTACTGAACGCAATACACAATTTCAGTCAAGATGGCATGCAACAGCTTCGAATTTAAAATTCCCTTTGTTTTTATAACGATTTTAAGTGAAGTAATTTAGATACCTCGTTCACACAATTAAAAAAGAACCGTATGTGTGTGTGTAAAATAATAATATATGTGTGTGAAATAAATATAGAAAATGATGTGGAATTTTTAAGTAATGTTAACATCGAATTTTGCTTTGATACCCCTTTTACACCTCTTCGTAAAAAGGAGATTTACAATAGAGAATCTTTGACATCACTCCAGGTGACTTCTACCCAGGGTGCTTTTCGAGTGATATCATTCCCAGTAGACCACCCAAATGGACAATGTAACTAGAACGCACCTAACAAAAACTCAAAAAGAACGAATTCTACTCAGCAGCTTGACACTCACGATCTTTTGAGAGACTACATCTTTTTTTCTTCCTTATCTCTCTTCTTTTTAGTTTAATGTATTTTATGATTTTAGAATTCTAGCTTTTTCCAGATAAAGGGCAAGAAATAAGGTAAACAGCTGTTGAGGGCATCGAAAAAAGGCCCTGCAAAAACAATAAAAATTCCCACACGTGATGTTCACCACAAAAGTGTGGCACCTGCGCTAATTTTATAGCATCAAATATCAACTTTATAATCTTAATAAATCTTATCGAATTGAAATTTTCGACAAGTTAATAAAACCAAACACTCCTAGAGGAGAAGGATCTCACAGTTCTGTGAAGATTTCTTTTTTATCTTTTAAGATTTATGTATATATAAATAGATAAATATATCACAATTTCACATATTTCGCAAAAATGAACTCTTATGACACTTTTTGTGGTATTACATTGTAATATTTGTAAGGGGATTTGATTATCCCTCATTTACTAATTTTATTTATTAAATCATAAAGTATAAGTATGTATAATCAAAATGTAAAATGAATTAGTTAATAAAAAGCTCAATGAATAAAATTCGAGACAAAATTTAACGATAAGAGAAATCTTCAAGTTGTCAAGAGAAAACTGTTCAAAAAATAAATGTCTGAAAATGAAATTAATAATAATTTCGGATATTTTATCAATTTCATTCTCAAATTAATAATACTTAAAATTTTCATTCCTGGAACTTATTTTGACAAATATGCTTATAAAAGGGAGTGCATCTAACATTATCAAAGGCAGTATATTATTTTCAACTTTTTTTAATCAATGAATCATTAATACAATACTATGAATGATGTTCAAGTAAATATGTGCACAGGACACTCTAAGCATAAATTATCTTATTTATTTTTAACTGATTTATAAAATTATAGTTCACTCTTTTTTACATAAATGAAATGTAATTGCTGTAGAGAGACAGAATACAAAAAAACTGTTCGATTTTACTAAACTTGTAAAGCAATATGTTGCTTTCTAACAAAAATTTCTCATATAAGCGATGAACATTAATTTACACACACATTCACACATATATTTTATTTAATTACAATCTCTTAACAAAACTCACCTCTTCCTAGAACTAAACCTTAAAAATGATTTAAAAAGCCCATAGTAATTAAATATGCAAAACATTTTTAGTGTTTAAGAAAAATCCTAATTTCTCTGAGAAAATTCGTTCTCTTTATATATGGGGGGAGGATGTCAATTTGATTTATGTCATCTAAACAAATCATTATTTATGTTTGCTACTTTATAATTTTATTTTTTCAAACTGTAACTTCCCCTGCATCATTTATTTTTGGAAAATGTATATTATTAAATGTAGTCATCAAATCTTAAGTAAAACTTCGTTGCACGTAAAATTTTTAATGAATTTATTTATATAATAAATTTAGTATTTTGAAGCAAATTTTGTATAACAGTAAGTAATTCATTTAAAAAGTCTTGCTAATTGAATTTTTGTTGATTTTATAAAAAAGTAATTATGATTCAGTCAATGTTTCAACTAACGTGGTATTAAAGGAGAAAAAAACTAACTTACAAGCATTCAATGTGATTACAGAAAGAAAAGGTTAAGACGAAAATGGCCAAAATGAACCGAGATCATCTTTTAATTTAAGCATCTACAAATTAATTATTATTCCAAACCATTAAATTTATAAAATGCAATATTAAAAAATTTTCTAGAAACTAGATTTATAGGAATAGTTCAAAGGTGCTACCTTGGAAAAATGCACCTTTATGCTTATTTCCTAGTACTACAGAACTTAAGATGTCAAAAGAGTTAATAATATTAAGAGTCAAAATTGGAGATTTATTAATTGAAAATACAAAACTGATCCATACTTTAAATTTTTAGGGTTTCTTTTCAGAATGATCACATAAAATTTCACTGAACGTAGCTCCTTTGACATTATTAATCAATAAAATTAAAATAATTTAAATGAACTGAAAATACGATTATATATGCACTTAAATTTTTAAAACTTGAAAAAAAATTGGCTATGAAAATTATCTAAAAATTAGAAATATCTTCGGGAAAATAATTTCGACAAGAATTTTAATTCAATCAAACGTTTTGTATAAGTATGAAAATTCTGTGTCCTTAATTTTATTAATACTATTTATACCAAATAAAGCCGACCAACTTGTCTAGTGGTCAGCGTGCCTGACTACAGATAAGGAGGTCCTGGGTTCGAATCCCGGTTCGGGCATGGATGTATTTTCTCTCTCTATCTATCCTGTCTTTGTCCTTTCCTTGCATGAGTGAGGTGTGAATGGTTGCCTACCCTATAAACGAGTACCTATGGCATGTGTGTCGAGCAAAATCGTACTTTCACCTTCATGGTGCTCTGATTAAAATGAAAGACGCTCCCAATCGACTTAATTTGCATAGCATAGCGAGCTTGGCTTGTCCAAGTGTCATTAGTAACAACAACACACCAAATAAAACTACCTGATTAAATGCTTATAAATGATAAGAGCTTCCCTGATTTTCCCGATTAATGTTTTTTTGGAAACTTCATGGCTTCGAATAGAACTGGAATAAAATTGTGTGGCAAAAATTGAGATATAAAAAATAATTTTCAAATAATAAAAATAATTTATGTAAAAATATGAATGAAAATAATTTATATAAAAATATCAACTTTCATTTCTGAACATTGTATTCTTGTTTAAAATATAATTGTTTATTTTATATTCAGAGCTAAATTAGAGTTTCAACCTTTTAACTACTTCATACCACATTTTTTCAGATTTATGATTTTCTTTTTTTTTTTTTTTCTCTTCCTCTCAATGTAAAATTTATTTCCTACACACATTTCTTCTCTCAAATAATTAAACTGGTGACAAGAAAGAAAATTAAAGGGTGTTTTAACTGAGAAATGCTTACTAGAAGAAACGACCCTTGACTATTACTGAACTTTGAATTTATACCTCAAAAAAATTTATCAGCGTCCAAAGAAAAAGGAAAACTATAGGATAGAAAGAGAATTCGACAGCCCCATAGTTAATAAAATATTTTTAGGAAAAAGTGCTCATAAATTAAAATAATATATAAGAGAATTACTCTTCGTAAAGAATTATTTTCCATCGAATGAAGTTTAATGAGATGCACAAATTTATTCACGCCTTGTTGGTATCCCTTTGAATCTCATTAATAAGTGTGGAACGCCTACGCAAAATCAATAAGGAAACGATTTTTCCGAATACTTTCAGAAGATAAATAGTTTTCCATCTATTATCATGATAATTTCGTGAAATATTATAGCATCATTAAAATAAAATATCTCTTTATTTTTATTGCAAAGAACATTTTTAGGGCTAGGTTCTGCACAGTATAAAACTCTGATTATATATAATTGCGTGGGTTTTTGATGCTTGTTATTAACATTGGTTTGAGTGTAACTTAAATTTTTTTCTGTGAAATTTTATTAGTTGACTTACAAAATGATGCTTCATATTTGTAATAAAATATGATCCGTTTTATTATATTAGTTTTATAGCCATCATCTTTTTTCAGTATTAGAAAAGTAAAAAATTAACCGAGATGAAAATAAATCATCTGTACATGAAAAGATGAACGCATTTTATAATGCTTCTATTTTTAAAAAAAAAAAAATAAAATAATACATTTCTCAATTATGTTCGGATTCATTTGATGCAAGAAAATTTCTCAAGAGAGATAAAAATTGGAAAATCTGTTCTAGGTATAAAAACAAATTCATGAAAATCAACATTTTTCCCAGCAATTCAGTCATCTTTTATACTTAAAATGTTAAGCAAAATATTTAATAAATTTCTTCGTATAAACTATAAATACGCGTAAATTCATTAATTAAGAAAACTAGTTAAAAATGACAAGTGAGTATAAGATAAAATAATGATGTAAATGTTACCATTAAAGTGAGGAGAAATCAAATATTTTGCAGATTAATTGGAGGGGTTTGTCAAAGTGCAGAAAGTATTATTTCATTTCCCAAATTACCGAAGCAATCTGCACATAATCTATAAGGCAATTGTTAAAATGAAAATAAGACCATTGCTGGAAAAACAGTATTGTTTCCGTATGCTTATAAATTAGCATGATTTACTTTTCGATATCTAACAAATCAAGTAAATATAATCAAGCAGTACAACTGATAAATTATTGATCAATCAATTAAAAACTATAACGCAAAAATCAAAAGTTATAAAATGCCATAAAAAATTAAGGAAACTATATAACATATAATATAATTTATTTCTCAATATCACTCTAGATTCCGCACTTTAATGGTGCTAATGAATTGATCGCGCAGATTAACTAGGTAATGTGCTCATTAACAGTTTTCGAGCTTTAGTGGTGACATACATTCAAGATAAGGTAACGAAATCCAAAATTTCATCAAATCTTTCAACACACATATACATATACACCATTTTATTTCTAAAGTCGAAATTGCGGGCTTATATGTCTTATATAGAAGTAAAAGGAATTTATCCACGGAGCATAAACAACAAGAATACTGACATATCGATAACATTTCAGTAAAATAAACTAACTAGGGAGCTAATATTCTTCCTCCAGCATAGCGTCAAAGACATCGTGGAAAGAGAATTATAAAATCTCACCAGTTAATCATAAAGTTTATAAAGTTTGGGGTGTGCATTCACATCTATTTCAGATATCGTTAAATAAATCAAAAAATATTTTAATTTCTTGTCTTAATATGGCCCAGTGGTAAGAGCACTTTTAAAAGGAAAATGTTAAAAATTTGATCTCAACAGCATTTTTTAATAAGATTAGTTTGATTTGTGTTGCTCTTCCGTTGCTGTTTAACAGGAGAGCTGCTTCAACTAGGATCAACAGTCCAAGGCAGAAAACCAGAGCGCTTTTCAATCATATGTTTAGCTCTTTGATGAACAACGAAATTCACATAGATACTGCATTTCTTCTTTTTCAGGTTTTTTTTTTTTCCCCAAGCGTCACAGGAATAAGGTAGTATATAAAGTCCTCCTGAAAGTAATCCTACGTTGGTAGAATTACGTTGGTAGGTTTGGTTTGTTTGTCGCTCAACGGTCATTTTTTGCACACGAGGGCTGATTAGACCGGGACTTACGGTTTAAAGTGGAATCCGAACCACTACAAACATCCATACCCAAGGTGGGATTCGAATCCACGAACTGTTGAACCGAAGGCAAGAGCGCAATTACGTTGGTAGAATGCATGTAAAGGTTAGATGCTTTACATGCATTCAATATTAGACTAGCTGCTTCGCGGGATCAAAAGTGACATTTATGGAATAATTCATACAGTGAAAAACAAGAGGAAAATAGCTTTTCAGTTATTTTAAAAAAAAAATTGGATATTTTTGCAGTTCCCCTCTGCAGTTAATGCATAACTTAGAGCAATTAAGAAATGAAGATTTTTCATATGTAATATAATAATTTCGCAATTCAGGCACATTACTGTGGGTATATATTCGAGTTCATATCTTGTGTCTGTAAAATTAATAGATATAATAAAAAATTGATTCTCTGCTATGAGAACTACGAAGCACACAATATTCCATTTTTTTTTTATTTTGAAAGAGCAATGGAATTTTTCAGTTGACTTTCTATCGATTAACATATCTTTATCGCGGGTATCTTACTCCGAGGGAGTCGAGCTGGCAGCCGAATGATTAGTGCTCTTGCCTTCGGTCCAAAAGTTCGTGGGTTCGAATCCCACCTTGGGCATGGATGTTTGTAGTGGTTCGGAATCCACTTTAAACCGTAGGTCCCGGTCTAATTAACCCTCGTGTGCAAAAAAATGAACGTTGAGCGACAAACAAACCAAACTTACTCGGAGGGGGAACATATCGTTTCACAACGCGAAATATATAATTCCCCAAACTTTTTAGATATCTAATTTTTAATCGACAACTAAAGGAAATAGACCAGTTAATCTCGTTTTCCAATCTCTTAAGCAAAATTATTTAAAATGTGTTAATTAATGATTATTAAACGTATTTAAATCATATTATTTTTACATAACATTTTACTATAGTTGATAAAAAAAATTATAAAATATCATACATTAAAAATAGTAACTAATAGTTTTCTCACATGTAAAACACATTAGTAAAACAGAATTTAAAAAATTACTCAATGACATGTTAATCATATAAGTATAGAAACTGAAATAAAACTCTGAAAATATACAGATTTTTCTAATAACCAAAAAATAAGGTGCTCTTACAAAATATTCATATACACACACACAATTGTCTATAATAAATACAATGATGTATATGTTAATAATGTATGACTTTATTATTATTTTATTATATAATAAAAGAATGCTATTTATTAACTATATCAATTTTAACTGTTTTGAGATAAATAGTTAAAAACAAATTTTTGATGTTAATTTTAATTTTGTTCAGTAAAGATATCATGTGATAGGGAAAATAGTCAAAAATTAACTATGAGCTGCTGTTAACCATTATTATTAAAGCGTCAAAAATGTGTGCAAATTTTTTCCATTTATAAGATATTTTCATACCGTTTTAACTAACTATAGGAATTGCAAAATAGATGCACTAACAATTGCAGTTTTTTCTTATGTAATTGTAAAATAATTTATTTAAGATTAATTTGCTTAACTATGCTCATATTACTTATTTCCGTGTTAAGAATCAGTTTTGTAAATTGTTATTTGTGCTTAAAATTCTGAAAAAAAGATACTATGGAGAATGAATCGTTATATTCGTTTTATACATAATTTTATAAGTTTCTCATTAGCTTAGGAATAAAAATTTTACATAACCTTTCAGAGGTACTATAGATTAATGTTATCAGAAAATGTCTTAACTCAGAACTTTTAACTGCACAATTAAGGATTGCATTATATAAATCTTCAGAACTATTACTTAGATTGCCTAAGATTATACTATGCACTGAAGATCAATTGAATTAAGGATAGCTGTCGTTGTGTAAATTTTGAGCTTTATGCCTCGGCGTTACTTGAAAATGACGCATTTAGGAGTTAGATAAGATAAAGAGTGCTGCTCCTGGTGTCAGCAATTGTCAAAATTTAAGTTGATGAAAATAAGAATCAAAGTGCATTTGATAGAGACCAAATCAGTGAGGCTCAACGAATGAGTCACTTTATTTCAGTAGTGCAGACTCTCATATTTTCATGCATCATTGTGCCAAGCATGTAACGTAAGAAAGTCGATTCCAGTAAGACCATGCTGACAGTCAACTACTATGGACAGTGTGTGAATGACCGAGGTTATCAGCAAGTAGTCCACATTGAACATCTGATAGACGAACCATATTGCAACACAGATCACACGGTTGTTTAATGTTAGTACATAGTAACTTCTAAATATCGCACCAACAAAACTTATCTCTCATTGGAGTCTAGGATTCATCATCCTACGAAAGTTCCTCTGTTGATTGCTCAAAGCAGAAGGAATCTATCACTTCATGTGGCTACATGCACACATATTCCGTCATCGGCATGCATCAAAGTGAATCTTGGGTCACTCCAGCAACATTCTCCAACGTCTTGAAGATCACCGAATGATGTTCCCGTGCCCATGATGATTGTTGGACTGTCTTGCATTTAAATTAATTTAATATGATATCAAACAACAAAATATGTTTTTACTTTTTTAAGTATGAGAAGTAAATTCTGCTTCAGTTCATTGGGTATATGATATAACTTTTAGTGTTGGATGTAATAATAGAAAAAATCGGCGAGGCAATACATGGAATCTATTAATGAATAAATATTCGATAACTTGGGAAAATAAGCAAAATAAAAGCATAAATGCTTTCCAAGATTTTGACTCATAAATTCACATGAATGTTATATTTTTCAAGATAGAAAGGCTCGGATTTTATGTCCAAAATAATTTCCATAATTTAAAATGGCATGAGCAGTTTTGACACGATGTAGTTGGACAACCTAACGGCGGAAAACAAATGTAATACATTTTAAGACTCATAGCGTAAATTACTATCTGAGAGGACTTTTCACAGTGAGCCGCATTCACGTGTCACAAGAGTGGAAACCATGAAAACTCTTAAGCACCCACCCAAACAGAAGTACATGCAGTTGGCAGAACTGCAACATTTGGCCATGTATGGTTTGTACAATTCGTACAAATTCTCAAGAAATTAATTCCAAGCATTTTAAGAAGTTTCTAAGAGATCGTAATTATTTTTTCCAGGTGCAAAAAGGTTACATGTTAAATAAATATTATACTTTTGCTATTTCTTACCAAATATAAATAAAATTATGAACACATATTTTTCAATCACATTTTCGAAAAATGATAGTGATAGATACATCTAAACCTAATATAAATATTTTTGATTTAAATTGTGTTAAACTGAAGGTCCATGTCTAATTAGCCCATGTATGCAAAAAATAAACGTTGTGTGACAAACAAACTTTGATTTAAATTACAATTAAAATTAATGATTGTTTCAAAAATATAATGATTATTTCAAAATAATTAAAAAGAATACATAGAAATTATTTTATTAAAATAATTTAAATTCTTTAATTACTTAAACATTGCATATAAAAATGAATATTTTAGAACTTTTATATAAATTTTTATTTATAGGACTCCATTCTAATAATTCTTTTTCTAATGCCCGGTTGCACTTAGGATACACTTATTCATCGCTAAAAAGGTCGAACGTGATGGAATCTTATACACTGGAGCACCCAATTGGTGTGCCATCTCGCCCCGAAAGTGAAGGAATAAAGAAACACTCACATAGAGAGAAAGGAACAGCCAAACCCGAACCAGGACTCGAACCCGGGATCTACTGCTCCGAAGTTAGGGACACTAACCACTCCGCCATCGGTCGGCTTCTAATAATTCATTGTAAGTATAAATGACTTGAAAAAATTTTCTATTAAACTGAGAATACTTAAAAGAAAACTAAGATAACAAGTACGAAAACTAAACAAATACATTTATTTTCAATAAAAAATGATTGAGAAATTAATATTTATTTCAAATTAAAAATAACCGCTTTATTTGGAAATTAATATTTTTGTCTATTCTTTTAGTTTCTCTGTCATGCATACTATGTAGATTCTTCAGCCTCATTCAGATAATCTTCCAAGATTTTTTTCTTAAGTTTACCAATTTTATTAAGTAGAACTTTGAGTTTTCCCACTATTCTATAAGGAGTATTTTCTTTATTCATCTATGTATAATATTTTTGCCAAGGGCTAATAGTATAATTAAAATATTTATTAATTATATTGCTAACGATTCTTGTTTCATATGTGGCATCAATAACACTTAGAAACAATAGGCTGTCATTTTAAATTTTCTATTGTTGAATTTATGTTTATAGAAAGCCCACATTAATCAGAGGCTTGAACATGAGAGTTATTCAAATTAATCAAATTAAAATCCAATTAATTTCTAAAATTAAAAATTAATTTTGTCTATTTGGTATGAATTAAAATAAATAAATCTACTCAATTTTTACCAACATCAAAATTATCTTCAATATAATTTCAATTCACACAGAAAGGACAGAGGTCCAATAGATTTAAACTCTTCTATGAAAATATCTTAAATCAGAATCATTTACATTAATTTTAAATCCATTAAATAATAAAAACGTTTCTACACTTTACTTCAATTACTTGATTCATTATCGATCAAAATTTAAGACCAGAGCATGAAATATTTTATGTTGTTATGTTGTTGTTACGTATGACACTTGTACAAGATAAGCTCGCTATGCCGTTGGCTAAGCGAATTTAAGTCAGTAGGGTGCGTCTTTCGTTTAATCAGAGAATCACGAAAGTAAAAGCACGACTTTGCTCTAAACTCCTCCGATAGATGGCAACATCAGAGGATCCACTTACTCAATTTTAACTTTGATCAGAAGGGGAAGAAATTTTCTCCAGACCATTACACCCATGGTAACTGTTAACGACCGACCACAGGACTTTTTCGATTCCACAGATTTAACGAGAACGTGAAACATTCTGTGCTATAAAATATTGCAAATGGGTACTTCTCTATTAATTTCTCTGTGTCATTGATATTAATAATGATTTGCAGTTAAAGTAAATGCCCTCTTCACACCTGCCAACATTTGAACTGGAAATCTTGCAATATTGCTGATCCATTGCACGAACCATACGCTTAATACAATAGAACTAAAAAAAAAGAATGAATTCTGTTAACATTTTGTTTCTTATAAATATATAACTAAAACAATTTTTAATCAATTTTCTAGGCCAGGTACAGAACATATAGGTATTAAAAACGATTCAACCTAAAAATTATTTTATAAAAAATAAGGAGGAAAAGTAAAAGTAATAGTATTGACACGTATATTCTAAAAAAATATTTTAAAACAAACAAAAATATATTGCTTAAGATATACAGTTAAAAGAAAATAAATACTTCAAAAATGCATCTATTTAAGAAACCAAACTGCACACATTCTTTCATCGTAAAGTATTTAGATATGCAGGAAAATTATAGAACATATTTTTCCAATTTAAATCTTTAAATGTGTGTGTGATTGGGTGATTTAAAAAATGTAAAAGCACACTTTTTTTTAATTAACTCTTTTACCATTTCATAATACAACCTTTTGCAATGTTTTGATTTAACAAAATATTTTCTAACTTTGTCTAGACAGAGAGTTGCAAAATTATGCTCCAGATTTAAGCATAGTTTATGTTTATCAAGTTTTATAATTAATTACTGACCAATGTTTAATTATTTATGCTATTAGTAAATTAATAATCTATTTGTTGCTTCAATTAAATTTAACATGTTTATTACGAATTATATTTTTATAATAAAAACCTACAAAAAATTAGAATTTTATAAAAATTTACGAAATGAATATAACTTTGATTAGTAAAACGAAATTTTATTTGTAAAATGATAGAACTTCTTTTATTTGTAAATGTGTTTTCTATAGTTTATTGTACAAAAATTCTAGTTCAGAATATGAAATTACTAAATCACAATCGTGTATTAATTCTAATACTTTTTATGAACATTTAATTTGAAAAATAAAATTTAACTACTATTTAATAATTTTTATTAAATAATAGTTCGAACAAAACGCAACTTCTGGGCTTGACTTCTTGGGCTAAACTTGTCTCAAACTGTCACTTTTATAAATATATTATCTTTAAAATATCCTTTATTGACTTTGATCGATAATTCAATAATTATAAACAGAATCAAAATTAATTAAAAGTGGACAAAAAGGAATTTTGAAATCAAAGATATGTATTGGTCAAGATTTTTGATTTTTTTAATAATAAAATCTCAATTTATATCAATCTTTTTCTTCTTCCAAAAATCATAAATTTACAAGCAGAATATATTTTTATTTTCACAGACTAATTTGACAATACAGTCAATTTGTACGATTTTATTGGAAGGCCAAACTGAACCAGTTAACAACTGCGAATTATCTGTTTATTGATTAAAAACCTACTTATGTTATGCTATTATAATACTGCGTATATCTAGTAGAACAATCAGAAAATGTTTTAATTCTTTTAGATTTATTATATTAGATATTTCAAAGAAAGAAAAAAAACGAGAAATCGATATTTTCTAACTATAAAAACATGTTTAGAAAAGTAATTAAAACTTTTCAAATTTCTAGAAGTTATTTATTATTTTCCAAGAAATAATTCAAAATTCAAAGAATTTCGAAAGCCCTTGAAAAAAATTATCCATTTCAAGAAATTTCCAGAATTTTTAGAAACCCTTTGATGGAATGCGACCCAATAAAATTTTAATAAATTGAATTTTCCCTTTGTGCATGTTTAAGTCTACAAGTGTACTTTAAACAATAGTTAACACATCAGTAAAAATTAAAGAGTAATTCCTTTATGTATTTTTATAAGATATAAATGACATGCATGTTAATTATTGCCAATGTTGTCCGCAATACGTAAGGAAATCCTGAAAAAAATTTATTAACTTATAGCCACTTATTGTATACATCAGAATTCATGAGCAAATACTATTAAAATGAAATACAGCACAATGTGTCATAAGTTCGATTAGAAAGCAAGTTTATAAAATAGCAATTCAAATGCATATTACACAAATTTTATTTCATTCACACACACTCACATGTGAGAATGTATATTTCTAAGAAAATTCAATTTTTCTATATTTTTAAAGCTTTTCTTAGCAAAAATCTAGAACGATCTTTTTTTCCTTTGTACAAATATTCTCAATGATTCTAAAAGAGATTAAAGTAGTCTAACAGAAACAAAAAAATCTATCCTATTTGTAAACAGCAATAATAATAAAAAGCCTTGTTATAAGTAAATGATGAAAGAAAAAAATAAGACAATACGAATATGAAAAGGAAATACACCTGTAATATGAGATAAATCACGGAAGACTGCAAAAAAAAACTTCAATATATTTTGAACAATACGATTTGTTTTCTCTACTTACTCTCCCTAATTAACATTTACTGGGGGTTCCAATATCCTGGGGGAGGGGAAGCATCGTTCTCGTGACTTAGTGTGTTCTATACCTGACCCAACCGAAGACCGCCGTGCTGAGAAAGCTTATATATGCACATAAAAATAAAATGTCTCTCAGTTGGTGTTGGAGAGAAGTGTTTCAAACTCAGATATAGATTTCATTATTTGAAAGTGATTCAGAATTACATGGCATTTAACTATATTTAGCGGTTTCTCAGTGGGCAGAGAGAGGTGACCGGAAACGCGTTACAATAATCAATTAGTATTCTCTCTCTCTCTCTCATCGCTTAAACAATTAGTATATAGTTCCAAACTATTTTGGTTCACCATGGCTAAGAGGTAGAACTGCACACTACGAGGTAAAAGGTGAAGGTTCGATCCCCTCCACTATTAGATTACGGGAGATAAATGAGCTATTTTAACGGAGTGGCCAAAGAGGTCGGACCACGCTTTTCGGAGAGAAAGCTAGATTTGATCCCATCCACTGTTGAACAACGAATGTGGGATGCTGCGGTTCTGACTTCTGCATGTATGTCTGTTGGTGTATGTACAAGGAAGTTTTCAAGGTTTCTTCTCTTGCGACATGTGAACATGGTCCTTATGTCCTCCCGTAAGGCCAACGCGCAGTGGATGCGTAAAGAAGTCTTACAACAGTTTCCAATTATAAGGCGTTCACTGTGATCATAATAAAAACTATAATATTTGGTTTTAATAGAGATATACACCCCTTATTTCTCATAATAATCTTCACACCAATACACTACTTTTATATACAGAACCAATACACAAATAATGTAAAATTTTAAAATATTGAGAAAATGAATTTCCGAACTTTCTAAAAAGCGATAAATATGTTTCATAGTTGTTTTTGTTATAAATGCGAATATAATTTTCTACAATTAAGAGTTATTTAATAACATCCTGGAGCACCAACAACAGAATGCTCAGTTCAATTTATGGATTTGACCTGCATCTAGAGAGGATATATATATATAGTGATCGGAATCCACTAACTTCAAATTTCCATTAATAATGGAATTAGCCTTATTAAAAGTGACATCGTAGAGAAACAAAAACCAAATTCTGTATACAAAAATATTACTGTTGATCGTGTTTACAGAAATGTTTCCCAACATATTTTTTCAAAGTAAAGTTCTTTTACTTGTAATTAGTAAAATTATTTTACTTTTTTATTTCAACCTTCTATGGTTAAGAAAAATTTGAAATTATATAGAAAATTTCAGCACAGCGTGACTATATATTTCAAAATACACTAAATTTATAAAGAAATATATACTTAAAAATTATGAAAATTTTATAATTACATTATGATTTACCTATAAGAGTTCCTCAAAAAAATTATGACACAAAAAAAAACCTTTAAAACCCAAAAACAATAAAATTATTATCAAAATAGATAGAATAAATTGCAGTTAGAAAATAAAACTGATTTTACTTTACCTTTTTCTTAAGATCAGAAAAATTGCATTGCTTCCATGATTTTTGCTTGATAAATGTTTCTTTTTCAAATGAAATATTTCGAATGAATTCACGTATTGCTATTTCTGTTATTACTTAAAATATTAAAACATGCAAAGAAACTTTTCGGCAAATTTTCTTTTGAAAAAATATTTTTTGTTTCCTAAATATAAACAGCGAAAAAAAAATATTAAATTTAAATTATTTTCGTTACACAGTGAAATAATTACAATATTATATCATTCGATCGCGTGTGTATTGATAAATGATTAAGCGCACGCGAACTAAAATAAGCATCAGATTTTTACTATTACCAAAGAAAACAGTTATGCTTTCAATTTATATATTTAACTTTATACATTTTCCAACTATGAAAACAAGCAATGTAAATACATTTACAAAGATGGATATCTCTTCAATTTTGCCTTTAAATTTTAACAAAAAACAATACTCTTTTCATAGAAAAGAGTTTCCTACAAAATAATGCAGTTTCAAAGACAGCTTTCATTGGAATTCTTTTAAATTTTTTAACTGAATATAAGTGTGAATTTTTAAAAAGTTAATTATACATTCTTCAAGCGCTCGCATTAGGTAATTTCACGCGTATTCAATCAGCAACCAAACCTCTGCTTATTTTTAATAATTTTGTATATGATTGAATGAGATAATATTTTGCATGGTTTGCTTATACCAATATATTCCATTGAATTCAAAATATGTGAATTACAACTATTTTAGTAGATTTTTCCAGAATCGCGAATATAGTGTGTAAATTTCTACTTAATTAGAACGTTTCTTCCAAACAACAAATATTACTAGGTCAGGCTGGTAACATTGCCTTGGTAATGTTTATAAATAATGAAAACGGAATATTATAATGGTACCCACATTGAAACTTAACCTCAATCTGAGCAAACATGTATTCATGTCCCCATAAAAAGAAGCCTCTTCGAATCTATTTTTGTAGAGCGAAGAAACTTCTGCTTACCCTCTGATTGATTGAAAGAGGTAGAAAAAATGAGCTCGGAAAAAGTTTTGGTAAGTATGATGTGCAATATTTTCTTTCACCGTATCTCTTTAAATAGTTGATCGCAAGCTTCGAATGTTCTCGCGACTCTACTGATTTTTTTTTTTTATTATTATTTTTATTTATTTTCTTTTCAAATGATATATTAAACACTTTTTAAAAAGAGTGCATGAGGATTTTATAAAAAAGTCCTATATTTTACGAAAAATTATCTTTATGAAAAAATAGCTTTTGCTTTAGTTCGCTTTAAAAAATATACATCAAAATTAATAAAAAAAATCAGAAGACGAAATTTTAGTATGTGTGTTAAACTTAACCTCAATCTGAATAGGCATGTACCAATGTTACAGAATAAAATTTTAAAAAAATATCATTCTCATTAAAAAATCAACTTGTATCGTTATAGAATATAAAATCACTGCGAATTGATATTTTATGACATGTTCATATTATCAAACATTATTAACTATTTATGGTTTTTTCTTATATGAAGAACTAAAAAAGTTTTTAAATAATATATAGACATTATATATATATATATATATATATATATATATATATATATATATATATATATATATATATATATATATATATATATATATTTCACTTGAAATAATCAACCAAATGCAAAAGCACTTGAAATTTACAAGGCGAGGAACTAAGAAATTAAAACAATTTATATATATATAGAGAGAGAGTATGGCAAATATATTTCTATTTGTATTTAAGATACATAATCATGATAAATACATAGAAGAAATCAAAAATAGAAAATAATAATGAAAAGCACATTTTTCAATTTTTTTATTTTTAATAGCAAAATTTAATCAGCGAAATTTTTATTAGTGAATTTCAAGTTAAATTTGCCGAAAACACTTTACTAAATATAAAGCTATTTACATTTTTGCACAGAACTGTACGTTTTAAATCATATTATTATTAGACTATATTCTGGTACAAAATAATTTCCCAATACATTATGCAGGCAATACATTTAACGCAGCAAACACGAAAACTCATTCCTTTCGAGTTGCAAAGTGTGGATGAGTTGAAGGCAAGAAAATTCACTTATTTTCATATTCTTATGCGAGATTTTATTCTGCGTGTGTATTATATTAATGCATGATTAATGTTATATATTAAATATCCTATTTAGTCTGTATAACGGTGAAACCGATATTATCATTTTAAAAGTTTCCTTCATAAATTAATAACAGAGAGTTCTGAATACCACACACACAAACCAATATTGCGATTCATTCATTTATATCAGAAAAAGAAACCACAATACCTGTGAAAATACAAAAAAAAACAGTACTGAACTATTTGGAATACCAATTAAAACATTAAAACAACGGAGGAAAGACAATTTCAAATTATGTTAGTCGAATCGTTTTGTGGTTAGAATCCCTTCGGAACAAAAAAATTAAATCGATGGCTTTTATTACCATAATATTAGCAATAAATACATTATTATGAGTCAAAATAAGGCTAAATCATCTTATAGCTTTTTACATAGTAAGAAAATCATTAAAATGTATTTTTTAACTTATCAATTTAATTTATATAAACTGTTTGACAACAGCAATTATTGTGCTGCTATTAAGTTCTAATGATCCATGGCTGTAAAATGCCTTTAATTCCTAAGATTACTATTAGAGATCATCGTGCACGTGCAAAATTGTAAGAACAAACTTGAAAAACATCAATTTAAGATATTTTCTAAGATATATTTTTGCGATGACTGATTTAAGAAGTTATAAAAAATATTATTTATATATAGCATGTTCATTGGAATACTTTAAAATTCAATTGCATCTGGTTCACATCAATCAATTCTAATATCAATTTATAGTCTGGTAAGTTTTGGAACTCGTCCAACATTAGTCGCACAAGTGTAATTTATATATATATAAACACAAAAGACAGGTAATATAATTTTCTTCACTTTTATGAAAAAATTATCTTTTTTTATAAATATTGTGAAAATTTGGCATAGTAATTAAACTTCTTCTAAAAAGTTGTATTGATGGAAAATAAAATTCATGCAAGTTATTAAAAATATTACAAACACAATAAGTAACTTTCAGAAAAAATTTAGCAGTCATTGTTTTATACAAATACCATTCATTTATTTTTAAAATGCCAACTTTTTAAATATTTTTATAATTTCTGTCAATTTATTAATTTTGATCTTTTATCATAAAAATTTGAAGGGAAATGCATACTAAATTTCAACACACACACACAAAACGCACCTTCTTTATTAACCCTGCATACATAAGAGAAAAAAATCTAAAAATCTAGGAAAGCGCTATTTTTATCCCATATTCTCAATATAAATACTTTTTATAACCACAAAATTCATGAACTATAAAAATATCAAAATTACTTATAACTATATTTTAAATTCCATTTTTTAATGATGAAAAACTAATCCACACACACATTGCCTCTATAAATTTATCTTAAAATCTGATTCATTAAATATTCCAATAAATATTTCTAAAATGTATGTAAATATATTATACATAAATTTTGTTGATTAGATGAAAAAAAATTCGCATAGATTATGGAAAATTAAATCTGCTTTAATTAAAATGAAGATTGGTTGTCAGAATGATTGTTATGTCGCTTTTAGTTTACAAAAAGTCACATTATGAGCAAATTTTTAATTTACTTTCAGTTTTGAATCAGTGGGCAATAGAGATTTTTAAATTAAAAAAATTATGTTTTAAATCATGATGTACATTAAAAAGACGTGAGACTTCCTCCTAAAGCTTTATTAAATTATCATAAATATTGTTATAAAAATTTTCCAAAAACAAATCGATAAAACTAGCTATAACAAAAATATAGTACAGTAAAAATTTACGTTCTTATTTTTGAAAAAATTTTCAGCATATATATATATATATATATATATATATATATATATATAAAAAACCGTTTATTATGAATATTTTAAGAGATAAGAGAAATAATTAGATATTAATAATATAATTTAAAATATAATGGAAATATGTAAATTATTCTAATTATATATATATATATATAGATAGATAGATAGATAGATAGATATACATACAAAGGGAATAGTATATTTAATTTGCATACATTTCATTTTATAGGTGCAGTTCTTACTGCTCTTACTAATGACAAGTTTTACATTTGGCGACGAAGAAAATACACCACCTACGAGTAACACTGGACTAGAAGAACATAATAGTGAAGATGAAGTGAATCCGGAAGCTTCTGATAATTATCCAGAACCCATCGGGATGCCTAAATCTTCTACTAAAAAACCTAAGCATCATTCAAGGCAAAGAGAGGACAAAGTTATATCTAACAGAAGGCCAGTTTATGAAGTAGTTAGTCAGCCATGCTATTCAGCGGGATGCAGAGGATATGATCAGTTTGAAAGGGGATCAAACATGGTACAGGGTCAAGGTGGTTATCGTTGGCCCTCAAGAGGAAACAGAATTGCTCCTTATCCTCAACCATTTTACGAACCCAGGAGAAGAGGTATGTACCCACCTCAAGATTACTATCCAGATAGTTTCTACGGCCCTAGAGAACCAGATTATGGTGGATATGGCCCAAGAGGGGTACCAGGATCTCAAGGTAGATATGGTACTTTTGGTGGATATAATCAGCAGTATTACCCAAGCCCTTTTTTAGGTTAAAGGAAATATTCCTCGATGGAATGATTACAAATTTTATAAATATTAGGTAAGAAATTTATGTAAGTCTATATCGAAGCTAGTATATAAAATGCAAACTGAGCATATATGTATATCTGTAAAAACTATTATCACGAAGCAAATCATTTATTTTTTCAGCATTATGTGACGAATATTTGTTATCAGTCTTCATATTCAATGATATATTAATTAAACGTTTTGTTGATACTTTATAATTAATCATTGATTATTATAATTTTTTAATAACCATTGCAGTATCACCATTATAGTTTGCTGCAAACATGAATTTAATAAACCACATTGCCCTTATGTACAGTTGATTAATGTGTGTTACTCAATTACTTTAATATGTATTATAAACTTCAATAAAAATATTCAATAGTAAGCTGACTTTATTTATTTCTAAGTCTGTGATTAGCTTAAGAAAACTAATGTAACAATCTTTCAAAAGATAAGATTCCATTGTTGTTTCTTTAAATAAAAATTGAAGCTAAAGTTTATATAGATAATGTTTGTAATTAAATGTCCGGCTCTAAATGCATTTGTGGAAAAGACTGAATTTCAATTTTAATTTGAATGCATAAAAGAAATTTTATACTATAATTAAAACTTTAATCTGAATACACTATAATATAAATATTTAAAGGAAATGAAATTTTAAAGCACAAGGTATGAACTTATTTTAAATTTTGTAATTATAATCACAATAAATAAAAAATTAAAATAGTGCTTAATGAACATTATGCTGAAAACATGTTTTCATTTATTAATTTTGGTAATTATTTAATAAATTATATCATAATACACTCAAGAATATATATTATATGGGTTTTAAAAGTAAATAAATTTTAAACATTATCATATTTAAAAGTAAACCATGTGATGTAACAAGTAATGACAACTCATTAAATTGTTTTACATCAAATTAAAATTACTAGCACTAAATACTGTTAATTTCATAATTAATATTTAATCCAAATTCAACGATAAAAATAAGTAATAATTTAAGTTCAAAAATTCATAATTTAAAATATTTTTTATAACTGAATACAATATATGATCAACGTGAGTCAAGTGACGTTATGATCATTATGACGTCAGCATACCAATCCATGGTGACATCATGTGTGATCATTATGACGGTAATCTCAATTGAAATTCGTCACACATTCAAACATAATTTTTAAAATAAGAAACGAATATAAATTTTGATAATGACAATAATTTTAATATTTTAAAATAATTTCCAAGCCAGACAGTGTTTATTTTTTTTTTTTACCTCACAGTGTTAGTGTGGGTAAAGAGTTTTCTAAAAGAACCATCTCTCTCTTTCTCTCTCTTTATTCATATTCAATAGCTGGTAGGGCCTTCAGGTAAGTCAATTACAGTCATAACCCTTCGGGCATGTTTTCCACAAATATTTGGATGATGGACGGTATTTTTTTAACTTGACTCGAGATAGACATGTAAGTTCTTTTACCAATTTTGAACGCTTGCAACTAATCTTAATTCTGCAAACCAATTCAACCCAAAAGTGTTCCCATAGGATTCAAGTCTGGACTCAGGATAAGACAGTCCAATGTATTCACCCCACTGTCAGCATATCAATTCATGGTGAACGTCGCAACGTAATAAATAGCGTTTTCATGCTGGAGGTAGTAATGATCAAACTCGTGAAACCATGACAAGTAGTGTTGTAAGCATATTGTTTTCTAGAATAAAGAAGCATGAGTCAGCGTAGAACTTACCATGAGTTGAGATCAAGAATCCCTGCAACTCTGCCACCCGATAGGTAAAGCTTGAATCTGAATTCATATCTCTAGAGAACCTGTTTCCATTCATCCACTGTCCAATTTCGACGTACCTCGCACCATCGCAACAGAGCACCGCGGTTGGATTTTAAAATCGAAGTCTTAAGGGCAACAGCAACATCATGGAAGCCAAGTAAATGTACTTCTTTCCCGTTAGTATTTATCAAACCAGTCCCGAATGCTTGTTAGAAATTCTGGAGGGTGCGCGGTTTTTCCTTTTTTTTTTTGGATAGCATTTGTTGGCCTTTATCTCTTAGTTTCGGGAGTACTTCTTAGTTTTGGAATGTTTAACTCACTAGATATCTTCCTTAAGATTCAGCCATTTCTATGATATCCAGCAATTATAACTTTCTCGAAGCCAGATCTGAATTTATAAGAATGTTGCATGCTACTAATGCCAATGTTTACAGAATGAGTTACGAATATCAGGATCGCACATATCCTCATTTGCATGGGTGTCCAAATACTTAATGGTAGATAGTGTGTGTGTGCGTAACTTGAGTGGTTTCAATCATACATAAACTGTTTAATGCATAATATGAATTAAATAAAAAAATATCAACAATAATGCTGAGTATGAAGGCTTAATTTTTTCCACGGCATACAAAAATTGTGATAGTTTGGTTTGTCCTCAATGGTCATTTTTTGCCACACGTGGGGTAATTAGAACGCGACCTACAGTTTAAAGTGAATTCCAAACCACTTTAAGCATCCAAACCCGAGATGGGAATCGAACCAGCGAACAGCTGAACGAAAACACAGAATGTTAATCATTCGGCTGTATTACACATTAATGTAATAGTTAAAATAATCAATGTGATATATTTCTCAAAAATTAAATTCAAATTTTTTTTCTTCATGAATGGAAATCAAAAAAATATTAAATAATTTTCATGTTTTATTTAATTGTGTAAACATAAGATAGGAAGCAAAATTTTATAAAAAATTTATTACCTATATTGTAAAAGAAAGAATTTATATATTTAAATGTGCAACGTCAGCTAACTTTGACTTCTATATTAGTAGTTAACTGTTAAAAATATTTTGCACGGCTAAATTGAAAAAAAAGTGAATGAAAGAACCAATTTTCAGTGTTCCTAAATTTATACATGTATGGTCACTAACAATACCATTTAAAAGACTTTTAACAGCTATAAAAAGTGATATGAGTAACATAACTCAATGGGCTTTGTACTTCTGTTAATTAAGATACAAATTATTTTTAGTACGACTGAACCTGACTAGACTAAAATTTAATGAAATTAAAATTTAGCTAAAATTGGTGAGTTTATGTACCAAGAAACTTTTACTAAAACTAAACTTTTTCCTAGATCTACTCGCTTCAGAGAATAATCTATTATCTTACACTTCTTTTAAAATAATAAGATTTTCGTAGAAATATCTTGTCAAACAAATGGGATAGAGTTAAATACAGTGATGGAAAATGAAATCATATTTTAAAATTAATAAAATAGATTTTTGACACAGAAGCTTGCCTAAGGAAACAAAAAACCTTAGATTAATAACCCCATGAAAATTTATTAGAATCAATGCATTAAGCAATGATAAACTAATAGCTAATATCAATTATATTTATCTTGCATTGAATAAAATTTCCAAGTATAACCTAAAATAAAAATTCGAGCACAAAAATATGGCAATCAAATAAAAAATGAATATTTCTGATAAAATATTTTAACTTTTTATTTATTTTAATATTTTTAAAAATTTTGATAATTTAAAATTAACTTCAGACAAAAAAGTTTATATAATTTGAAACTGTTTTCCAACTGAAAATATATATGCACAACAAAGACAAATAATTAAAGAAAATAAGCACACGTATGTGATTTGCAATTTTACAAAAGAATATCATCCATTCATCTTTCCTTAGGTCTACCTCTTGGCCTCTTGCACATGGACACCTTCAGTACATGATTTCACTCGGTTGTCAGATGATCTCTCAATGTATCCAAACCACAAGTCTCTGTGATTTGATGAATTTGACTGTGTTTTTATGTCTGATATGAACTTCTAGTTCCTCATTAGTTATTATTCTCTAACAATTACTACTTAATTGTATTGGGTCATAAATCTTTCTAAATATTATTCACTCAAAAATTAATAAAAACACTGACACAAAAAGATTATTTATGTCTTTTCGTGTCACACAGTCCAAGTCTTCTACCCGTCAGTTAAAACAAGGTGGATAATAATAATGTAAATTTTCAGCTAACTGCCCTCTAGGCCATTTTTTAATAGGATGTAAATACAAAAAATTCCATCAGTTTCTTAAGAAATAGTACTTTAATTTGTTTATATTTAAATCTAGGTAAGTAAAACTATCAACAATTTTAAAATAAAGTCAAATATCAAATATTCACTATAGTTGCTTGTAAATTTAGTCTTTTGTTTTCATATATTTTTTATTGGTTCATTAAGTAAAAAAAGGCTGGTTAAATCTATTTCCATTTATATCCTTGTAATACCAATTAAAGCTTTTGTCTCTGCTTAGTATTACTATGACATCAGCAGATGCACATATTTGAGTTGTTTTACTAATTGTTAAACTTGTGTAAGATCTAATTTCCTAATAAAAAATCATATAATAAATTAAAATGCAGAGGTAATAAAGCCTCCCTGACGAACACCAGCATTGATATCGAAAGTTTCTGAAAGATCATTCTGGATATGAATGTTAGCCCACAGATACTTAAAATCATTTAGCTTTAGTGAATTAAGAAATTTGGTTTTCCAGAAAGAGGGGGCAACTGTGTAGCATTGTTATATTGCATTAAAATTTATAATTTAAATGAGAAGGTATCTTTTTTTTTTCTTGATATACCAGATTACTTCAGTTATCTCTTAATTATTCACTTTAATGCAGCTTCTATTATTTTAATTGGCATTTAAAAAGTATACATTTCATCAAACTTATATTCTTTAATTTTTAAATTTTCTTCATTAAATTTTAGGATTCAGTAAATGCAAGAACTTATTTCAAACTATTGATTTCTTTTGTAGAAAGTTCAATCTTTTTAAATATTTTCATGTTTAATCTAATTTGAAGAATGTTTCAATACCAAGAAAAGATGAGAGAAAGAAGATTTAGATTATCCCCAATTAATTGTTTTAAAAAATGTTTTGAAGATTACAATACAAAACTTAAATCCTCAAATAAGATATTCAACTTAAGTAATATTGTTTTTCATGGAAAAAATTAAAATGCTTTTAAGCTATTTTTCAAATACTGAAATAAGTTTCTTAATTTTAACCATTCTTTGGAAAAAATTAAAAAAACATCTGTATTAGTCTAAAAAAGAAACTTAATGCAAATATTATTGAGTAAAAAAGAAACAGGTAATTAAATTGATATCCTCTGTTATTTCATCATAAGTATATAAGTTTCTCTCAATAAAGTAAATTACATATAAAACAAAAAAAGTAAATACCATAAAAGAAAATATAATGAAAAAGTGTATTTAAGTGTGAGACACAATAATTTCCAATATAAAGGTAACTCTTATTAATTATTTTATTAATATAAATAAAACAAAAGGGAAAATATCGTTTCTAATCAGAGCGTATATATATATACATGTGTATAAAGAACATATTCAAAATGTTAAAGCTAAAAAATACACCTTAATTAAATCACAGAATTTTGAAATTATCACAATTAAAACAAAAGAAATATATTAAAATAAAGCCACCCAAATAACATACACTATCAATATAGATGAATATGCCAAGATCACAGATGGTATTCCGCATTATATAACAGTTAACAAGATATACAAATATACTGATATATACAGGTAATATCTGAAAATTAAGTAATTTCTCAGATATTAATTTCAATATATATTTAACTACATTAGCAATCAAATTCATTCCAAAAAATGAGAATCACAGAATTCACAATAAATTAACAAAAATAATACTTTTCCTAGTATGGTAAATTGCAGGAAACATAAATGATTATCATTTAAGATTCATTTCAGTTATAGAAAATTATTATCTAATCCAACATTTGAATCTCTGTTAAAATGATTTTCTTTAAATCATTTCAAATTTGAAAAACAAACTAAAGATTATAAAAAATATGTGTATGAAAACTTAGCTTTGTTTGAATTAATATAATATGAAAGAGCAAACTTAAAGATTGTCACAATTAACTTGAATTAAATTTAAGATGTTATTGGGACAAATTTAGGAAAATAAAATCTCTCTATATAGTACATTTTTTAAAAGTAAAATGATACAACAATAAGGAAATTAATATCATTTTATGAATATTTCATATACAACACAGCCTTCATACACACTTTTATGGAATAACAAAAAATTTCAAAAAAATATATTAAAAAATGATAAAGAAAACAAAAGAAAAAAACTTATTTTAAAACAAAGAGATGAATCATTAAGACTAGACTGAATTAAAATTCATAAAAAATAGCTTATAAGAAAATTTTTATTTTGAATAATTTTTCATTTCTTTTTGTAGAATTATCTAGAACTGCAATCTTTACTTTTAAAATAGTTATAAGAGGAAAAGTTAGAGATTTTAAAAACAATTATCAAGTTATCAATAAGTTTCATTTAACACAAATTATTTACTTTAATAACTTTCATTTCAATGATACAGATTATATTTAGTATAACTGTATCATAGAAATGAAAGTTATTAAACTTTTTATTATTGTTATGAGTAACATAACAATAAAATGAGTAAATGAACATTTAAGCGAATATAAAAACTACAAATGCTCAATAAGTGAATTAAGATCCAAGCAACAACTCAAATAATTTGAATGATTTTGATGCATAAAAATAAAAATAGAATAATGTTGGGTCAACACAAGATTTTCCTGATTCACAAGTTACAGGGGGCTGAGAAATTTTAATATCATTTTGTATAATGTACTTATAATGCATTTAGAGAAATTCTAAATAATAAATGACTCTGCAATAGATAAATACTTTATGATAAAAGATTTGAAATATTCATAATAATATGAATATCTAAAGTAAATTTTTGCAACATAATAGAGCATTCAATTTAATCATTAATACTAAACTTTCTAAATTATATTATAAATTCCTATATCATATTTAAGCTTTTTCTTTAAAATTTGCAATAAATATGGCATATCAATCTTATACAAGCCTGCATTAAATAAGTAAGAAAAATAATAAAAGCAACTAATGTTTATTACAATACCATAATTTAACATATAACTATATTAAAGAAATTCAAAAACTATTTTAAGCAATATAAATAAATAATGCATTTCAATTCCATATATTTCTGTGTATTTTCTTTATGTATTTACTGTCTCTAAGTTCTGAAGAAGATGCTTATTTAAATATTGTCAAATTAGATTATTTTAGATCAAAATAATTTCAATTTACTTAAAAATAATATTAAATTGAAAAAAATAAATATGCAATCAATACAGGCTATAGAATAAAGTACTTTTATAGTACAAAAAATATTAAAAAAAACTTGCATTGTTTGGGAATTTTCCTGTATCACAAGAGAGCAAAATAAGAAAGTGACAAATATGTTAAATAAAATTTCCTGAAACTACTAAATCATTTTAGACATGGTCTAATATATAAATTCTTTAAGTAGAATCATTGCAATAAAATAAAAAGATTACTATTTATCTAGATTGAGAAATAAATCTAAAAATGAAATATTTTGTAAAACTTATTTAAAAATCAAATGCAACACAAAATAGGCAATTGATCCCCTTATGAATCATTGAAAAAATGTAAAGCACAAATTAAACGCTTTTGGATACTTAAATATTTTTGACAAACATTATTTTTAGTTTTTATACATTCTTTAGTATTAATACTTATAATTTTTAAGACATTATATCAGATATAATTTAATAGAATGTTGATTATATTTCTTTATAATTCAAATTTCCGTGGATTGCAATTATTGTCTTAAATTTTTTCATAAACTTAATTGATTTCTTACGAAAAACCATTAAATATTCTAAGCCAATTACACTCATAAATAATAACATAAAATAAATATTCTAACAAAGATAAAAATCTTGATAAAAAAATTTTATAAGGAAAATATTTTTCATGCATTTAAGGAATGGTACCCCATACTACACATTATATGAATAGCAAATATATGTTGAAAACATATATCCATCATATAATAGACAGAAAATTAATTTTATTTGTACTAAAAATAAATATCATTAAAAATTTAATTAAATTAGTAAGTTTATGTGCTTATAAACTTAAACATACATAAACTTACAATTTCATTAAACTTACAATGACTTTTTCAAAGTGTACTATATTTATTTAAAGTATACTGAAAAGTAAAAAATTGACCTGATAAAATTAAAGTACTTTAGTACTTTCCCTTATCCACAATTGAAATATTTAAAACTACAAATATAATAACATGGCATTGTTTAATGAATTTCTAACAATAATTGCAAAATGAAGATCCAAATGTGGCCATTATAAAATTACTCACATAATAAATGTTTGAGAGAATAATTTTTAAATTGGCTGCAAAAACTGTTCATTAGAATAATATATTAAACAAAAATAAAAAATATATTTTAAAAATAAAACTTTTGAAGACACCAAATTTAGTACCTAACATTGGAAAACATTTAGAAACTTAATATTAAGTCAGAAAAAATTTAAAAAGCACTATGTATATTATATAAATATATGAATGAATTTAGTAAAATCTTTTTTTCCTACAAAAGCTTTAAAGTTAAAGTGGAATAAAAAAAATATCCCTTTTAAAAGAAAGAAAAAAATCAGTTTCACATGTTCTCTAAATGAGGAAAACTTCAAATTTATAAGCATCTGAGATAAATATCACAATTACACATAAATTAAAATAACAATTATAAAGGATCACAAAAGAATTTTATTTTACATCAATTCTTTATAAATATAATAAACAGAAATTAAGAAATAAATAAAATATTTTAACAAAATTTTATGCTGAACTGAATTTACTGTATTTTAAAATACTAAAATTCTACCTTAAGTTCTGAAACTTAGATTTTTAACAAAGAATAAAATCATTAAGTGTTATTTAGATGGGTTAAAAAAATAGAGTTCTGAACATAAAAACAAACATTTATTAAAACAATGCAAATTCATGAAAAGAAAAAAATTCAATTTATACAAAAAAAGATAATTCTAACAAATTTAAATATATCACATAGGTAAACATATTTTCTGGAGAAATAGTATTTTCTTTTGGAGTTAGGAGTATTTCAGAAAGAAATATTGTTGATAGAACTGAAATTCACAATTTACTTTAAAAAACCTGCATTTTAAACCTTGTAAATTTAGAAACACTAAGAAAACTTTTAGTCTATACATGGAAATATATGGTATTTTACAGAAATACTTTTTTTTAACAGAAACAGAGTAATAGAATATATTACTTAAAATATGTAAGAGCTCAATGTTTTTGAAGCGCTATATGGAATTGATACTTTTCAAGCAATAAAATATGCATCTTCAAAATTCTATGTAACAATAAATATAAATTCTATTTTCATTTTAACAAGAGAAAATGTTTTTTTGAACAATTAAGCTCAATTACTTTTATTTAAATTAAATTACTTAAATCAGCTATTTAATCACAAACAAATTTTATATGTGCATAATATTAATGTGCGTAACTCATTTAAATCCTTGGTTCTCAATATTTAAGTCCAGTACAATAAAAACTCTGATTTCTTTCCTCAGAAAACAAACAATGAAACCTAATAATTTTTAAATCATTTGGAAATAGAAAAGGGAACCTTATTTATATAAACAATTTTATTATTGAAGAAAAATAAAATAGAATAGTATTGTACACACATTGTGATCATGAAGTTAGTAATTCCTGGTTAAATGTATATTATTTTTATAGAGACTAGATCAATGATAATATTTTGCAATATTTACTATAAATTAACAAACAATATGAGCATGACCTGCCAATTTTATCAACATAGAAATGAATATATTTTTCAATATGTTACAAAATGCTATATGCATTTAATTTTTCACATTTCCAATATGATCTCTAGTTTCTTTGTTTTAATATAAAACAAAGTTGTAAATCTTGAGTTAAAAAATGTGATGTGGGAAATAATAAATTGTTTAGTGTTTTTCTTGGTGGGGCCATAAATCATCTCTAAGAAATATCACGAAAATTTTTAAAATAAAAGAAATTTTTTATGAAATCAAATTGGTCAGTATTCAAGAATTTAAAATGTATTTTAAATACTATACCAAAATTATTAAACATATAATTAGTAATGAAGTTATTGCCTCTTTAGTACCCTGCACCAAAGGAAATGTTTCTTTGGTCTTTTTCATGAGTGCATCTGACAAACTAAGATTTTTAACTACACATAATTTTTTCACCTATATTGAAGAATAACCATATTATACTTTATGCAATAATTACTTTCTTGCATAGTCATTTTGAAAATGTTAGAGAGTAATCGAAATCATTAATCAAATGTAACCAAAACCATTGTAACAATTACACACCAGTTATATGCTAAAACATTTTCATGTTTTCTTATTTTGGCAAGTTATTAACTGCAATGAACAATTGCAGTTTGGAACTTGATGTAAATGTTTGGATTTTACTAAATGATAAACCCTTTTAAACATCTATGTGAAAAATTAATCATTTATATTCTCTATTCAAAAAAGAATAAAGTTTTTATCAGATCCACTCTTATAAGTTAAACAATTTAAATTATGTGATTCAAATCACATTGTTTACTCAATGATTAAGACAGCTTTTTGGGTTAAAAAAATAGATATGAAATGAATATCAAATATGTTTCTTTTGGTATAAATAACACTAATATAACATTATAATTTCAATTAATTAATGAATTCAAATATTATACTACATTAAAAACAATTCCAACTAACACGACCACCAAAATTTCCTTGCCAACAAATAAATTTACTATTTCTTATTTATAGATAAGGAATATAAAATATGAAACACATATTTTGTAACATTTTAGTTGATTTGTGTATTTTTAATCCAATAACATGTTAAAAAATTAAACCCCAAATACTTTTATCTGATGCAGGACATCTTATTCTTTTGAGATAATATAACTATATCATAAATAACAAAACTTTAAAAATATCTTCTTGTTGTCTCCCTAAATATATCAGCCACAATTTCAAAGCACACAAATTTTAACAGGACTGCACATCTTTGACTCATTTATTTTGGAATGTTAATGTGAATTCAAATTTTAAGTATTCTTTGTTATAACAGTATTGGGCATTATCAGCATCTACAGTTTCATGCCTCTATAGCATCATTTTTAAAGCAACTGCTAATGCAAGGAGAATTAAATTACAAGCAGAAGTACTAGCATTACAATTTAAAAGAACTAGAATTCAATGAAATTCTACTAATACAAGCAATAAAAATTTATGTCAAGAGATTTTTTAAAATAAAAAATTTACTACCTATAATTAAGTATTTGCAAGAAATAAATATAAAGCTCTTAACTACTATGACATTCAACATTAACTCTTAACTACTATAACTACTATGACAAGTAAATATTAAAAAGTTATATTAATATGATAACAGAAAATTACTGAAATAAATCACTTGTCTGTTCAAAAATTGAATATAACTATATACAGACGTGAAATACATAATTTTTAAAATTAAAAATATGTTTACCAGCTTAACGATATTCTCATTTATTTTATAAAAAACTTATAATAGACTTTAGTCCAAACAAACCTTTCATATACACACCTTGATTTTATTAATATCATTAGAAAACCAAATTTTAGTTATTTTTTTCTCTGAAAATTTGAAATCCATCACAAAATTAAATATGTCTGACTACAATTGAGAACCATGGATTTAAGCAATAAATTTGAAAAATTCCGAATTATGACTGAGATTATAAAATATCGCTTCATTGTCAACAAAAAATATGAGAGTATTACACATAAAATATATAAATTATTAAATGAAATATATTACTATACATTACTATGATCTTGATCATAATAAATAAAAAAATTCATAACTATTTTAATATATTATTTAATGTAGAATAAAATGAGCAAAACTATATAGATAATTCAGAAGAGAAAAAAATATTTAGAAAAAGAAAACAATCCAGTACTTTAAAATTTTATTGCCATTTTGATTGCTCATTTTAAGTATAAATAGTAAATTTTCAAAGTAAATTAATAAAAGTAACTATAGACTTCAGTAAATTAAGATTTCATGGTAGAAATTTTTTTCTCTAAAATATTAAATAAACCACACAATATTATAAAATAAAAAATAGAATTTCTCATATTTGTGTACAATAGCTTATTTCATAATATTTTATATTCTGAAAATAAAATTGAAATTATTTGGCACAAATTCATCTTTTTTCATTAATCTTACACTTCATGTACAAATCATTCTCTTCCCAAGTAAAAATAAAATTTCATTCTGCTTATAAATATTATGATACTAAAAACAAAATTATCACATATCATGAACAATCTCTCAAATCATTCATTTCTTAAAGATGTAAAATGAAAGCAGTAGAACAAATACACAACCAAAAGTAAAATCAAGAAATTACAATTAAATGCATTTTGAAGATTATTGTACAATTTTTATAGATTAAGGTACAAATTCTATTCACACATTTTAATATTTGCATTTTTTGCTGAAATTTAATTTGTTTAGACATCTCACAAAATCACAGGTAATTTACTTTCTAACAAACAACTCAAATTTACACAAAAGCTTTAATATTTTTATAATTCTGATTAGTTGTATCTCATTTTAGTCCATTATAAAGTTATAAGAAAGCAAAAGATATTATTTAGCTGCTTCATGCTAATTACCAAACTTTCTTGGTAAAAAAGATTCTTTTATCTTGATAAAACTTAAGAACTAAACAATTAAAAAATACTTAGTGGAATTTAAAATTTATAATTTTCATGATATTATTTTGCAGAAATCATTTAGTAAAAAATATGAAAGTTGAATAACATTCTAAGCTTAATGTATAATTTTCATATACTGATTTAAAATTGTAAAATTTATATTTAGAAAGCTCATCTAATGGTAAATTATAAAATTTGTATTTTAATAAAGGTTATTTTGTTTATTAGAAGCAGAGAAATCTTCAACCAACTAAACTAAAAAAAAGCAATTGAATATACTTTCATTAAAAAAACTGCAAACACAAATTGCAAAATAAATTAATAAAAGGCCATTGTTAATCCCTGTTTTATACTATATCTATCATGCACACAGGCTTTTTCTCAACTAAGGCAAGGAAGCAAAACAGGTTTCGAAAAACCTAAAAGAATAAGGCATAAATGGTGACATGAAATAATAAAGATATACATGGGAAAAACATATCATAAAGGTTTCTTTCTTGTCTTGGATTTACTAGTTCGAGGAAGAGTTGCATATCCCGAAACCTGAAAAACAATTAAATAGAAAATTTTGCAGTTAAAAAACAACTAATATCACATTTAGTGGAATTAAAATAATTATTCAAATAAAGCAAACATACATTATAATATTACTAATAATTAGAAAATATACTCATTACCTAACTATTTGTTATCAAGCAGAAATGAAGTGTTCTAATTCATAACTTGCATTGCATGCTAACTATCCTTAAAAACTAATTTTTTTTAAATTAGTTTTCTTCATTTAATTTTCTTAAAAAAATGATTTTACGGTCAATATGGAAAGAAGTATATGTATTTATACTAATGTGCATTATTTACATTCATCTCAGTTTAAATAAATGAATATTTTAATTCCATTTTGTAATTTGATTAACTTCAATGTAAGTATCAATCTTGTCAATTTAAAGAGAGTTCAGGCATATTTTGAAGAATCAAATTCCAGGAGTGAAATTAAACATTCTAAGGAATATTCATGGTTATAATTTTTTATTTTAAAAAATTATTATTAGCCAAATATGCATATAATTTTGTATATGCAATTTTTTTAATTACATTTATAAATAATGGAAATAAATTATTGCAAAAAAATTAATGATATTTTTTATTTAAGTAATTACATTTAATGATTACTTCAAACACTTTCAATAAATTTATAGCTATAACAGAAATTTTTTTATTTAAATATAATCAATGTTTTTCATATTACTCAATTATACATTGTAAAAAAGAATGCATAATTTCAGAGTTTTTAAACATCTTCATTGTATCCATTAATTTATTGAGTATTTCAAGATGTGTATAACAATCTCTTTTTAAATAAATATACTTATTTAAAACATAATAAATGCAACTATTAGTTTCTAGGATATGACTTTTTTCCCAATTATTATTTAATAAAAGCAATTCTAAATTTTTCTCCTGTTCACATTCAAACTCTTATATAATTTCATATCCACATTCAAGACTTTTTTATTTCTTTACTCATTCACAAGATTTTCACATTTTTTGTGGTTATTTATACACACAATATTTTCTAATAGAAAAATTATTAATTGACAATAATTTTTCTATTAGAAAATGCAAACTTACCATCTCTAAAGCTCTCACTTTTAATTCATTATTAATACTAAGTAATAACAGTTGATTCTCTAAAGAAGCATCACAGTGACATTTGATTTTGCAATCAATGTCAATATACTAGTACTTTCAACTCTCTCAACAATTTCTATTGTTATCTTCTAAGCACTTTATTTTGTTTTCAGTTCATCAATATTTTCAAGAAAAGATTTTTGCTTTCCTTCTGTTATCAACTGCATTTTTTGCTATTTTACTTCATTTAAATATAATTTATACTTTTACCTGTCCCCAGCACAAAAACAAGTAGCTCTTTGCAAATTATTATATTGTTGAGAACTCCTATGGTTTGCATGTGATCATCAATGATGCACTTAGCCTCAATGGATTGATTATTTAAATTTTCGAATATCAGATTTTTGTTCCCAGAAAGACTAGATTCAGAAGATGCTTGACTATGAGAGTGTAGTAAAAGTGAATTAACTACTTAACATATGTGAAAATAATTTTGTCTATTTGAAAGTGAAAATAAAAATTATCTTTAACAGGATCAAATTTTTCAAGAATAGAATTTTGAAATCATACAGTCGGTTGTAATGATTTAAACTCTTCTACAAAGTTACAAAATTCATTTATTCTGAACCATGTAAAAGCCAATCTGTACTGCTTTTCCAGAATCCACAGGTCATTGGAAAGACATACTTTCCAGATTTCATAATAAATATAACTTATTTCATCCCTTATTTTATAGATAAACAAATCCATCCCTTTTCACTGAAATTAAATGCAATTTTCACCAAATAAGTTTATTTTAACTCTAAAATTTTGAATTTAAATATTAATATTCAGTGAATTTTACACAATATAAAAGACAGAAACAAATAGAAAAAGAATCAATCAAAATCACTCCCCTGATTACACATAACACCTTACTGGTGATAACTCTTCACTACACATATAGATCTAAATACTACATCTGGTCCTAACTGAATTGAATCATTATGAAACTATATCTAGTTTCATAACTGAACTAATCTTTTTTTTAGTCAAAAGTTATAAATCGTATCTAATATCGATCGTGCCGCCATCTAGTGGTAACTTTAAGAGATAATACTAAATTTGGTTTTTGAACAATTTTATTAAAATTTTTGTGGTTATCTTGTGCCAGCTAGGCTGGCAATATGGGGTCCACTGCTCTACGTTTCCAACTGAACCATATTTATTGAAACTTTTAAAATATAAAAATAAAAACTCAAAAATTATAATATTTTCTAACAAAAAATAAATGCATCAAGGTCAGTAAAGATTCCAGGAGTAATTAACAATTTTCAAGGAGTCAAGTCCAAATTACAAAAGTTACAGGGTCCTTCAAAAAAAAGTTTTCAATTAGTTTTCTGCAGTTGTATGAACCCTGTTTAAGTTTTATAAATTTTTCTTATTTAATTTTAAAATTTCACCATTTAGGAGTGTACATTCAAATAACTTATGTATATACATGCATATTATGTACATATTTCTTATTTTACATATAATTCCAATGTTCAAATTGAGTATTTTTAAACTGTAGAATTAAAATGTTCTATACATATTAAATTAGAGAAATTTTAAAATATCAAAGTATTTTGTCCTTTTAAGCTATTATTTACTAGCATATTTTATAATGCTCAACATGACAAATATTGACAACTGCAGATGTTTATTAAAAAGTAGTCATGAATGTGTAGCAGAGTGAAAAAATGGATAGTTTTGTTATTGCAATAAAATTAACCAAAATAACTTTTTGATTTGTTAAAGTTTTCAATTTGCAAAGTTCGGTTTAATGTATAGTACAGAATTAACAAATTAAAAACATGAACAATTAAACACTATCAGCATTATAGTACTCTTTTCAATTATTAGAACAAATATGATAAAATAATGTATTTTGAATTTTTAAGAAAAGCCTTTAATAAAGACAGCTGTATTAAATAGGGATTTCAGTCAAAAGATAAATTTTAGTTACCTCTTCATAGGAATTCTGTTTCGAAAGAACTTTAGACCTAGTCTGAGCACCTCTGACACTTTTAACAATGCGACTTCGCCGACCAGTTACAGCAGCTTGAACATTACTGTAATAAAAATAATTAATTAAAAATTCAAAAACATAAGCAAAAAACTCTTGAAAATAAAAAAAACGTAAGAACATAAATATAAAAAAAAAAGAAAATTTTTCAGAGATATTTCATTAGGCAAAATTTAAATTTACATATCATTTATAAATGCATACAAAATATACTTCAAAAGATCAAAGATAGAAGTCAACTTTAAAAATAACTATCTTAAAAATGAAATTATTTGCAGGTAATGCAGTTTTCCTTGGTCCTCATTTTAATTTCGATCTCATAAAGAAAACCTGAAATTCACTTACAGATTTCTATTGCATTATATTTAATGAATGTAAAAAATTCTTAAATATAAAAAAAATAATTTTTAATTTATATGTCTATTTAATAAATATTTTATTCAAATTATAAACAAAATTATAACACTGTGTTAGATATAATATTTCTCAAATAAAATAATAAAGAATTGAAAGTACAAATGTGTATACATAGAAATTATAAAACAAAATCCTTATCATTATCTTAATTTTAAATATACACGTTGGTGCAAAAAAATTTTCATTTGACAAAACTTTAAAGAATTTATATATATATATATAAGTGTGTGTGTGTACATACGAAGTTTTAACATAAAAAAAACATGTAATGAAAACAACTTATAATATAAACATACAATCTTGTAACATAAATAATTTGAAATAACATGTGAAAAGTGAAATTTAAAACAGCTCTGTGAAGAAGAGTAATATAACAGTTTAAATAATTAGGATAGTTTTTCATTTACTTTGAAAACATTTGCAAACTTGTAAGGACCATCAACTTGAAGGGTCCTCCATACTGCACATTTAGAATATATAAAATATTGCTAAAACATAAACAAAAGGCAACTACTAATAATCAATATAAATCTATTGCAATTTCTTACCCCTGTCCTTTGGGTAACTTTTCATCTTCAGACAGAATACCTTCAGATAACCAACGATGGCGTAATGGCTTATTACGCTCATCAGAGCCACTATCAGTTTCTTCTGTATTTAAAAAGAAAAAATAAATTCAAATATATGATACAAAATTTACTTAACTGCATCTCATTAAGTGCAAATTTTCAGACAAATATAAAAAAAATAAGTCATGCTTGCTATTCACTGTTCCATTTTCCCTTTTATTGTAAAAATGATTTTTTTTTTCAAATCTTTGTAATTATAGATTTTATATATGTGTTTGTTGAAAATAATAAACTATTATCTCAACATCTATCAATATGAATTATGAAAGCTGCACAAAAACTATAACAATAAAAATACATAAAAATTGGATAAAAAAAATTTAATAAACATCAGCTATTTCAATACAATGTATAAAAGAAATTCTTAATAAATCTTAACTTCAAAAGGTTTTCTAGTAAGATACATCTATTAACTAATGAAGAAAATGAGCAACAAATATAGTGATGTATAAATATATAATCTCAATTTAAGGATCAGCTGACTGATGGCTGAATGTTTAGCACTCCTATATCCTGGGCTGTTGGTCCCAGGTTCGAACACACACATAGAAATATTATTATTAGACTTCAGGAATGTTTCCTGAAAGCTAAACATGTGACGCTTATAAGCTGGTGCTATAACTTGATTTCACAGAGTTGTGAACACATGCCATGTCAGCTCCAAAAAATAAAAGAAATTATTGCTTAAATGGAAAAGCTCCTCCTTTGGAATCAGGATGGCAGGTCTTCAATTGATTCTTTGAATGATAAATTGTCATCCAAGGAATAAGAAGCACATCGTATCTGAAGCAAAACCTAAAATAATATAGTAGTCTCTGGAGAGCCCCTATTACCAGGACTATTCTTCCAGGGACATGAGTATCCACACACTGCAAGCACAAGGCACATAAGTTTGGTGACCACTAATTTAGATTGGGACAAAATATGAAAAGAAATTATAAGAAAGATTAACTCATGAAAACAATCTCATGGCAAAGAGGAAACAATATTAAATTGTTTCATTTGAAATCTCATATTTTGTATCAGTAAAAAGTTAAAAATCAAAACAACTGCAAAACGCATCACATGAATACTCCTCAGCAAACAGCCTGTGATTATACTTTATCTATTTCTGTCTGTGTGATCTGTAACTATATATGAATAATCGCCGTTTCTCCAGTAGACAAGTTTCCAAATCTATCAGAGGGGTTCGTTGTAACACATAACACACATGACCAAAAATACTCCAAATACTTTTCAATGAGATTCAAGTCAGGTGAATCAAACAATGGGATCCCAAAATCTTCAGATAATAATTAACAAACCCAGATATGAAAGAAACCTTCTTTCATTAAAATGAAAGGATTAACTGTAGCACGACAGTCTTATGAGATCTCAAATTATATCTGGACACTGTACAGTTGACATAAAATCACATTTGTTGAGCATATCTACAATATTCCAAAAAATTCCTTACCAAATCATGCTTCCACACAGCAAAACGTAAGATATTTAATGATAAGATTGATTGAGCACAAGGTACATTGAATCATATACTTGTTATCTAGATTGCAGGCAAAGTTTAACTAATTTATAAAGAATTACACAATTGATATGCTGATACTATTTTAATTATGCCCATCTAAATTGAACTGACAAAGGAATGTGTTAACATTTTACCTAAGCATAAGTAGGTAAACAGTATTTTATTATGTAGCTTTCTGTCTATAGGAGCGGTACATATCTTCTTAACATAGATCTCACACAAGTGGAAGTTGCTCTTTGTTCCGCTTTAACAATAGTAATGTTTATACCGATATTCCTTCAGTGAATAGGCACATCTTTGGATAATTGTGTTTGGTTGGTTTGAAATTGATTAATACTGTGAAATAACAGAATGACGAATAAAGAATAAAATAACATCTGTAATTAATTATCATGCATCCAACAGCACTGCAGTATGCAGAAACTTCCACTCATTTTCTGGAAGCCACAAAACATGTTTGTCTTGAAAACAAATCATAATATAGGTCTAAGCAAATCTTATCCCCACTTTAAGGCTATGGCTATAATAATGCACAATAGTAGTTTCTACCACAACTGCATTTAATGTATACTTTTTATACAAAATCTGCAACTGGCAGTTAAATGACAATTGCATTCTCCAATGTACTTCTGAAGTTCATAATCCAAAAGTTAGGTTTCCCTAACGTGTTTAAGTTTTGGGAGTGTATGCTGTTCCTTCAATTTGGATTTTTAAATGTAAACTTTCCTATACACAGACATGTCTTGTTGTGTACAGAAATTTTATTGTTTCTCAAACCATTGATCATTATCATCCAATTAAAGCAGAAGTATTTTCTTCAATATTACAGTTGTTTATTCCCAGCTTATCTTTGTACAGTGCCATGCTAAATAATTCACTGACTTTGATTACTAACATCCCAAGAACATCCATACTTACTGCCATTACCTCTACGATATTGTTATAATGCAAATGAGTAAAATTTGATGAACTATTAACACATACCAATAGACTGAAAACTTCTTATTTAAGAGAACTTTTAAATTTCTGAAATCAGGTTCATGAATAAAATCATTAACTATAATTATAACATGGATGCTGCACAGATAGTCTTCCCTTTAACACTTTTAAATGTTTGTGCAAGGCTAAGCTGTCTATATAACAATAAACTTTTAATGTAATCATACCAATTTTAGTGTAATCATTGATCAAATTTAAAATAATAATCACTTGATAATCCTTGATCAAATTTTGCTAACACATTAAGTTTGAGATAGGCAGTATTGTAACTCAAAAATAATACATTTTGCATCATCTGATGCAACAACACAATTGAAAAATAAGTCAGTAGAAATTATTATTTTAATTACTAGTTATAATATTTTCAGTTTTCATAGCATAAATTCTTTAAATAATTATGATTAAGGTAAATCCATAAATCTTAACAAAATATGTACTGTATGCTTACTTAAACCAATTAATGATCATTATTTTAGACTTGTAATGATTGTAAAAATAATTATATTGTACATATGGAATCATGATTGATTATAAATTACACATTTTAATGTAAGAAAATTACTTCTTTACCATAATTAATAAACATATGTACACATGTTGTAATATATTCACTGAACTACCTATTTATATACATAAAATAAGTACATTTTAATAAATTTGTATTGCTCAGCTGTTAGACTTATCACATAAATAATAAACAAATAAATAAAACAAAACCTCACACAGCAGTTTCAAGTTCCAAAGAAATATTGCAGTAAAAATATAAGTAAATAAAAATTCTAAAAAATCCTATAAATCTATACAATTTTTTTTAAAAAATCTAAAAGGGATGTAGAGATGAAGAACAATGCCGTCACTAGTTATTCAGATAAAAATATTAATTAATAGGTAATTTTACAGATATTATATTTTCATGTGGAATATACTAATAATAAACCAACCCATTCCAGAAATAACATGCACATACCTTTATTTATAAATCTTTCCATCATATTTACATAAGTATGTAAACTATATGAATGAGAACTAAACTATGTGACTGAATTTAAATCATTAATGTAATTAGCTACTTAATAGTACAAATATGTTATAAGAATCCTTGTATTTCAATCATGTATTGAAAGAGAAAAATCCAGATGCCTACCAAGCAAACACTTCAACAGAAATGACAAACATATAACTCAAGTACTGTTGCTCAAAATAAAACATAATACATTGAATTTCCACTGATAAATATAGTCTGTGATTTGCTAAGTCACATAACATGACTAACAGACATTACGCATTCTTCATAATTTAACAGGATGTTCAACATTATTTTCATTAAAATAATTAATTTATTCTTGCCTACATAATTGATTCACTATTAAGCTTATATCTTAATGAAACAGACCATACCTGTCTGTACAAAACACAATTTTAAAGTTTTTGAATGCATGTCAATATCATAAAATTAAGTAGTTGTCAATGTTCAAATGCAAATCATAGTTTTACGAAAGTAAATCTTAAAACACAAGATCAAGGTCAGAATAAAGGCTTTATAGCATAAATATGTTTTAATTATGTAATTTCATATTAAATAAAAGGAGAAACACATTTCTTTTGCTTTTTCATTCATTTCAATGAAGCCACTTAAAACAGTATAATTCTTCAGAAAAACCATCCAGTAATAAAACTACTAACAAAAATAAATTAATGAGTATTAATTTATTTTTTGTTTTTGAGTATAAATATATCATTATTAATATATTTATCCCCATTAGTAACAATAAAATCTAAATTATACATAAAGTCAAAGAACAATAATGATGAAAAAGTGAAAATTCAAGAAGAAATTACATGCTATGCACTGCATTGAGACCATATTTTCCATAAATTTCAAGTTGCAGTATTATTTTATGAACAAATAGCTTCGTAAAATGGGAATAAAATAACTTTGAATATGATTTTTGAACAATAGTGACCTATGCTTAGATATTTTAAAGATTTTTTCACCAATATTAATAAGAACTTTACAAGATACAAAAGAAAAAAAACAGTTAAATTATAGATTATAAAAAAATTCAAATAAATGAATCGACATCACTGCAGATTCTCAAGCACAAGAGCAAAACATTTTTTTTTTCACATATAACAATAAGCTTTATAATCAGAACAACATGCATTGAGTCTTAAAAGATTTAATATTTTCTATAGTTAAAAAATACTGCAAAAATAAAACCAACAATGATTAGCAAATATTATCTATCAAACAATTAAGATTGAAAAGAAATAGCTTTTGAGATGGATTTTAAACAAACTCTCCCACAAACAGTATAAAAAAATTTTCTCGTGTCATTTTAATATTTTCTGCATGCAAATACGAATTATAATACAGTACTATGAAAACTTTGTTGAAAGGTAAATTTCATTTAAATATTTAATAACTTGAAAAATATAACTTAATAATTTACAACAAAAATACAAAAGAAAATAAATCTACAAAAGTGCTTACTATTACTTAACAATTTAAAATTTAGTTAATTTAAAAAGTTGCAAGGTACCAATTAAATTGTTAGTAGCAGAAGCACTAGCAGAAAAATGCTGAGATGAGCCACTAGCATCTTCAACTAAATCACTCATGCTATAGCTCTTTCGTAAATGCTGAACCAAAGTTTCTTGACCCTATGAATTAAAAAGTTGTGAATTAATAAAATTAAAAATAGAATTATTGCTAGAATATTTTGTATTGATATTTGACTCACTTTGATTAAAATTATTGCTAAATTTTAATCAAAGTGAGTCAAATATCAATACTTTTTCACAAACAAACCATAGAAAAAAAATAAAATTCAAAGTTATCAAATCTCATATATTTGACTATTCAGACAAAATTGATACTTTCTTTATAAAAAATTTTATAAAATTATCAGCAGATTAATTCACAAATTATTGAACTGAGTACAACAGTGCAAACTATTTAGCTACCAGCTTATCATGAAATGAAAAACCAAAATGTCAATAAAATCACAACACAAAATACTGCAAAATGAGTTGAAAAAAATGCTTAGATATTTTTCAAAGGTTTCCTTCTTAATTT